>CM069233.1:23889393-24021845 GCA_035582765.1 Acer negundo
CTTCCTCACACCTAGATTTATAGGTAATCATTCTTCTTGATTTTTTTTTTCCTTTTTGTTTTTCTAACTCTGCTCTTCGTCGCTGATATTGTTGAATTTTTTTTTTCTTTTTCCATACATATATCTCCTTGCCTTGGTTATCAATATCTATATGTACTACCATTGTTCAAACACTTATAAAAAACACTAACTGATAAGATTTTTAATAGTTTTTTTTACAGGTTTTTTGAAACATTATTTTGTTTTTGTTTTTAATTTTTTTTTTATTAACTCATTAAACAACATTGCCATAGGTTTTTTTTTTTTTTTGTTATCTTTTTTCTTGTTGTAGATCGGGTATTATGGACATGATTTTGTTTTTTCGATTTTCATATATAAATTGTATTTTATAAAACAAGGAAGAATTCCGTTTATGTTGTTTTCAAAGGAAGGAAAACTAGTATGTGTTATTAATATTTGGCAAACTTGTTTGAAAGCTCATTTATGTTTATGTTGTGGTGTTTGTTAGATAGCAATGGATGTCATATGGTAACAGATCTTTTATGTTTATGTTGTGGTGTTGAAAGATAGTAATGGATGTCATATAGTAATGGATCTTTTATGTTTATGTGGTATTGAAAGATCATTTATGTTTATGTTTATGTTTATTGGAGCAATTTGTAGTTGTTTTGTTAGATAGTAATGGATGTCCGGTTATTATTTTTATTTTGTTTGTTTGTCAGAATTACATATGGTTGCCCATATTTAGAGTTGTTTGTCATTTTGAAGATTACATAAAACAAAACAAAACATGAAGATAGTATTGGACGTTATATAGTAACGGATCTTTTATGTTTATGTTGTGGTGTTGGAAGATAGTAATGGATGTCATATAGTTACGGATCTTTTATTTTTGTTTATGTCTACATCTTTTCTTTGGTTTCTATGGCCTTCATTTTCTATTCAATCAGGAGACAAAGGCGAACCCTAGAATAAATATTTAAACTAAGAATAAATATACTAAGCATAAGTATTAAAATTAAAACCTTAGCGTAAAAAATATTAAATATACTAAATATACTATTCATAAATATTAAATATATTAAATATTAGTTTGCAGCCCGCACAGTGCATTGTTAAATGTAAGGCAATCGTTGTCGAATTTATGTTTTAAAATTTCTTGGTATTCTTCTATGTCTTTTGCTTTCAATCTCTAACAATCCCTGCGGTGGTTAACCTGGCTTTGGTGTTTTGTTCTTCATAAAAGCAGCCATCACATAAAAATTGAAAAATTATATGAATTGGACAAGATCATAATACAGAACTGTAATGTCATGTTTTTAATATTTATACGTTTATAATATTATATTAAGAGAATATCATTATTGATTATCGACCATAATGTTTCATAAATATTAATAATATGGAATTATTATTTCATAAAAATGGAAACTGATGAAATAAAATATTTTATAAACGTTTTATGAAACTACTGCACATTTTTTTGAAGGTAGAAATTACTGCACATAAATGAATATAAATTCTTGGGGAATGTTATCTAACTCAGAGATTTATAGAGTTTTATTTATTTATTTTGTTGTTTTTACTTTTACGTCGAGCCAATCAAGATAGTGCACCAAGAGTGCGGGAATACCAGAAGTATGACGATTGAATTTTCGCAATAGTGTCAACCAGAACTGTTACTTATTGGATTGCAATTATTATTATTTGGGGAATGATATTTACCTTTCTCATTTGTATTTTCCATTTACTTTTCTCACTCATTGCTTGGCACGTATATACTTTTTCATTTAATAAAAATCTCTCACTTTTTTCTGCAAAACTTATTTACATTAGTGAAGCAATCATCAGAGGTAAAGACGTAAATAAGTTTTGTAGCAAAAGTGAGAGTTTTTATTAAATAAAAAAAATGTATACGTGTCAAGTAATGAGTAAGAAAGGTAAATGGGAAAGACAAATGGGAAAGACAAATGGGAAAGGTAGATATCATTCCCCAAATAATAATAATTGCAATCCAATAAGTAACGGTTCTGGTTGACACTATTGCGAAAATTCAATCGCCATACTTCTGGTATTCCCGCACTCCTGGTGCACTATCTTGATTGGCTCGACGTAAAACTAAGAACAACAAAATAAATAAATAAAACTCTATAAATCTCTGAGAGACCAAATTTGGAAAAAAATTATTATTATTATTATTATTATTATTATTATTATTATTATTATTATACAGTATCTTGAAATTATCGGTGATTTAACTAAACACTAAAACTATTTTTTGATTTTGATAAAAATAAATAAATAAACGATAGCAAAATACTTATTAAAAATGACAACCTATAACATTATGAAGTTAATATGTGATTTAGAAAATCGATGTTGTTGATGATCGAAGAATAATAGGAAGATCGAAAAATAATATGAAGATTTGAGATTTTTTTTTTCTTTAATTAATGTTGTAGATATTAAATTTTTTTAATTTTTTTTTCATAATTCTTAAAAAAAATGTGAACCAACATTTTATTTTCCATTTTTATTTGATTAATTGAGGGTAATTTTCATAATCAAAACCAAATTTATTTAAGGGTAAAAGGATTAATTGAGGGTAATTTCTTATAATTTTGGTAAAAAAAAAAATTGGTTGTAGATACACCAAATGTTGGGTTACATTATCCGATTTCTATGGTTAAATCAATGATGATGAATAGGTGATATCCTTTTTTCCTTTTGGTTATGCTATTACATAGATATATGTATAATGTATGCAAAAGTGGAAGATCATCCACAGATATTTCATAATTTAATTTTTATTTTCATAAAATTGTTAAAACTTTTCAGCCAAAATCATTCATTTATTAATAAGTATTTTTTGGGAATCATTAACATGCCCAGTTTTTTGATAAAAGCAATCTCTTTGATGATTAATGAAATAATTGGTTCCACCCAAAAAGAAGCATTACCTCTAGCTATTAACTAACCTTAACATGCATGATGAGCATGTCTTGAGGCTGTTCCCTTCAAGTTTCAGATATTCGCTTCTGTTTTACAGTCGAATTAGAGCCCCAAGCTAACCGTCCCTATCTCATAATTAATTAAAAATAATAATTAAAATTTGATAATAATCCCAAGCTATCCTTTCTATTCCAGACGTAATTAAAAATAATCATGAACTTTTAATAAAATCAAAATCAAAATGAGAGGAAATGGTGAAAAATATCACCTTTTCCAACTCACTTAGTGACAAAGTGACCGGTTTAATAACGTAAGTTTAAAAGGCACTAAAGTAAGTGATTTCCCAAAATGCCCTTATTTTACACATTCTCTTTCTTACTTTAAAGTTTTCTGAGATTTTTTTTTTCATATTCCTCTGTAACAAACCTTCAATGGAGGATGAAGGTTGAACACCATAACATTATCAATTCATCTCCTTTGGATAATTAATTTTATAGTGCTACGCAGACGCATTCGGGGGTCGAGCTCCTTTTCATTTGTTATCTGAGTCTTTTGTAAGTCTTTCTCTGGTTATATGAATTTTGAATCTAATTGAAAAGTCTCGGACTCGGAGAAGAAATGAAAAGGCTCGGACAATTCATTAAAAGGCTCGAAGAAGTAATGAAAAGGCTCGAAGACTCGGATTTCATTATTACTTCTCCGAGCCTTTTAATGAACTGTCCGAGCCTTTTCTTTCTCCGAGCCTTTTCATTTCTTCTCCGAGACTTTTCAACAATTTTTTTTTTGTTAATTTCATTACTTCTCCGAGCCTTTTAATGAACTATCCGAGCCTTTTCATTACTTCTCCGAGCCTTTTCATGAATTATCCGAGCCTTTTCATTTCTTCTCCGAGACTTTTCAACAATTTTTTTTTTGTTAATTTCATTACTTCTCCGAGCCTTTTAATGAACTGTCCGAGCCTTTTCATTACTTCTCCGAGCCTTTTCATTTCTTCTCCGAGCCTTTTCATTTCTTCTCCGAGACTTTTCAACAATTTTTTTTTTGTTAATTTCATTACTTCTCCGAGCCTTTTAATGAACTGTCCGAGCCTTTTCATTACTTCTCCGAGCTTTTTCATTTCTTCTCCGAGCCTTTTCATTACTTCTCCGAGCTTTTTCATTTCTTCTCCGAGCCTTTTCAACAATTTTTTTTTTTTTTGTTAATTTCATTACTTCTTCGAGCCTTTTAATGAACTATCCGAATCTTTTCATTACTTCTCCGAGCCTTTTCATTTCTTTTCCGAGACTTTTCAACAATTTTTTTTTGTTAATTTTGAATCTTCGAGCCTTTTCATTTCTTATCCGAGTCTTTTAATGATCTATCCGAGCTTTTTCATTACTTCTCCAAGCCTTTTCATTTCTTCTCCGAAACTTTTAATGAACTGTCCGAGCCTTTCTAAGCTTTTTCCGAGACTTTTTCGAGACTTTTTCGAGCCTTTTTAATAATTTATTTTTTTCTTTGTACAATCTGTTTAAGGTTTACAAAAGAGTGTTTTAAATTGAAAAAAAGAAAAAGAAAAAAGCAACTAACAAGACGGTTTGTATCTCAGATGTAACTAACAAAGGCTGGGACATAAAAAAAGTCGCTATTGTGTTTGGTCGTGGTCCACCGTCGTCCATTGATGGAGGATTTTGAAAGGAAAAAAAAAATGGTGAAGAAGGTTACTGTGGGGGGTATTTTTGTCCGTTCACCATAATAGGTGCCTTTTAAACTTAAGTTATTAAACCGGTGACTTTCTTACAAAGTCAGGCCCAAATAGTGACAAAAAAATTTTGAACCCATCAAAATGACTCTTTCCTATTCAAAGTTCATTCATAATGGCATCGTTAACCAAAAAAAAAAAAAATGAAAAGCAAATAATCAATAACTAATCCCATTAATTAAGGGATAATTTAAATTTAAAGAAAATTTTGATGATAATTTCAAGCTATCCTTTCGAATTCTGGAATTAATTAAAAATAATAATGAACTTTTTTTTTTTTTTCAAAAGGACTTCAAAAAAAACTCTTTCCTATTCAACGGTTAAAAACAAAATGGCAATCCCATAATTATGGGATAATAAATAAACAATGATTCAATGAATGATAACCAATCACGTTAATTAATAGATAATTTAAATTTATCTATACGTGTCAAACAATGAGTGGGAAAGATAAATGGGAAAGACAAATTAGAAAGGTAAATAGCATTCCCCTATAGAAAATGGTGGAAAATGAATAGTTATGAGTGGAATAAGAAACATCTCAGTATTGAGATTATCATATGATATTATTGAATCATAAAAACCATTGAATTAGGTACAGTACTGGTCACATTAATGGATATAAGAAAACTAATATCAGGTGATAATGAATTTTAATAGTTAAGTTAAAAATAACAATAATAATAATTAATGGCTCAATTATATAAGGTTATATAGATATAGAAATAAAAAATAAGTATATATCATTTAAGTTCAAGCTCCCTTACGACGACACATGGCGTTGTAAGGGTCAGCTTTATATATTACTAGTCGGTACCTGTGCTTTGCACGTGGACGAACATATTTCCTCAAATAAATAGATGATATCGATAGTTTTATGATAGTTAAAATTGATTTTAGGTTGTGCCAATTGTGGTAGCCAAAAATGGTCTTTGGACCCAACAGTAAAAGGCCCAAACCTTTGTGTTAAAACCTACCCAGGCCCACGAATAGCGGGTCAACCCAAGACTTATGTCAGTTAAAGATTTGGCCGTTTAAAACCTAGTCAAATCTACAGTTACTGGAAGAAAGTAATGTTTGATTTTAAAAAGAGATTTTCTCCGAGAATCTCTCCCACAATCAAACCCTGATCAGGTGAACGTTGGAAAAGGATTTTGGTTTATAAATAGACTTGATTCAACTACAAAAGGGATTGGAAAAAAATCATCATAAAGAACAAGCTCTTAGTGTCTTGAAACTTTGCTCACTGTTACTCCGACTACCGGAACTCAGCTTGATTCTCAAATCACGATCCAAGAATAACGATCGCTCAGCCTAAGCGCACCTAAGGCTAAGAAACATTCTCCCAATCTCACTGTTCCACGTTATCGTTTCTTTTTTCTATTTATTCTTATTCTTTTGTAGGTCAATGAGAAGACTACATACTTCGTTTGACAGGCTAACCTTTTTGCATGTTCATAGAGAAGACGACATTCCCCACTCGATAGGTGTGACCAAGTTGCCTTGGGCCTAATACAAATTCGACCCGATCCACATTAACCATAGGTTGACCCCCCCCCCCCCCTACAGTTTGGCGCCCATCATGGGCCCCATTGCAACTTTATAAACAAGCTAGTCGAATCAATTGAACTTCTCAATATGTATGGAGATGGAAACGTACCAACAGTCGAGGAGTAGATCGTCGCGCTGACCACTCAAATGGCCCTAAACACTGAAAAGTTGAGGGCACTCGAAGCAGAAAACGCTGCAATCCAGACGAAAAATGGTGAGCTTTGAGCCCTAATGGACGGAGTACCCAACAACGCGGCACTAGAGCTCCCAATCCCGGCTCCGAACTGTGAACAAGAAGTCGATAGGACAGCTCCAATTGCACCCATAGACCCCACGAGACCAAACATGAACCCTAACGTCGAACAGAATGAACGAATGAGCTAGACAGCTCGGGTCGATATAAATCATAATGACTTGCCAATCCGGCAAAAAGTTCCATAAAAACAAAATCTAGTCATGGATCTACAACCAAACAATGCCTTTAGAACGCCCGTGTCACTTCAGTTGACACTGGGTTGGTAAAACCTGGTTCTGATCTATATTTATTTACTGACCCTGAACTTCCTCATAAGTTTGCAGAAATGGAAGCCCTTATCCAAAGAATCCCACGAGTTCCAGTGCCAATCAAAAAGAGCACAGCGAACAGCTTCGCCGATTCACCTTTTATCGATACAATTGCCCTTGTCGAGATGCCTAGGAAGTTTAGTTTCCCAAGCATAAAGCAATATGAGGGCATGACAGACCTAGACGGCCAATAGCATAGTATAAAAAAAAGAGTGTTCATTGTAGCAATCCCACGCAACCTTAGAGAAGCGTGCATGTGCAAAGCATTCGGGTCTAACCTTAATGCAATGGTATACTAATTTGCCTAATAACTCTACTACTTCCTTTGCATAGCTTACAGATACATTCGTAAAGCAATTTGTAAGCAGTCAAAAGCTGGAGAAGCAATCAAACGACCTATATACCATAACACAAAGACATGGCGAGAACCTAATGACCTATGTCGTACGCTTCAATAGGGAGAAAGTACAGATCCCACACTGCAACCAAGCCACTGCAATCTCCACCTTTAGAAAAGGCCTCCGGTTCGAGTCTGATCTTTATAAAGAACTCACCAAATATCCATGCAAGACAATGGAGGACGTGCATGCGAAAGCGTGGGCCTAGATCAAAAAGGAGGAAGATGAAGCTAACTTCATCAGGAAAATCAATAATTATGCAAATAGGCAAAACAATCGCATCGACAAAAGGTTGAACGACAAGATAGTCGAGCCTTATCCAACTGGTGATCAATGCAACAATTAGCACCGCTATAATAGACCGACCGACAGCGGCCATATGAACAGGACCCACCAAAATCAAGCAGATCACAGGTTCTGGTATAAGAATACAACATGAGCATTGAACCTGTCAATCTCGTAACAGTGATGAATGGTCAAATGGTCGCGAAGAATGAATGCACCACCAGAACATCAAGACGCCAGACTTCAATATGAATTCCATGGGGATCATGGTCATCGAACAGAGGATTGTGTCGCTCTCAAACTAGAAGTCGCTGAGCTTATGAAACGGGGACATTTGCAGGAGTTCCTAATCAACAAAGGAAAACAGACCTTCGCTCGACGTGATGAGAAGCAACAAACCAACGTAAACGATGGCCCACCAAAACCACCTCATCAAGACAGAGTAATCAATTACATTACAGGAGGATCTGAGGTTAGTGGCGTAAGTTATTCTGCGGTGAAAAGACACACACGATAGTTATGGAATGTTGAAATTGAGCCCAACAGAGAACACCCTTCGAAGATTGACGAAACTATCACTTTCAGTTCGACGGATAAATCAGATTTGTTTTCTCCTCATCACGATGCATTAGTTATTTCATTACATATTGCGAATTTCTTAACAAAAGGAATTTTAATCGACAATGGTAGTTCATGAAATATTCTATTTAACATCGCTCTACAAGAAATGTAGGTTGAAGAATCTAAAATCACTTGCCGTACGACTATGCTGACAAGATTCAGTGGTGAGCAAAAGAGTACCCTAGGAGAAATCGTACTATCCGTCTACACTGAGGATGAAAATACCTACAATGTTATACTAAACAACCTAGGAGGGGGGGTGAATAGGTTGACACTCTAATTTCAAAACTCTTTCGAGATTTTTGTCAAAACCTTGATGAGCATACAAATTAACCTTTAACATGATTGTTATGAGAAAACAATTAATACATGTATGCTCAATTCACCACCCTTAATCTACAAAACATATACCAACAAACAATGTATCTCATATACAAGATATTCAATAAAGATCAAATTCCACAAGTTGTACTGTAAATATTACTATGTACGTACGTTAAGTAGAACACTACAACTTGCTAGTGATTGAATTATATTAAAACTAAAACAAATAATACTTGTATTCACAATTATGTCCAATACGTACAAGTATAATCAATATATGACTATACACAAATAAGTCAATATACAAAAGAATTATATTTACAACTTTGATCAAAATGATGTGCTTATATCTCACACTTAACAAAATCTTGTTTCCAAATACATCACGAATGAAGATTAAGAAACAATGATTAAAACATGCACATATACAAATATGAAAGATAGAGATAGGAATAATTGACACAAGAGCACCTTCAACCATCTTCTTTTCTTTACATTTGATCACATCATTCTTCACTTCAACTTCTTCATCTTTTTCCTTCTCAAGAGTTTGAACTCTTGCTATCAAATTGAAGTTGGTGATCTTTGATTTGGAATCCACTTCATTAAGTTGCAAAGTCAAGTGATTATGTCAAGATCGATCATCCTCTTAGAAAACTTCTTCTTTTTTTCTTTTGTCACTAACATTCTTTTCAAGCTTATCAACAAAATTGTCAGTAGACAAATGAAATATAAAACAAGAACCTTTTTCACAAATAGCTTGGAACCTACTCCATGCCTCTTTTGCCATATATGAATCTTTATTAAGAGAAAGGTGATTAAAAATTTACTCCACTATTAATGGCAAAAAGGTATAAAAGTTTCAACTTCTAAAAAATAAACCTCATTCATACTTCATGATCATATTGGTTTGGAGAAACTACTCCATCAAATATAAAACTCAGAGAAGAGAAACCTTTCTTGACAATCCAACCAAGCTTGCTCATCACTAGATTTAGTGAAGTCTTTCATGAGTATTTTCAACAAAAACAAACATTTCCCAATCAACAAAAGAGGACAACCATTACAAACAACTATAGACAAAAGGTTGTTATCCTAGTAAATAACCTTGTAGATCCCAAATCACACTAATTGCTTTAAGTGACCCGCTCTAATACCAATTGAAAATACCTACAATGTTATACTAAACAACCTAGATGCGGGGTGAATAGGTTGATACTCTAATTTCAAAACTCTTTCGAGACTTTTGTCAAAACCTTGATGAGCATACAAATTAATCTTTAACATGATTATTATGAGAAAACAATTAACACATGTATGCTCAATTCACCACCCTTAGTCTACAAAACATATACCAACAAACAATGTATCTCATATACAAGATATTCAATAAAGATCAAATTCCACAAATTGTACTTTAAATATTACAATGTGATTACATTAAGTAGAACACTACAACTTGCTAGGAATTATATTAAAACTAAAACAAAGAATACTTGTATTCACAATTATGTCCAACATATACAAGTACAATCATTATATGACTATACACAAATAAGTCAATATACAAAAGAATTATATTTACAACTTTGATCAAAATGATGTGTTTATATCTCACACTTAACAAAATCTTATTTCCAAATACATCACCAATGAAGATTAAGAAACAATGATTAAAACATACACACATACAAATATAAAAGATAGAGATAGCGCGCTTCCCAGATCTGTGTTTTCAGATTGATCGGATTGCAATTTCCCCTGTTGTGGATACTCTGGTTTAGGCTAATTCTCGGGATGGCCACGTTTCTTGCAAGACTGCTTATTCCCAGTTTCTCCGTGAAATTCCTCAAGTTGTTTGGTGGAGAGATTTTCGGTCCCGTTTTATCTCCCCCTCTCGCTCAGCTTTGACCTGGCGTCTTTTGTTGAACTTGCTTCCTACTGAGGATCGTCTTTGTAGGTCTAGGTTCCAGTTGGCTTCTTGTTGCAGTATTTGTGGGGTTAGTAGTGAATCTGCGGATCACCTTTTTCTTCATTGTCCCTTGGCGGTTGCTCTTTGGGAGACGGTTTTCTCAGCTTTCCAGCGACGTGTCTCTGCCGAAACTTGGCAATCCTTTTTTTTTGCAGGCCATGTTAGTTTCCTTTAGTGAGCAGGTTAGGATTTTATGGAAAGCGGCTATCCATACAGTGATATGGGGGGTGTGGACTGCCCGTAATCATTGGATCTTTGAAGGGAAGTCGGTGGACTTTAGATCCATCCTTTCTTTGGTTTGGCGTGCAGTTTCAGAGGCTAATTGCTTGGATTTTGGTTGTATGCATAATTGTATGGATGACCTTTTGTTTCTTCATCGTTTCGGTCTTTAGGGTCGCCCTTCTAAAGCCTCGATGATCAAGAGTGTGATTTGGTCGCCTCTGGCTCCTAGTTGGATCAAAGTGAATACATATGGCGCTACTATGGGCTCTCCGAGGTTTGGTGGTTGTGTTGGTATCTTTTGGAACTGCAGAGCCTTTGTGAAAGGTTGCTTTGCTATTCCTCTTGGTCAGGTTTTTACGTTTAAGGTTGAGCTTCTGATGGCCTCTTTGGCCATTAATTTTGCATTGACGTATGGGTGGCATCGTCTCTGGCTTAGGAGTGATTCTTCTTATGTGGTTTAGCTTCTTTCTTCTCGTTGTGAGATAGTTCCTTGAAGGGTTCGTCAAGCGTGGCAGCGTTGCATCTTCCAGATCTCGCAGATGGATTTTCAGAGAGGGGAATTAGGTTGCAAATACACTTTCTAAGCATGCTTTAGAGCTTTAGGGTGATTCTTGGTGGTTCTCTACCTCGTCGTTCTGTTCTACTTTAGTTGGCAACGACTGCATAGGTCGGGAGTCTTTTCGTTTCTCTTGATGTTTTCTTTTTCTTTTTCTTTTTTGTGTGGCATGCGTGCCTCTTTTTGTTTGGGGTTGTTTTCCCCTTGGTTCTTTGTGCTTTGTTGCTTTTTGTCTTTTTTTACTTTTCTTTTATCTTTTTTTATATATGGATACTGTCTAAGGGTTTTTCAGTATATAATCGTTTGTGATGCTTTTTCCCCTTAGATCAGTCCAATTTTATTAAAAAAAAAACATTGTTATGACTTAAAAAAATATATGAAGAATTGACACAAGAGATATTTTAACGTGGTAAAACCTCCAAGGAAGAAACATCCACGGGTTGAATTACAACCGTAGGATACTATATATATATATATATATATATATTGGATAATAGATTAGAAATTCCTCAAAAGTGACCAACCTATGATCTACTTCTTATTGGAGTCTATGTCTACCCAATCCCTATTTGTAGATAAGAAATCCCTTAATGATGCGGAGCCACCATATATTGGAGTCCATCTCTACACAACATCGTTGGAAGATTAGAAATTCTTCAAGAGACAATTTACATCCCATACAACACTCTCTATTGGAATCTATGTCTATCCAATCACTCGGGCCTACCAATATTGTAGCCAACTACCTATCCAAGACATTCATGCCTCTAGAGAGCCTCTCATGCTTGGCTATCCCGATCCTAGCCATGACTTCTTGCATGGTTATCTGGACCTCTTGTCTAATCAAGTCTTCCTTGCTTGACTATCCTAACAACTTGTCCTAATCAAGACTTCATGCCATTTGCAAGGACTTCTTAATGTGATCAATGAATGAAAATGATGCAAACAAGAATTCAACATGGAACATGTGATCAATACATTCTATGGAAACTAGACTTAGTCATGTGAGCACACAAGTCAAAAATAGTCTACCTATAAAAAATGAACAAAAACCTAGAGCATGTCAAACACCTAACACATGTGACTCCCAGTTTCACTCACAAAGCTAACACTTAAATAAATCATATACATGAAGCACATATTCAAGATATTATAAACATACACCAAAAAAAAATGCTAGAATCACAAAATATGATCAATAAATACACTACAAAAAAAAATGGTTTTTTCCGACGGCTAAATGTCGTCGAAAATAAGCTTTTCCGTCGAGAAAAAGCCGTCTGAGGCCGTCACAAATACGTTTGTCAAAAATAACTATTCACTAACAAGCTATCACAAATACTACCATTTCCGATGGCCATTGCCGTCGGAAAAGATTAAAATATCGTCGGTAATAGTGATTCAAAGTGGTCAAAATTACTTGTATTTTCGACGGCTTTACCGCTATTTCCGATGGCTTATTTCCGTCGAAAATAATGATTCAAGGTGGTCAAAACTACTTGTATTTTCGACGGCTTAACCGCTATTTCCGACGGCTTATTGCCGTCGAAAATAGTCGAATTATAAAAAAAAATAGTGTGACTCGACTTGATAGTGGCCACGTCACTCGTCACGTGCCACGCGCCACGTCACCCCGACACGCGCGACATCACCCAGCATGTGGCACTCTAAATCCATGAAATTCATATGGCTTAAACCCTTGACCCGTATGACAGTAAGGGTTTCCCTTACGATTTTGCTATAACCTTATACCCGATAGGTTTTGCATATTATTTATATATAAGCGATTGATATGTTTATATACTATGTAATTAAATATATTTTTTTTGTATACTATTTAAATATAACTATTGAGATATTGTTTTTTAAAATAATATTTTATCAAAATTATTAGAGTTTTTGTTGAAAGTGAATTTTGGATACATTTAACACATATAGTGATACATTTAAAATGTTGACCTACAAGTCAAATTTTTTTGTGTAGTGTTATAAATTACATACATTCCATTATAATTTATTAATTAATATTATAATACAAAATTATTTATTTATTCCATGAAATTGAGGTCAACAAAACAAAGACTATTTCTGACGGCATTAAGGCCGTAGGAAATTGTGTATTCCATTTTTTCTTTTCAAATGGAACAAGACTACTTCTGACAGCATTGAAGCTGTCGGAAATAGTGTATTCTTTTTTTCTCTTTTAAAATGGAAAAGACTATTTTCGACGGCATTGAGGTCATCGGAAATAGTGTATTCCATTTTTTCTTTTTAAATGGAACAAGACTATTTCCAACGGCATTGAGGCTGTCAAAAATAGTGTATTCATTTTATCTCTTTTAAAATGGAACAAGACTATTTCTGACGGCGTTGAGGCCATCGGAAATAGTGTATTCCTTTTTTAATCTTCAAATGGAACAAGACTATTTCCAACGGCCTCAATGCCGTCGGAAATAGTTTATTTACTTTTCCTCATTTTCAACGGGACAAAGACTATTTTCAACGGCATTTTTTGTGTCGTCAAAATTAGGAATAAAATTTACGGCTTTTCGACTATTTTCAACGGCCTTTGGCCATCGGAAATGTTGTATCATATTTTTACTCATTTCCGACAGCACTGAAACGGTCGTCGGAAATAGTGTATTCCTTTTTTCTCTTTTCAAATGGACAAGACTATTTCCGATGGCATTGAGGCCGTCGGAAATAGTGTATTCCATTTTTTATTTTCAAACGGAACAAAACTATTTCCGACATTATTGAGGATGTCGGAAATAGTGTATTCCTTTTTTCTCTTTTCAAATGGAACAAGACTATTTCCAACGGCATTAGACTATTTCCAACGGCATTGAGGCCATCAAAAATAGTGTAATCCTTTTTTTCTTTTCAAATGAAACAAGACTATTTCTGACGGCATTGAGGCTGTCGAAAATAGTGTATTCCTTTTATCTTTTTTCAAATGGAACAAGACTATTTCCGACGGCTTTGAGGCCATCAAAAATAGTGTATTCCTTTTTTCTTTTCAAATGGAACAAGACTATTTCCGACGGCATTGAGGACATCGAAAATAGTGTATTCCTTTTCTTCATTTCCAACTAGACAAAGACTATTTCAGACGGCGTTTTTTGTGCCGTCGGAATTGGGAACAAAATTCATTGTTTGTTTGACTTTTTCTGACGGCCAAAGGCGGTTGGAAAAGTGGATTCATATTTTTACTCATTTTCGATGGCACTGAAATGGCCATCGGAAATAGTGTATTCCTTTTTTCTCTTGTCAAATGGACAAGACTATTTCCGATGGCATTAAAGCCGTCGGAAATAGTGTATTCCATTTTTTCTTTTCAATTGGAACAAGACTATTTCCGACGGCATTAAGGCTTTCGGAAATAGTGTATTCCTTTTGTCTCTTTTAAAATGGAACAAGACTATCTCCGACGGCATTGAGGCCATCGAAAATAGTGTATTCCTTTTTTTCTTTTCAAATGGAACAAGACTATTTCCGACGGCATTGAGGCCGTCGGAAATAGTGTATTCCTATTCCTCATTTCCAACAGGACAAATATTATTTCCGACGGCATTTTTTGTGTTGTGAAAATTGAGAAACAAATTGACGACGTTTTCGACTATTTCCAATGGCCTTTGGTCGTCGAAAATGTGGTATCATATTTTTACTCATTTCCGATGGGGCCGTCGAAAATAGTGTATTTTTTTTTTCTCTTTTCAAATGGACAAGACTATTTCCGATGGCATTGAGGCTGTCGGAAATAGTGTATTCCATTTTTCATTTCAAATGGAACAAGACTATTTTTGACGGCATTGAGGCTGTTGGAAATAGTGTATTCCTTTTTTCTCTTTTCAAATTGAACAAGACTATTTTCGATGGCATTGAGGCCGTCGAAAATAGTGTTTTCCATATTTTCTTTTCAAATGGAACAAGACTATTTCCGGCAACATTGAGGCTGTCGGAAAATAGTGTATTCCTTTTTTCTCTTTTCAAATTGAACAAGATAATTTCCGATGGCATTGAGGCCATCGAAAATAGTGTATTCCTTTTTTTTAATTTTCAAATGGAACAAGACTATTTCTGATGGCCTCAATGCCGTCGAAAATAGTGTATTCCTTTTCCCCATTTCCAACGGGACAAAGACTATTTCTGACGGCATTTTTTGTAACGTCGGAAATGGTAACAAAATTGACGGCTTTTTCGACTACTTTCGACGTCTTTTGGCTGTCGGAACTGTTGTATCATATTTTTACTCATTTCTGACGGCACTGAAATGGCCGTCGGAAATATTGTATTCCTTTTTTCTTTTTTTAAATGGACAAGACTATTTCCGATGGCATTCAGGCCATCGGAAATAGTGTATTCCATTTTTTCTTTTCAAACGGAACAAGACTATTTCCGACGTCATTGAGGCTGTCGGAAATAGTGTATTCCATTTTTTCTTTTCAAACGGAACAAGAATATTTCCGACGTCACTGAGGCTGTCGGAAATAGTGTATTCCTTTTTTCTCTTTTTAAATGGAACAAGGCTATTTCCACCGGCATTGAGGCCACCGAAAATAGTGTATTCCATTTTTTCTTTTCAAATGGAACAAGACTATTTATGACGGCATTGAGGCTGTCGGAAATAGTGTATTCCTTTTATCTCTTTTCAAATGGAACAAGACTATTTCCGACGGCATTGAGGACATCGAAAATAGTGTATTCCTTTTTTTTCTTTTCAAATGGAACAAGACTATTTTCGACAGCCTCAATGCCGTCGAAAATAGTGTATTCCCTTTCCTCATTTCCAATGGGACAAATCAGACGGCGTTTTTTGTGCCGTTAGAATTGGGAACAAAATTGACGGCTTTTTTGACTTTTTCCAACGGCCAAAGGTTATTGGAAATGTGGTATCATATTTTTACTCATTTCCGATGGCACTGAAATGGCCGTCGAAAATAGTGTATTCCTATTTTCTCTTCTCAAATGGACAAGACTACTTTTGATGGCATTAAGGCCATCGGAAATTCCTTTTATCTCTTTTCAAATGGAACAAGACTATCTCCAACGGCATTGAGGCCATCGAAAATAGTGTATTCCATTTTTTCTTGTCAAATGGAACATGACTATTTCCGACGTCCTCAATGCCATCGGAAATAGTGTATTCCTTTTCCTCATCTCCATCAGGACAAAGACTATTTCCGACGGCATTTTTTGTGTTGTCGAAATTGGGAACAAAATTGATGGCGTTTTCGACTATTTCCAACGGCCTTTGGCCGTCGGAAATGTGTTATCATATTTTTACTCATTTCCGACGGTACTGAAATGGCCGTCGAAAATAGTGTATTCTTTTTTTCTCTTTTCAAATGGACAAGACTATTTCCGATGGCATTGAGGCCGTCGGAAATAGTGTATTCCATTTTTCTTTTCAAATGGAACAAGACTATTTTCGACGGCATTGAGGCTGTCGGAAATAGTGTATTACTTTTTTCTCTTTTCAAATTGAACAAGACTATTTATGATGGCATTGAGGCTGTCGGAAATGGTGTATTCCTTTTATCTCTTTTCAAATGGAACAAGACTATTTCTGACGACATTGAGGACATCAAAAATAGTGTATTCCCTTTTTTCTTTTTAAATGGAACAAGACTATTTCCGACGGCCTCAATGACGTCGAAAATAGTGTATTCCTTTTCCTCATTTCCAACGGGACAAAGACTATTTCAGACGGCGTTTTTTTGTGCCATCGGAATTGGGAACAAAATTGAGGGTTTTTTGACTTCTTCCGACGGCTAAATGCTGTCGGAAATGTGGTATCATATTTTTACATATTTCCGACGGCACTGAAATGGCCGTCGGAAATAGTGTATTCCTTTTTTCTCTTCTCAAATGCACAAGATTAATTCCGATGGCATTAAGGCCGTCGGAAATAGTGTATTCCATTTTTTCTTTTCAAATGGAACAAGACTATTTTCGATAGCATTGAGGCTTTCGGAAATAGTGTATTCCTTTTATATCTTTCCAAGGACTAAGACTATCTCCGACGACATTGAGGCCATCGAAAATAGTTCATTCCATTTTTTCTTTTCAAATGGAACATGACTATTTCCAACGTTCTCAATGTCGTCGAAAATAGTGTATTCCTTTTCCTCATTTCCAACAGGACAAAGATTATTTCCGACAGCGTTTTTTGTGTTGTCGAAATTGGGAACAAAATTGACAGCGTTTTCGACTATTTTCAACGGCCTTTGGCCGTTGAAAATGTGGTATCATATTTTTACTCATTTCCGACGGGGCCATCGAAAATAGTGTTTTCTTTTTTTCTCTTTTCAAATGGACAAGACTATTTCCGATGGCATTGAGGCCATCGGAAATAGTGTATTCCATTTTTCTTTTCAAATGGAACAAGACTATTTCCGACGACATTGAGGCTGTCGGAAATAGTTTATTACTTTTTTCTCTTTTCAAATTAAACAAGACTATTTATGACGGCATTGAGGTTGTCGGAAATAGTGTATTCCTTTTATCTCTTTTCAAATTGAACAAGACTATTCCCGACGGCATTGAGGACATCGAAAATAGTGTATTCCCTTTTTTCTTTTCAAATAGAACAAGACTATTTCCGACGGCCTCAATGCCGTCGAAAATAGTGTATTCCTTTTCCTCATTTCCAACAGGACAAAGACTATTTCAGAAGGCGTTTTTTGTGCCATTGTAATTGGGAACAAAATTGAAGGTTTTTTGACTTTTTCCGACGGCCAAAGGCTGTCGGGAAATGTGGTATCATATTTTTACTCATTTCCGATGGCACTGAAATGGCTGTCGGAAATATTGTATTCCTTTTTTCTCTTCTCAAATGCACAAGATTATTTCCGATGGCATTAAGGCCGTCAGAAATAGTGTATTCCATTTTTTTCTTTTCAAATGGAACAAGACTATTTCCAATGGCATTGAGGCTTTCGGAAATAGTGTATTCCTTTTATCTCTTTCCAAATGGAACAAGACTATCTCTGACGACATTGAGGCCATCAAAAATAGTGCATTCCATTTTTTCTATTCAAATGGAACATGACTATTTCCGACATCCTCAATGTCGTCGGAAATAGTGTATTCCTTTTCCTCATTTCCATGACAAAGACTATTTCCGACGGCGTTTTTTGTATTGTCGAAATTAGGAACAACATTCACGGTGTTTTCAACTATTTCCAACGGCCTTTGGCCGTCGGAAATGTGGTATCATATTTTTACTCTTTTCCGATGGTAATGAAATGGCCGTCGAAAATAGTGTATTCTTTTTTTCCCTTTTCAAATGGACAAGACTATTTTCGATGACATTAAGGCAGTCCGAAATAGTGTATTCCATTTTTCTTTTCAAATAGAACAAGACTATTTCAGACGGCATTGAGGTTGTCGGAAATAGTGTATTCCTTTTTCTCTTTTCAAATTGAACAAGACTATTTATCACGGCATTGAGGTTGTCGGAAATAGTGTATTCCTTTTTCTCTTTTCAAATTGAACAAGACTATTTATCACGGCATTGAGGTTGTCGAAAATAGTGTATTCCTTTGATTTCTTTTCAAATGGAACATGACCATTTCTAACGACATTGAGGCCATCGAAAATAATGTATTCCTTTTTTTCTTTTCAAATGGAACAAGACTATTTCCGATGGCCTCAATGCCGTTGAAAATAGTGTATTCCTTTTCCTCATTTCCAACGGGACAAAAACTATTTCAGACAGCATTTTTTGTGCCGCCAGAATTGGCAACAAAATTGACGGCTTTTTTTACTTTTTTCGACGGCCAAAATCTGTCGGAAATGTGGTATCATATTTTTTCTCATTTCCGACGGTATTGAAATGGCCGTCGGAAATAGTGTATTCCTTTTTTCTCTTCTCAAATGGACAAGACTATTTCTGATGGCATTAAGGTCGTCGGAAATAGTGTATTCCATTTTTTCTTTTCAAATGGAACAAGACTATTTCCGACGGCATTGAGGCTTTCGAAAATAGTATATTCCATTTATCCTTTTCAAATGGAACAAGACTATCTCCGACGGCATTGAGGCCATCGAAAATAGTGTATTCCTTTTTTTCTTTTCAAATGGAACATGACTATTTCCGATGGCCTCAATGCCGTCGGAAATAGTGTATTCCTTTTCCTCATTTCCAACAGGACAAAGAATTTTCTGACGGCGTTTTTTGTGTTGTCGAAATTGGGAACAAAATTGACGGCGTTTTTGACTATTTCCAACGGCCTTTGGCCGTCGGAAATGTGGTATCATATTTTTACTCATTTTCGACGGTACTGAAATAGCTGTCGAAAATAGTGTATTCTTTTTTTCTCTTTTCAAATAGACAAGACTATTTTCGATGGCATTGAGGCCGTCGGAAATAGTGTATTCCATTTTTCTTTTCAAATGGAACAAGACTATTTCCGACGACAACTGTCGGAAATAGTGTATTCCTTTTTTCTCTTTTCAAATTGAACAAGACTATTTTCGATGGCATTGAGGCCGTCAACAATAGTGTTTTCCATTTTTTCATTTCAAATGAAACAAGACTATTTCCGACGGCATTGGGGCTGTCGAAAATAGTGTATTCCTTTTTTCTCTTTTCAAAATGAACAAGACTATTTCCGACAACATTGAGACCATCAGAAATTGTGTATTCCTTTTTTAATTTTCAAATGGAACAAGACTATTTCCGATGGCCTCAATGCCATCGAAAATAGTGTATTCCTTTTCCTCTTTTCCAACGGGACAAAGACTATTTCTGACATCGTTTTTTGTGTTGTCGAAATTGGGAACAAAATCGGTGGCTTTTTCGATTATTTTCGACGGCCTTTGGCCGTCGGAACTGTGGTATCATATTTTTATTCATTTCCAACGGCACTGAAATGGCCGTCGGAAATATTGTATTCCTTTTTTCTCTTTTTAAATGGACAAGACTATTTCCGATGGCATTGAGGCCGTCGAAAATAGTGTATTCCATTTTTTCTTTTCAAATGGAACAAGACTATTTCCGACGGCATTGAGGCTATCGAAAATACTGTATTGTGAAACTAATTACGGTGTGTTCAATATCAATCTAGAGGGGGGTGAATAAATTTTAACTAATTTTTACACAATTTTCATTATCAGACACTATTCTGAAAATACCCCTAACTAGTCAATTTATATATCGAGTGTAATATGTGCGGAATTATAAATTACACAAGATATTTACGTGGAAACCCTAACGGGAAAAACTACAGACTGGTAAGTGCGCCACACTCGAACATCAAAATCACTAATTGAAATGGAGTTTACAACCTATGTAGACCTCGTCTAACACTACGGTCAATAACCCCCCACTTCTACCCCGCGGGCCTTTAAAAACGATCCTAGTCCAATTTGCTTATGGCCTAAGTAATCTTAGCTACAAGACTTACTTCTCAATAAAGAGATAATACAACCTAAGTGAATATATAATGATATTCAAAATGCAAATAAAGCTAGGTAACCTTAGATGCTTATCTAGGATGATGATATAACAATTAATACAATCCTAGATATCAATAGTTAAATGACATGTTGTAAAGCTTAGCTAATCATAGAATAAGCAACCCTGGATAGCTATCACAATACAACACTCAATCATATCAACACAACAATCTCTATCTTGAATATTATAATTTAATCTAAGAGCAATCAAGTAATCTAAGAGATGCCTTGATAAATAAAACACTAATTATGTATGATAATAGTGAAGATCATACCAAGGGATGTGTGTTGAGCAAGACCCATGCAAGTAAGCATCATAACTATGCTAGAAAATGCTTAGATGATATTTGATGCATATGTAGATGGGTTTGAGTGATTATATAGATGATGGGTTTGATGCATATGTAGATGATGATGTAAAACGCCAATCTTGATTGCTTTTTCTATCAAAAGTCTCTCTTTTAAACTTAGGGTTCTTAATAATCAAAGAGTCAAACTTAGACTATAAGAAAGTGGTGTATTTATAGAGGGTCATAAAAGTTTGATTGAAAAGACACAATTGCCCTTGAAATCACCGTTCGGCAGTTTCAAAACCTCTGATTAAACCGCCGAATTGAATCCCATGAAACAGGGGATCATCAGCGGTCGCATTCGGCGGTTTCAAAACAGTCGAATAAAACTGTCACAAAAAATCAATCAGGTGTGTAACGGCGTTTTCATTTGGCGGTTTCAAAACCGTCAAATTGAGACAGAGATATTTATTTCAATCAAGTCTCATACGGTGGTTTCAAACAGTGATCAAGCCGCCAATCGTAACTGTAGAACTAATCCAGAACCTTCTGGAATCAAATGGCGGTTGCATTCGGCTATCATGACCACCGATCAATCGTTGTTTCACCACTAATGGTGAAACCATAGGAGAATCCAAGGGCATTCTCCGAAGGTGATCTTCGTGCTGAGCCAAGCACACATTCATTTATGCCCGGATGTTTTCGAACAACATCGGGAAACGAATTACAAGGCACATAGACACACAACAAGATATTACAAGCATGTGCAAGTATGACAATATGACATGTGAAGAGAATGCACACAAATGCAAGAATGTTAAGTGTGTGTGTGTATGCAACTAGATCTCTTCAAGGAAAAAATAAGCACTAGAGATATACCTTTGGAATGCTTGTCACCTTGAGGTCTTGAAACGGGCCTTTGAGCTTGATCCTCAATCACCTAAACTACCCTTACAATTCAAACCTCAATTGTGGTCTATCCACGAAATAAACCAATCAAAATCTGGGAATCTTTACAATCTCCCTCTTTGGCTATTTCGTGACAAAACCACCTCTCACAATGATTCCTCACAACAAAATAGAAACTATGGGTCTACACTGATTTTCTACATTACAAAGAGATATCTAAAAAATAAAATCTTCAAGACTTCAATCTCTTGTAGAACATCAAACCTTCAAAACCAAGTTTCTATACTATCCAATTCAAGAAAATGTGAGATTAATCAAGTGAGTATAAAAACAAACATTTGCATTTAAGAAATTAAGCACAATCATCATGCAATGTATGTGCAATGCAATGCTCCCCCTCAAAGGGTTACTCCCCCCTCAATGTGTATTCTCCCCAACATGCAAATTTGCAATTCCCCTTACCACACTTTACTCCCCCTTTTTGTCATGATATAGGCAAAGGAGTAGTCCCCAAATGGGTCACTTATAGCAAAGAGAGATGGTAGCATACAAGTCAATTGCATAATCATATAAGGCACTTTATGCAACTCAATTAACTAGAGAGATACAAGGAGATTTATTTGCATAGAAAATGTGTTGCATGCAAGACATATTGCATTTAAGTCCAAACATCAATGGTATTTGGTAAAGCAAATGACAAAGGTTTCTTATAAGAATTCAAACCAATTTCACCATTTGTCATGATGAAAGCAAGGATATAGAGAGTGTTTGATTTCAAATTAAGTGACCTATATCCAACTTTATGAGCAACTTTGCACCTTATTTGATTTTTATGGATAAGATATATGTATGATAGTAGACATGTTCAACAAATAAAGAAAGAGAGACATTTGGATTTTAAAATCCTTAGAAAGGATACAAGATCCTTTGTTCATTTTGAGTCTCATAAGCTTTTCACACAATGTTTTGCATTTAAGAATTTGCAATCATCAATTCATGCTTTTCACACTTTTAAGCATGTCATTAAGAATCATCATGTCATGGAGATCATTATAGGTCATTCAATAAGTACTTCCTATTAGAATCTCCTAGTCCAAAAACGCATGTTTGAACAAAAATAAGACATGGATTGCATTTGAAGCATGGTTCACACTTATTGATATAAAAGCATATATACATATGTGCAACCAAGATACTCAAGCAATTAATATAGAAGCATAAAATTTTTCAAATATTTGCGTTCAACAAATAAGCAATTGCACTCTTTGCTTGAATTCCCCAAATGGGGTCAATCACCAAAACATATCACTCCACAAGACATATCCCAATAAATCTACTAAGGGTTTTAAACCTTGTTGCATTTAAGAGTTTTGTAAATAAGTCTGCTAGTTGATCATTTATGCCTATATGTTCAAGCACTATGCATTTATTTTCAACAAGCTCTCTAATGAAGTGATGACGGATGTCAATATGCTTAGTCCTATAGTGTTGTACCGGATTCTTTGAAATATTAATAGCACTCATATTATTACAAAAGAGAGTGAGAGTACCGTGGTTGAATTCGTAGTCGACTAGCATTTGCTTCATCCAAAGGAGTTGTGTGCATCCACTCCCCGCGGCTATGTACTCGGCCTCGACCGTGGACAAGGAAATCGAGTTTTACTTCTTGCAAAACCAAGACACCAAGTTGTTGCCTAGAAAGAAGCAACCACCCGATATGCTCTTCCTATCATCGTAATTTCTTGCCTAATCCGCATCACTAAAGCCAACTAAACTAGCATTAGTGTCAAAAGAGTACCAAATCCCAAAGTTGGATGTCTCATTCACATAGCGAATGATTCTCTTAACAGAAGAGAGATGGGACTCTTTAGGATCCACTTTGTACCTAACTCACACACCCACACCCGCCCACACCCACACTAAAAAAGATATCGGGCCTACTTGCTGTCAAATAAAGCAAGCTACCAATCGTGCCCCGATATAGAGTTTGTTCCACACTTTTACCACTAACATCCTTGCTTAGATTTAAAGTGGTACTCATGGGTGTATCACAATGTTTGGCTTTTTCAAGACCAAACTTCTTCACTAAGTTTTTAGCATATTTGGCTTGGGTTATAAAAATCCCATCATTTAATTGCCTAATTTGCAAACTGTTAGGATTATGCTCAATAGCAAGAGTGTAATGTTGTAATTGACAATCTTTTTCATATTAATAAAGTGATTTCTGGTTTAACAAATCGTATTGCATTTATAGTTTCATATTATAATTGTCAAAGTAAATAATCATAAGGTCTAAAGACTATGGGAAAAGAAGAATTGTTCGTACATCTGGATATGTATGTGGTAAACACAATTCTTTAGTTAGTCTTGAATAATGTTCACAACTTAAGTTAAAGGTTGGGCACTTTTATCTTGTTAAAGTTGTAGAATTCTTTTGTTAGCATTTGAGTGGGATCAAATGAGATATGATGAGTCTAAAATCATCGGAGTGTCTTCGAGCAAAAGGATCTAGTGCACTGGGTGCATTGAACTGGATCACAATGAAAAGCTTTATCTAGAACCGTCAATAGATAATAGTCTTTTCATTATCAGGACAATCGGAGAGTCTATCTTAATCCTGAGATAAATGATGGACTTATGGTTGCAAGTGATATCATTTGAGTTATCAATGAGTACAATTATATCGCATAGTCTATCCTCAATAGTTTGGTAATATTCATTTGTTAATCGATAGAGGACTTCATTTATAGATATGGACATCGTGGCTCCATTTAATTAAATGAGAGTATAATATCATCATATGGATGTTTTGAGGTAATTGGATATTAAATCTCAACGTTGAGTTTTCGATAATGTCTATTGAAAACATGGCTTCTGGACAAGTCAAAATATCCAAGTTCAAAACGTGGTCATATGAGTAAATATGGTAACTTGGAGAGTTATAGGCGGTCTATGAACTCTTGGCGATTACTGATATTAATCACGAGGATACACTATCTCCAATATGATTGTCTAGGGTATGAATGAGGAGCATCTTCCTTTTCTATCTTTATTTAAGAGTTCAGTTTTAGCTCTTTAGTGGAATGAGTTAAAATTAATGGATCGGACCTAAGTGAATCATTTGTTGATTGTGATTAGGTTATGTCTATTGAAGCTTAAATTTAGATGGCCCGCCAAGATCCCCAATCCACACGGACTTGCATGGATCACTTGATATATTCTACCGGACCAATTTAAGGGTCCATCTAGAATTGCATTTAATATATTAAGAATATAATTTGCACATTATTTAAGTAATGGGCTGCTCAATTATATTAATATATTAATGAAAGACATGTGGGCTTGTTTCTTTTAGTAAGAATGGGTCTGGTTCACATGTGGGCTTTTTATTTAAAGTCCAATGGATTAAATGAAATAAGAAAATAATATTTTGGCCCATTTACTCTAAGTGGGGCGGCAAGGGTTAGTTTAACCTAATATATTATTTTGTTTCATTGTTTTAATTAAATAAGAATTAATTAATTTATTAATTAATTGTTTAATTAAAGAAACAAATCTTTTCTAATCAGGAAATATATTTCCTAAAAGTAAAATTAAAAGACTTGTTTGATAAGGAAATGAATAATTAGTTTTATTTATTTAATCAAATAAGAAGTCTTTTTTATTTAGTCAGAATAAAAGAATAAAAGATCTATGAGTTGGATTAGGGTTTGATGTCTTAAAAACTAGATGGAAATTAGGGTGCAACATAAGCCTATGGTGGGCATGTGATTTCGGCAACCCTAGTTATTTCTAGGTTAGGATTTCGGCAACCCTAATAATAATAGAAAAGAAGAAGCAAACTTAGGCCACCTATATATTGACAAGTATAGAATTCGGCCACAAAAAAAAATGATATGGGTTCATGATACAAATTTCTTCTTCTTCTCAATTCATAGAAAGCTTTTTATTCTACTAAAACAAAAAGGAGTGTTAGATTATTCTTTGATAGTATACTATTTGCTTATTCATCAATAAGCTTGTGTATACGATATCGATCTAGGTTCACGCGAGTTTCGATCATTAGATTGAGAACTCAAAAGTGACCGGAATAATCTTAGTCATTCTTTTGATTGTTTTTGTGACTAACAAAGAAAAGAAAAGTTTGTTTTGTCCATTCATAGGTTTGCAATTCAAAGAAAAGGGAGACCACGCTCCTAGGTGATCCACGTTCGTGCTAGGATTGAAGATCTTGTGGATTACCATCGACGTAAGTCAATCGGATCACACGACAAAAGGTATTCTACTTTTTGTTATTGTATATGTATGTTTAATTAATTAAAGGGTTTAAGGTTCATAAAGGAAAATTTTTTAAAAGTCACTAAATATAATTTTTAGTATCGCTTCCGCTGCGTGTACTTCTTTGGTATTTTTCCCAACAAGAAGTAACTTAGCTCACCAACAAGACTTATCTCAAATTCATGAGACATAACATCGACAAATTGTTGGACCTTGGTGTTGTTGGTGGAGCCAAACATTATATCATCAAAATATATTTGAGCTATAAAGAGCTCATCATTGTCTTTCTTGATGAATAGAGTCTTATCAACACTACCCCCTGTGTAGTCATTGTCAATAAGAAATTGAGTGAGGCACTCATACCAAGCCATCGGTGTTTGTTTCAACCCATAAAGAGCCTTCTTGAGGCAATAGACATTGTTAGGGTGGTGAGCATCCATGAACCCCTTAGGTTGTTCAACAAACACTTCCTCTTGCAAGAAGCCATTGAGGAAGACACTCTTGACATCCATTTGGTGCAATTTGAACTTGTACACACAAGAAATGGATAAGAGAAGCCTAATAGACTCTAAACGGGCAACGGGAGCAAAAGTCTCATCAAAGTCAGTACCCTCAATTTGAGAGTACCCTTGTGCTAAAAGTCTAGCCTTGTTACGCACTATGTTGCCATCCTTATCAGATTTGTTCCTATAGATCCACTTGGTGCCTATCACATTAGTGTTCTTAGGCTTAGGAACTAAAGTCCAAACCTCATTCCTTTCGAACTGGTTTAGCTCTTCTTGCATGGCAAAAACCCAAAATTCATCATTCAAGGCTTCATCAACCTTTTTGGGTTCTATTTGAGAGGTGTAGCATGTATGGCTAATGAGATTAGCTATTTGATACCTAGTCCTAACACCTTCATTCATATCTCCAATGATGTCATCTTTATCATGGAGCTTTCTAACCCATGGAGCGGGTTCATTTGAGTCCAAGAGAGGAACTATATCTAGAGGTTGAGTGGCCTCTTCATTTAGGTTAGAAGTCCCAACATTAGAAGTCTCCATAACTTTCTCCAAATGAGAGTCATCATCTAAAGCAACCTCCTCCTCATGGTTATTAGACTTGAGCCTTTCATCATCAATGACAACATTGGATGATTCCATAATGCTTCAAGTCTTTAAGTTGAAAACTCTATAGGCTCTACTATTCAAGGCATAGTCAATAAAAATACCCTCATCACTCTTAGCATCAAACTTGCCAAGTTGATCACGGTCATTCAAGATGTAGCATTTGCTTCCAAAGGTGTGGAAGTAGCTAACATTCGGCTTTCTATCTCTCCATAACTCATAGGAGGTTTGTCTAGTGCCAGTCCTTATAGCAAGCCGTATTGATGGCTTCGGCCCATAGATTCTTAGAGACATTGTTGCTAAGCAACATGACATGGGCCATCTCTCTTCCTCTCAACAACTCCATTTTGTTAAGGTGTCCTAGGAGTCGAAAACTCATGGAAGATGCCTACACTTTCACAATATGTTTCAAAGGAAACATTCTTAAATTCCCTCTCATTGTCACTTCTAATCCGTTTTATGCTTTTAATGTTAGAGTTCATTTCATTTTGAATATTATTACAAAGCATTTTAAACTTATCAAAAGTTTCGGATTTTTCTCTAAGAAAATATGTCTGTGTGAACCTAGAGAAATCATCAACACAAACAAAAATGTGTCTCTTTCCACCTAATCTCTCGGTTTGCATACGACCCATAAGATCCATGTGGAGAAGCTCAAGGGGCTCCTTGGTGGAGAGATACCTGCCCTTTTTGTACATGCTTTTGGTTTGTTTCCCTTGTTGGCAAGGTCCACAAACGCCATTAGCTTTCTTCCCAAGCTTGGGAAGGCCACGCACAATATTGAACTTGTCTAGGATTCGTAAATCCCTAAAGTTCATATGGCTAAGTTTTTCATGCCACAACTCAACTTGCTCATCCGTGGACACATTGTTTGACACTATTCTAGCTTCAAGACAATAGCAATTATCGCTAGATCTCATATCTTTCAACAAGGTTTGTCCATTGGGCTTTAAGATTGAGCAATCATTTTTGCTAAACAAGACAGAATATCCTTCATTTTTGCTTATCAAATTGGCCTTTAAGCCATCGACAAACAAAGCATCGGATAAGGAGGGTAATCAGGGAATGGAAATGGTTCCTTTCCCTATGACTCTCTTTTTGGATTCATCACCAAAGGTGACACAACCTCCTTCCTCCATGACAAGAGTCTCGAAAAAACTCTTGTCTCCTGTCATGTGCCTAAAGCACCAACTATCTAAATACCAAAAATTAGAAGAATTGGCCTTCAAGGCTATTTGAGCAACATGGCAAACAATTTCATTCTTTCTAATTCACTTAGAAACAATATTAGCTTTCCTAGTGGTCTTTGGTACATGGGCTCTATATGTTCTAAGATCATGCAAAACTTTTTTTTCATTCCTAGGAACAAGCATCATGGCTATTTTCTTTTTCTTCTCAATCATGCTTCTAGTTTTACACATTTTAATGTATCAAAAGCATCTTGGTCTAATATGACCATCAAAACCGAAAAAATGACATATAGGGATAAAGTTAGAGATCATACCATAACCTTGTGCTTGCATTGGAGCTTTCCCATGTCGTTATGGTTGAATTGGTTCAATGTGTCTTCGTTGTTGAACCGATCTAGCTTGCTTCCTTGCTTGAGGTTGCATGATTGGTCTTTTTCCTTTGTCCTGAGCAATTTGTTGAGGAAAGTTGGCTTGAAGGTGTCTAGTTGGCACCACCTTCACTTGTACAATTTTCTAACATTGTCCTAGTTCTAACTTCTTCCTAGGGGTTTGCACCGGTGACGCTTCATTCTTCTCCAAGCTCTTGACAAACACGGTCTTCTTAGGAGTGTAGGTCATCTTTCCATCTTCAAACCCAATACCTCTCTCGTCACAAAGACTCTTTTCAACGCCTAGGATGTGGTCAAGTTTTTCGGTGCTAGTAGTCATTCTAGACATAGACTTTTTAGCTTCTTCAAGCCCTTTTCATTCCTCCTAGATAAGTCGAGCTCCTTTCTTAGCTTATCTTCAATTTTCTTTGCTCTATCCACTTGTTCACTTAAGTGGTCATTATGTGTTGAAAGCTCTAGATTTTCTTCCTTTAAAGTCCTTAGTTTTCTCTTGTTCTTCATCATTGAGCTTTCACACTTGACTATATAGTCATGCACATCCATATTCTCTTTATTTCCTTTTGTAGAGTTAGATCAGGAGTCATCTTCACTTAAGTCATTTTCCCTTTGACTCTCCTCCTCTTCTTCACTGGATCCTTTGCTCTTGTAAGAGAAGGCAAAGGCTATGAAGTTAGCAACTTCATCTTCATCATCCAAAGACTCTTCTCAATCATTGGAGTCATCACTTCCACTTCAAGTGGCGGCCATCACTTTTCCCTTCTTGTACTTCAAATTCCCACAATCAGGTGCAATATGTCTTATACCGCCACACTCATAGCATCGAATCCCTTTCTTTTTGCTCTTTTCTTGCCTAGGCTAAAACTTCTTGAAGGGAGCCTTTTTTTTCAAGTCTTGGCCTTTGGATCCAAAACCCTTCTTCTCGAACTTGACAAACTTCTTGAATCTTCTTAGCAACAAAGCCATGTCTTTATCTGAGTCATCCTTCTCCTCATTCTCAATATTGGAGGCTTTTAAAGCAATTCCCTTTTGCTTTTTAAAAGGTGTGAAGGTAGGACCTTTCCTAGACTCATAAGCTAGAAATCTCACAATCACCTCACTTGGCTTCATATCCTTGTATGTGTTATTCTCGTCTAAAGACGTTACCTTGGACTCAAACCTCTCGGGAAATGATCTCATAATCTTTTGCTTGATCCTTCTATCCGAGTAAGGGTCACACTTTGATTGACTATGTCCATCAATTTGATCTTGAAGTTGTTGAAGCACTCATTCTCATCCATCTTGAGCATCATTTGGAGAACTTAAATCTTTGAGTCCTTACCACTTCGGTTCCTTCATGTGCAACTTCTAGGATGTCCCATTCCTCCTAAGCTATCCTAGTGTTTTGAATCAATTTGTATTGATTTTCCTCCATTGCATATAGGATGGCATGCATCGCCTTCCTATTCCATTTCGATGCATCAAACTCTTGCGCGTTTCATTGTGTCTTAGGCTTGAGTACATCCTCTCCTCCACCCGTAAGAGTCATCATCGGTGATGTGTAGCCGTCTTCAACCACCATCCATACCCTATCATGGATTTGGAAAATATACGACTCCATCTTGCCTTTCCAAGAGGCATACTTCAACTTGGTGAGTAGGGGAGGTCTCATGCTAGAAGCACCCTCGTTACCACCACCATTTCCACCATTTCCACTCATAGTGTTTATGAATGAATGAAATGAATGCAAATGTATGAATGATCAAAAATCACACAAAATGCAAAACACACCAAAATGAGCTAAGATCACCTAAGTATATCTAGGAACTTGCTCTGATACCAATTGAAACTAATTATGCTGTGTTCAATATTAATCTAGAGGGGGTGAATAGATTTTAACTAATTTTTACACAATTTTCGTTATAAGACAATATTCTAAAAATACCCCTAACTAGTCAATTTATATATCAAGTGTAATATGTGCGGAATTATAAATGACACAAGATATTTACGTGGAAACCCTCATGGGAAAAACCACGGGCTGGTAAGTGCGCTACACTCGAACCTCGAAATCACTAATTGAAATGGAGTTTACAACCTATGTAGACCTCGTCTAACACTACAGTCAATAACCCCCCACTTCTACCCCGTGGGCCTTTAAAAACGATCCTAGTCCAATTTGCTTATGGCCTAAGTAATCTTAGCTACAAGACTTACTTCTCAATAAAGAGATAATACAACCTAAGTGAATATATAATGATATTCAAAATGCAAATAAAGCTAGGTAACCTTAGATGCTTATCTAGGATGATGATATAACAATTAATACAATCCTAGATATCAATAGTTAAATGACATGTTGTAAAGCTTAGCTAATCATAGAATAAGCAACCCTGGATAGCTATCACAATACAACACTCAATCATATCAACACAACAATCTCTATCTTGAATATTATAATTTAATCTAAGAGCAATCAAGTAATCTAAGAGATGCCTTGATAAATAAAACATTAATTATGTATGATAATAGTGAAGAACATACCAAGGGATGTGTGTTGAGCAAGACCCATGCAAGTAAGCATCCTAACTACGCTAGAAAATGCTTAGATGATATTTGATGCATATGTAGATAGGTTTGAGTGATTAAATGAGCAATCTTGATTGCTTTTTCTCTCAAAAGTCTCTCTTTTAAACTTAGGGTTCTTGATAATCAAAGAGTCACACTTAGACTATGAGAAAGTGGTTTATTTATAGAGTGCCATAAAAGTTTGATTGAAAAGACACAATTGCCCTTGAAATCACCGTTCAACGGTTTCATTCAATGGTTTCAAAACCGTCGACTTGAATCCCGTGAAACAGGGGATCATTGGCGGTCGCATTCGGAGGTTTCAAAACCGCCGATCAGACCGTCGAATAAAACCGACATAAAAAATCAATCAGATGTGTAACGGCGGTTTCATTCGGCGGTTTCAAAACCGCCGAATTGAGACAGAGATATTTATTTCAATCAAGTCTCATACAGCGGTCAGGCCGCCGATCGTAACCGCAGAACTAATCCAAAACCTTATGGAATCAAACGGTGGTTTCATTCGACGGTCATGACTGCAGATCAAACCGTCGTTTCACCATTAATGGTGAAACCAAAAGAGAAGCCAAGGGCATTCTCCGAAGATGATCTTCGCACTGAGCCAAGCACACATTCATACATGCGCGGACCTTTCCAAACAACATTGGGAAACGAATTACAAGGCACATAAACACACAACAAGATATGCATGTGCAAGTGTGACAATGTGACATGTGAAGAGAATGCACACGAAGGCAAGAATGCTAAGTTTGTGTACAACTAGATCTTTTCAAGGAAAAAATAAGCATTAGAGATATACCTTTGGAGTGTTTGTCACCTTGAGGTCTTGAAACGGGCCTTTAAGCTTGATCCTCAATCACCTAAACTACCTTTACAATTCAAACCCCAATTGTAGTTTGTCCATGAAATAAGCCAATCAAAATCTGGGAATCCTTACATATTCCTTTTTTTCTCTTTTCAAATGAAACAAGACTATTTCCGACGACATTTAGGCCATCGGAAATAGTGTATTCCTTTTTTTTTTTTTCAAATGGAACAAGACTATTTACGACGGCCTCATTGCTGTCAGAAATAGTGTATTCCTTTTCCTCATTTCCAACTAGACAAAGACTATTTTCGACGGTGTTTTTTGTGCCGTCAAAATTAGGAAAAAATTGACGGCTTTTTCAACTATTTCCGACGGCCAAAGGCTGTCAGAAATGTGGTGTCAAATTTTCACTCATTTTCGACGGCATTGAAATGGTCATCGGAAATGGTACCATTTCCAACGGCAATTATCACCGTCGGAAATAGTTCATCACGGATAGGCTTTTTTTTTTTTGTAGTGATATTCTAGTAAGTATTTAGAGTAAAGATATAATTAATAATCAATTAAATCCTAGTTAGCTCTAAATACAAAATCAGATGTGCTAATCCAAGATTTGTTCAATTAAAGGATCTAAGCACATGCTAAGGTTATTAATCATGAAATGAGACAACCAAAGCACGAATAACCATAGATATCAAGCTAATCATTATACAACTCACAAACATGTGAAAACCTAGAATTCTAGAAATCTAGTTCACATTCAAGTCTCTAATTATACTAGATTAGCTTTTATTTGATTCTATGCTTCTCAATAACATTCACCATACATACACATACATATAGAAGAAGAAAACCCAAGGTAATTGAAAATCAAAAAAAAATGAAATCACAAAGTTTAGTTCAATACCTAAGAATCCCGTTCATTTTCGGTTTTGAGTGCAGAACCACCACAAATATTGATCACATAGCTGCAAAATCTTTTGGAGAAGCTAGGGGACTTTATTACGAAGATTTTTCAACTTGAATCACTCAATTCGGATTCCGAATGATAAAGTTATGGTGTTTGGAAGATGGAAAAGTTGGAGACAAAATTCTGCACTTCTCTTTTTCAAATTTTCTTCTTTAAAATGAATTGGGAGGGAAAAAAATATTTAAAAGAGATGAAAAAGAGGGAATGAAGTGACAAATCAAAGCATGCCATGTCATCACCCCGTGAGAGGTGCATGAGCCTCACGGGGTAGAGAGGTGTGTGGACCGTGAGCCTCACGCACCCCTCACGAGCTCACCTCAAATGGCCTTTGGCCATTGCCCAACTTCCTTGTGCTCCTCTTGCGTTATTCGTCATTATTCGGGCCTCCAAACTCTGAATTTGAATCCGTCTTTAGATTACGAACCATAACTCACTTACGCACAAAGAAAACTATGAAACTTTGACAAAAGGTTGTGAATTCAACTCGATACACGACGATGAAGACAACACGGTGTTTGAGAACGCAAAGTAGTGTAGATTCCTAATGGAACAAGATGTATTCCTTTTCCTCATTTCCAATGGGACAAAGACTATTTCCGACGGTGTTTTTTGTGCCATAAGAATTGGGAACCAAATTGACGTCTTTTTTGACTATTTCCAATGGCCAAAGGCTGTCAGAAATATGGTATCATATTTTTACTCATTTCCGACAGCACTGAAATGGTCGTCGAAAATAGTGCATTCCTTTTTTCTCTTTTCAAATGGAACAAGACTATTTCCGACAGTCTCAATGCCATTGGAAATAGCGTATTCCTTTTCCACATTTTCAACGGGACAAAGACTATTTCAGGCGACGTATTTTGTGCCATCGAAATTGGGAACAAAATTGACGGCTTATTCGACTTTTTCCGACGGCCAAAGGCTGTCGGAAATGTGGTATCGTATTTTTACTCATTTCTGATGGCATTGAGATGGCCGTCGGAAATAGTGTATTTCTTTTTTCTCTTTTCAAATGGGCAAGACTATTTCTGATGGCATTGAGGTCGTCGGAAATAGTGTATTCCATTTCTCTTTTCAAATGGAACAATACTATTTCTGCCGGCATTGAGGCTGTCGAAAATAGCGCATTTCTTTTTTCTCTTTTCAAATGGAACAAGACTATTTCCGACGGCATTGAGGCCATCGGAAATAGTGTATTCCTTTTTTTCTTTTCAAATTGAACAAGACTATTTCCGACGGCCTAAATGCCATCAGCAATAGTGTATTCCTTTTCCTCAATTCCAACGGGTCAAAGACTATTTCCGACGACGTTTTTTGTGCCGTCAAAATTGGGAACAAAATTGATGGCTCTTTCGACTATTTTCGACGGCCTTTAGCCGTCGGAAATGTGGTATCATATTCTTACTGATATCTAACGGCACTGAAATGGCCGTCGGAAATAGTGTATTCCATTTTTTCTTTTCAAATGGAAGAAGACTATTTCCGACGGCATTGAGGCTATCAGAAATAGTGTATTCCTTTTTTCTCCTTTCAAATGGAACAAGACTATTTTCGACGGCATTGAGGCCATCGAAAATAGTGTATTCGATTTTTTCTTTTCAAATGGAGCAAGACTATTTCCGACAGCATTGAGGCTGTCGAAAATAGTGTGTTCCTTTTATCTCTTTTCAAATTGAACAAGACTATTTCCGACAACATTGGGACCATTGAAAATAGTGTATTCCTTTTTTTCTTTTGGAATGGAACATGACTATTTCCGACGGCCTCAATGCCGTCGGAAATAGGGTATTCCTTTTCCTCATTTCTAACGGGACAAAGACTATTTCCGACGACATTTTTTGTTTTGTCGAAATTGGGAACAAAATTGACGGCGTTTTTGACTATTTCCAACGGCCTTTGGCTGTCGGAAATGTGGTATCATATTTTTACTCATTTACGATGGCACTGAAATGGCCGTCGAAAATAGTGTATTGCTTTTTTCTCTTTTCAAATGGACAAGACTATTTCCGATGGCATTGAGGCCGTCGGAAACAGAGTATTCCATTTTTTCTTTACGAATGGAACAAGACTATTTCCGACAATATTGAGGCTGTCGGAAATAGTGTATTCCTTTTTTCTCTTTTCAAATTGAACAAGACTATTTCTGACGGCATTGAGGCCATCAGAAATAGTGTATTCCTTTTTTTAATTTTCAAATGGAACAAGACTATTTCCGATGGCCTCAATGTCGTCAGAAATAGTGTATTCCTTTTTCTCAATTTCAACGGAACAAAGACTATTCCAATGGTGTTTTTTGTGTCGTCGGAATTGTGAAAAAAATTGCCAGCTTTTTCAACTATTTTTGACGGTCTTTGGCCGTCGAAACTGTGGTATCATATTTTTACTCATTTCCGACGGCACTGAAATGACCGTCAAAAATATTGTATTCCTTTTTTCTGTTTTTAAAAGGACAAGACTATTTTTGATGGCATTGAGGCAGTCGGAAATATTGTATTCCTTTTTTTCTCTTTTCAAATGAAACAAGACTATTTCCGACGGCATTGAGGCCATCGGAAATAGTGTATTCCTTTTTTTCTTTTCAAAAGGAACAAGACTATTTCCGACAGCCTCATTGCCGTCGAAAATAGTGTATTCCTTTTCCTCATTTCCAACGGGACAAAGACTATTTTCGACGGTGTTTTTTTTTCTGTTAGAATTGGGAACAAAATTGACAGCTTTTTCGACTATTTCCGATGGCTAAAGGCTGTCGGAAATGTGGTGTCATATTTTTACTCATTTCCGACAGAATTGAAATGGCCTTCGGAAATGGTACCATTTCCAACGGCAATCAGCACTGTCGGAAATAGTTCATCACTGATAGGCGTTTTTTTTTTTTTTGAAGTGATATTCTAGTAAGTATTTAGAGTAAGGATATAATTAATAATCAATTAAATCCTAGTTAGCTCTAAATACAAAATCAAATATGCTAATCCAAGATTTGTTCAATTAAAGGATCCAAGCACATGCTAAGGTTATTTATCATGAAATGTGACAATCAAAGCACGAATAACCCTAGATATCAAGCTAATTATAATACAACTCACAAACATGTGAAAACCTAAAATTCTAGAAAATTAGTTCACATTCAAGTGTCTAATTAGATTAGATTAGCTTTGATTTGAAGTCATGCTTCTCAATAGCATTCACCACACATAAACATACATATAGAAGAAGAAAACCCATGGTAATTAAAGATCAAAAAAAGATGAAATCACAAAGTTTAGTTCAATACCTAAGAATCCCGTTCATTTTCGGTTTTGAGTGCAAAACCACCACAAATATCGATCAAATAGTTGTAAACTCTTTTGAAGAAGGTAGGGGACTTGATTACAAAGATTTTCCAACTTGAATCACTCAATTCGGAGTTCGAATGATAAAGTTATGGTGTTTGGAAGATGGAAAAGTTGGAGACAAAATTCTGCACTTTTCTTTTTCAAATTTTCTTCTTTAAAATGAATTGAAAGGGAAAGGAGATATTTAAAAGAGATAAAAGAGAGGGAATGAAGTGACAAATCAAAGCATGCCATGTCATCACCCCGTGAGAGGTGTATGGGCCATGAGCCTCACGCGCCTCTCATGGGGCAGAGAAGTTTGTGGGCCATGTGCCTCACGCACCCCTCACGAGCTCACCTCAAATGGCCTTTGGCCATTGCCCAACTCCCTTGCACTCCTCTTGCGTTCTTCGGCCGTATTCGGGCATCCGAACTCTGAATTTGAATCTTTCTTTAGATTACGAACCATAACTCCCTTACGCACAAGGAAAACTATGAAACTTTGACAAAAGGTTGTGAATTTGACTCGATACACGACGACGAAGACAACACGATGTATGAGAACGCAAAGTAGTGTAGCTTCCTAATTTGGACTCGAAACCTAATGAGTGAGTAACTGAAATGACCGGGACTCAATAAGGAATCAAATGAGATCATGTTCAAGTCCAAAAAACATAAAACTAAAACAAATAAATACAAAGTCACACAAGTATGCCATTTCCTAGACATTGCCCTAGATCATGCAAATCACAATGTTTATCAAATAAAATCTAATGCATGTGCATACATTACTAAGTGTGTGAATGTGTTATACAAATGGTTTACAACTATGTAGGGATACGAATGAATACCATGTGTGTGTGTGCCTAAAGACCTTGCAAGAGGAATGATGTCTAAATATACGTTTGATAATTTCTCCTCTTGAAGGCTTCACTTTGCTTGATTTGTTGTCCAACTTCTTTAAAGCTTGTTAAACCATGAATCCTAGACAACTAATCAATACAAAGGAAATTTTGTTTTGATATTGAATAATACCAACATTATTCAAAGTCCTAACAATCTCCCCCTTTGGCAAATTCTATGTCAAAACACCTATACAAATACTAAAACATACAACATGAAGATTGGTCACAAAAACTCACTCCCACATTACAATGAACTAATCACTTAGACTAATCTTCAACAAGTCTTGAACTTCTTCACTTGAGCTTCTCTTGATATCACCTAAAATAAACTTGAAAGCACACGAATATCTAAGAGAATATATAGCAATATACTTGACAAGAATATGGCATTTAAGTTCAATATGGAATATGACAATTAAGTTCAAAATGGATACATGTATGCTCTCCTTAAATACATGTATATCCATCACAGATATCTTATCCAAGATATTACATGCCATGTGAAGTTCAATACTTGACACATACACTAAGAAGATATGCTTAAACAATATCATATTTCTCTCCCTTTTTGACATAAAATGAAGCCAAAAGGAAAAGAGAAAAATATACCTTGAGATCACATAAGCTTTGCTAGCCACTTGTGTTATCAAAAAACATTGAACAAATTGTTAATCTCGCATTTGGAGGTGGATGCTATGCTTGAAGAAATGCTTTCTTCCAAATTCTTGATTTTAGCATCTTGTTAAACCACATTTGTGTTTAGCTCCTTTATCTTCTCCCTTGATTCTTGTTTGTTATCCATGTTAACCTAGCAAAGCTTATACAAATCTATACAACACAAAAAACTCATCAAGGTAAAATGAATCACAAATGCATAAATTTTACTCTTAAGAACATGGGTCATTTCTACTAAATTCAACAATTGCATAAATAATCATATCAACCCAAAGTATGAAGGAATTGGTATCAACAACAATCATCTAGACCCAAACAAGAAGAGATTTGATTACAACCACAACTACTATCACTTTAAGCAAGGAGGAATTTTCTACAACTACAATCAATGAAATTGATTACAACCACAATTACTATCACCTTAAGCAAGGAGGAATTTTTTGCAACCATAATCAATTGAATTGATTACAACTACAATTACTATTGACCCCAAACAAAGAGGAACTCATTGCAACTACACTTAATTGAATTGATTACAATTACAATTACTATCGACCCCACACAAAGAGGAACTCATTGCAATTATTCTTTTATCAACCTCAAGAATGAAGAAATTGATTGCAATCTCAACTACTACACAACCCCAAACAAGGAGAAGCTGATTGCAAACACAATCATACAATTATTACAAAACATTTCATGCATTAAATGTGATCAAAAATACAAAGGCATATAACATTATGAAGAATCATCAAGAATAACAAAGGATATGAAATTGCATCTTCAAGATTCATCATATCAACCAAAGAATATGCCAACATTTCTCAACTTGAAACATGTGAACATATCATAAAAGAGAACAAAGTCTAGCATACTATGCTCCCTCTTGATAAGTGCTCTTTCTAAGATCAAGATAGAATATTGTTAACAAAGAAATCCACACAATCACACATTCAAGCAATTTTAATGACATTTATCAAATATGCTCCACAAACTATGAGAGATACACCAAGATTTTCAATCTCTCCCATAATTCTTCTAAAATTGCTAGATTATCAAAATACCATATAAGCAAAAGTGTGTGTGTGTGTGTGTGTGTGTGTGTGTGTGTGTGTGTGTGTGAGGATTTTGCTTTAAATATATGAAAAGAAGTAATTTGATAATCAAACATGCAAATCATATCAATATCTATTCATCTTAAGTTTTTCCGTGAAAGGTCAAACCGATTATCATCCGGTTTTTTTATTTTTAAGAGAATAGCATATGAACGTTTGTGTGCATGTGGCTCGTTATCCCAGTTCCATTTGACAACTCAAGAAAACTTGATTTTCAGCTAAACTTTTTTAAATCCTTTTCATTTTTTATTTTCTCTTAGGCTTTAAATCAAAGTTTTTTTTTTATTGATACTTTTCAACACTTCTTTGATTTTTCTAACATAAAAAAATACGTTTCATGGCAGCTTTCACTCACCACAATGGTGTAGCCCTTTCCTACATTAGGCGGCTGCACAACCAAGGTGTGTAGCCCTTGAGTTCTATGTAGTTGCCAAAGCAAAATGGATACTATGTCATCTTAAATGTACTAGTCAAAGGACTTCAAGGTGTATCCACAACTTACATATATCAAACTCAACTTACTCAACCAAACATACAAGAGAAGCAAAGTGCATTTTTTTAAAACCAAAATTTTATGGCTTACAAGCACATGATCTAAAAGCAATACAAAGAGACTTACTTAAGATCATTACTTCTCAAGAGAGTAGTTTTCAAAAAACAATGAAGCTCATTTTTTTAGCTTCATTTTTTTCAAAAGTATGTCACTCAACAATCAAACAAGCAGTTCAAGCATCATGAATAAGATCATTGTGAACATACCACTAAAAGATCTTTAGAGTGCAAATGTCAATGAGAACCATATGAATGCTATACTATTTCTCTAATATGACATGCTACATGATGTAATGCAAACATAGAGTCGAAAGATGAAAAGCTAGAAAGCAAGCATTAGGATATATAAATACATAAGCAAGCTTTTTCATTAAATGCAAAGCATTCGCTCTTTTTGTGAGCTATCTTGGCCTGTTTGTCCTCATGACAACAAGTTGTTGGTGTGTCATCCTAAGAGAATAAAGACTTAACACTTCAACACAAACACATACAAAAATGACTTTCTCCAAAAGTCTTAACATGATTGTCACCATATAGATATCATTAAAAAACAACTTCTCAAAAGTTAATCAATGGATTTCGACTATCCTAGTGAATATGTGAGATATCTAAGTTCATGTCAAGTTATATAGAAACAAAGCTAGATAGCTAAGTTACTTAGCAACCTGACACTAATCTTAAAGCTAACTAACATGTGTAATCTTACATTAATGGTAAGAGCACTCACCCTTGACCCATTTGGTCTAGGGTGCACAAACACATAAACCATCATGATCATTTCTCATGGCAATATTATATCTAGAAGATAAATCATTAACTATCTTCTCTATAAAGATATTTCTCATGTAAAACACAACATTATTGCCATCAACAAAGATATTATCAAGACAATGCATATAATCACGTGAAACACTCATTTTCACCCAAATCTTCTTGACAATTTTCCTTACATGATTATCATTAACACGCACAAAATCCAAAGTGTTATCATGCAAAAAATATTCATAGAAGATTTTCTCATCTCACTAACATGCATCTCATTCCCTAGTTTGCAATGCCTAATACATTCATGGCATCTAGATTTAGTATGCACTACAACATTTCAAAAATGGCAAACCGGAATACATATGGAGATGATACTATTTAGGTGATAGTGTACCAACAGTAAAGGGTCCTTACTCATCTTGATTGTGCACTTGACTTAGGAAGATTAGCCTTTGAAATCCTTACACTTGAACATATCATATACATAAAGCACATATTCAAAATATTAAAGACATACACAAAAAAATGCTAGAATCACAAAATATGATCAATGAATATTCTAGCAAGTATTTAGAGCAAGGATATAATTAATAATCAATTAAATCCTAGTTATCTCTAAATACAAAATCAAATGTGCTAATCCTAGATTTGTTCAATTAAAGGATCCAAGCACATGCTAAGGTTTTAATCATGAAATGAGACAATCAAAGCACAAATAACCCTAGATATCAAGCTAATCACAATACAAATCGCAAATATGTGAAAACCTAAAATTCTAGAAAACTAGTTCACATTCAAGTTTCTAATTAGACTAGATTAGCTTTGATTTGAAGCTATCCTTCTCAATAGCATTCTCCATACATACACATACATATAGAATAAGAAAACCCAAGGTAATTGAAGATTAAAAAAAGATGAAATCAAAAATTTTAGTTCAATACCTAAGAATCCCATGTAGTTTCAGTTTTGAGTGTAGAACCACCACAAAACTCGATCAAATGGCTACAAACTCTTTTAGAGAAGGTAAGGTACTTGATTACGAAGATTTTCCAACTTGAATCACTCAATTCAGAGTCTGAATGAGAAAGATATGGTGTTTGGAAGATGAGAAAGTTGGAGACAAAATTCTGTACTTCTCTTTTTCAAATTTTCTTCTTTAAAATGAATTGGGAGGGAAATGAGATATTTAAAAGAGATGAAAGAGAGGGAATGAAGTAACAAATTGGAGCATGCCATGTCACCACCCTGTGAGAGGCGCGTGAGCCTCATAGGGCAGAGGGGTGTGTGGGCCGTAAGCCTCACGCGCCCTTCACGGGCTCACCTCAAATGGCCTTTGGCCATTGCCTGACTCCCTTGCGCTCCTCTAGCGTTCTTCAGCTGTATTCGGGCCTCCAAACTCCAAATTCGAATCTGTCCTCAGATTACGAACAGTGAATCTCTCACGCACAAGGAAGACTATGAAACTTTGATAAAAGGTTATGAATTCGACTCGATACACGACGACGAAGACAACACGACGTATGAGAACGTAAAGTAGCTTAGCCTCTTAGTTTGGACTCGAAACCTAATGAGTGAGTAACCGAAATGACCGGGACTCAATAAGGAATCAAATGAGATCATGTTCAAGTCCAAAAAAAATAAAGCTAAAACAAATAAACACACAAAGTCACACAAGTATGTCATTTCCTAGACATAGTCATAGATCATGCAAATCACAATGTTTATCAAATTAAATCTAATGCATGTGCATATGTTACTAAGTGTGTGAATATGTAATACAAATGGTGTACAACTATGCAGGAACACAAATGAATGCCATGTGTGTGTGTGCCTAAAGGCCTTACAAGAGAAATGAGGTTTAAATATACCTTTGATGCTTTCTCCTCTTAAAGGCTTCACTTTGTTTGATTTGTTGTCCAACTTCCTTGAAGCTTGTTAAACCATGAATCCTAGACAACTAATCAATACAAAGAAAATGTCATTTTGATATAGAATAATGCCAACATAACTCAAAGTCCTAACAGAGGACATAAATCTATACATCAACTTCCTAGTACTCTACTGCTAATCTCCCTACAACGCCATCTTGAGAAGGCCATGAATACACAAAATGAAGGCGATCCCATCGACCTACCACCAAATGATAAAGTTTCCAACCAAATAAGGAGTACGAGAGATCAAAGGCGAACAGAAGGCAGCCAGGGAATGCTATCATAATGTCATGAAGATAAAGAAATAGCAGTTATAGCAATTACAGGAAACCACGGTCGAGTCAACACCGGATAAACCAAGGATGGAAGAACTCGAGAAAGTGTCAATCGACCCAGATCAACCAGAATGTAAATTTTTTATCAGATTTGGACTACCTAAGGAGATGCGCGAACAACTGATTGGCTTTCTAATGGAACAACGAAATAGCTTTGCCTGGTTGCATTCAGATATGGTCGGTATCGACCCAGAGGTAACAGTTCACCAATTGCAGGTAGACCCAGATCATCCAGCAGTGAAGCAAAAAAAAAAAAAAAAAAGGAAATTCACGCCAAAAAGGAATAAAGTAATCAACAAAGAAATCCAGAAGCTAATCGACATCGGATCAGTTAAGGGAGTAAGAGATCCAGACTAGTTAGCGAATGTCGTTGTCATGAAGAAGAAAAATGGAAAATGGGGCGTTTGCATCGACTTCACTGATCTCAACAAGGCATGCCCAAAAGAATCGTTCCCTCTTCCTCATATCAACATGCTTGTCAATGTTACAGCAGGACACAAACTACTCAGCTTCATGGACGCCTACTCCGGCTATAATCAGACCTTGATGCATCTGGACGACTAGGAAAAAACCGCCTTCGTCACAGAGCGAGGTATTTTTTATTTCAAGGTTATGCATTTTGGTTTAAAAAATGCAGGTGCAACCTAGCAACGATTGGTCAACAAGATGTTCGCTAAATGGTTCGAATCGACAATGGAGATCTATATCAATGACATGCTGGTCAAATCTCTGGTAGCTCCATAACATATAGAACATTTGAGAAAGTCGTTTGACATACTCGATCAATACGGTATGAAACTAAACCTTACTAAGTGCTCTTTTGGTGTATCTTCAAGGAAATGTTTAGGATATCTAGTCACCCAGAGAGGTGTGGAAGCGAATCCCGACCAAATTCGGTTGATAAAAGGAATTGAGTCACCTAGGTGTATCAAAGATGTACAAAAGCTCACAGGTCGAGTATCAACTCCGAACAGATTTATCTCCAGGTCATTCGAACAATATTATCCTTTCTTCGACACACTAAGGAAGAATAAGGCATTCGAATGGAACGACGATTGTGAAAAGGTTCTACAAGACTTGAAAAAATATCTAACATCACCCTCATTATTGTCAAAACCAAAAGATGATGAGACATTACTCGTATATATGACAGTATCCGACATGGCAGTAAGCGCCATACTAATCAGGGAAGAAGATGGCATACAACATCTGGTATATTATATGAGTAAAGCCTTACTTGATGTAGAAACCAGATACAGTCGACTTAAGAAAATGGCATTGGCGCTTGTCATGGTAGCATGCAAGTTAAGACCATACATCCAATGTCACTCAATTAAGGTACCAACTTCATTCCCGCTTAAAAATATATTGCATAAGCCTGAACTTTCAGGTCGAATGATGAAATAGGCTATCGAACTCAGCGAGTACAACATCAGCTTCCAACCACGAACTGCAATGAAACCACAGGTATTAGCAGACTTTACCCCTTGTGAGAATTTATAGGCTGAGTAGGAGTTAGTAGCATTCACGGAAAACACTATGAGTGGAAAGTGGACCCTGTCTGTCGACGGTTCTATCAACATCAAAGGGAGCGAACTCAGACTTGTGCTCAAATCCCTATAGGGGGACACACTAGAGCAGTCGATCCACTATGAATTCCATGCAACAAACAACTGCTCTAACTGTTGCCAAGTGTAAAGCCTTGATTATCGAGCTCGCCCTTGCTAAGAACTTGAACATAAAAAATATTCAAGTACAAAGTGATTCACAGCTTGTCGTTCGACAGATAAACGGATCGTACAAGGCTAAAGACAAAATAATTGTAGCATACCTACCAAAATCCAAGCGACTATAGTCGACCTCGATGAATTCACCATTCTAAAAATATCAAAGTCAGAAATGCCAGAGCAAACGTATTAGCAAGCTTAGGATCGATAGCAACCAATGGTTCTAAGTCGATACATGTCGTACATCTACTATCACCGACAATTCAATAAGAATAAGAAACAGTCGCTCATGTCAATCAAAGTTCGAGTTGGATATATCCAATAATGAACTACCTACAAGCCGACATCCTACCACACGACAGATCAAAAGCAAGAAAAATAAAAGAAAAGGTCGTAAAATTTTGCGTTTTATACGATAAGCTATATAAGAAGTCATTTACAAGACCCTATTTAAGATTTGCAACTCCACGAGAGGCATACGACGTCCTCAAAAGCCTACATTACAAGGAATGTGGAAACCATTCTAATGCTCGAAGCTTTTTGAACAGAGCTATCACGGTCGGATACTATTGGTCAACAATGCGATATAATTCCTAAAAGCATGAGAAGACCTACGACAAGTGTCAAAGGTTTGCCCCAGTGTCGCACCTCCCCCCCCCCCCCAGGTATGTTAAACTCAATTTCGGCTTCTTGGCCTTTTATGAAATAGGTAATGGACATTGTAGGTAATCTTTCAACAACCCATGGCGGTGTTATTTACATGTTAGTATTGACAAACTATTTAACAGGTACGCAACATAAAGGTACGCAATTTGCAGATTTGGAGTACCATGGGAGATAGTAACCGATAACAGTTCCCAATTCATATCGTACAACTTTAAAAACTTATGCGACAAGTATGGGATAAAGTTAAGCTTCTCAACGCTGTGATACCCTTAAGCCAATGGACAAGTAGAGTCGACCTACAAAACCATTGTCAACACATTAAAGAAGCGTCTGGAAGCTGAAAAAGCAAGTGGGCAAACAAATTCCCAAAAATACTCTAGTCATACAGAACCACTCCTGTTGATCGACAAGAGAAACCCTCTTCTCTCTTGTCTATGGAACCAAAGGAGTGATTCCAATAGAGACAAGACTAGCAACAACTCGAAGTAAAAACTCATGCGAAGAGCAAAATAACTTAGAACTCGTTTTCGAACTAGATCATATCGACGAACGTCGTGAGCGCGCTACGTTAAGAGTACATGCATATCAATAGCAAGTAGCTTGACATTACAACAAGAAGGTAAGGGTCAAAGTATTCAAAATTAATAACTGGGTGCTACAACAAGTCTTCCAAAACACCCGAGAAGAAGGCACCGGAAAGTTGGGTCCGACATGGGAAGACTCCTACCAAATAACTAATATAAAAGGACAGGGGGCGTATAAATTACGAGGACTCGATGGTCAAGAGATACACAACAGTTGGAACGCTCTATATCTAAAACAGTACCACTTATAAACTTATCCACTTCAGTTCTTATATTTACGCTATTGCATATTCAATTCATCGACATTCGATACTGACAAGTCGATAAACAATGAGCAATGATGAAAACTTAATTGCAACTAAGTGCAAAACTGAGCTCACGAATAAAAAAAAAATCATTTCTCATAAAGCTTACTCACGGTTTAAAAGCTATCGACATCACAAGAACCAAAACTTATCGTTGCAGGACATGAATAAATGGGCGATAGATTCAAGCCCTGAATTCATGGGCCAGAAACGACACGACGTCCAGCATTTAGGAACTTACAAGGAGTTAAACACATAATCAATACAACTCCCAATATCCTCATTCGACATCACATACAGGGAGTTAGAGGAGTAATACTGGGGACAAGCGACGATCTGATTACGCATGTAAGCAATTTTATATAAATTAAAGGTCGTGTCGACCCAACAACGTATGTAAGCGATTTTATATAAATTAAATGTCGTGTCGACCCAACTACGCATGTATGCGATTTTACATTTAAGTAAAAGGTCGCATCGACCCCAAAAACGCATGTAAGCGATTCTATATAAATTAAAGGTCGTGTCGACCCAACTACGCATGAACGTAATTTTATTATGCAAATCAAAAGGTGTTGTCGACCCAACCACGCATGTACGCGATCTTATTATTTAGATTAAAGGTCATGTCGACCTAATTACGTGTAAACAAGGATTTAATTACGCAATTTAACAGTCCCAAAAACTAAAACGGTCGAATGGGCTCTTCATTTGAAACAACAATAAGAGTTCTAGACACTTATAATATCAAAGCGCATGGTTAAAAACAGTTCAAATAGATATATACGAAATAAATAAACGTATTCAATCGTACCGATAAAATCACAGAATTGCACAAAATGTCAACTCAGGAAATTATAAGAGTACTCCCGTTCAACATAAATTTTTTACAAAACAAACTGTTGAAGAATTAATTCAAGGTCAAATTGTCAACTGTAGCATCAAGATCAGTGACATCATCTAAACTCTTGTCAACCTCCTCTGTACCACCCTCTATAACATCTCTTCCAACTAGAGACCACTCAGATCAAAGACACTCTAACTCCGCCCAATCGTCAACTCTGTTTGCATCTCTTGAGGGTCCCACTTCACATGTTTACCAGACAAGTATTGTTTGTAAAGTTCCACCTTAACTTTACACATGTTTCGGCCGAGATCAACAAAATTTGTTCATTCAAACTAGCGACAAGTCGTTCCTGCTCTGTGACTATCGCTTTCGCCCTCTCAGACTCATCGTGATGTCGATCCTTCTCTTATTTTAACGACCTCACTTCCTCCTCCAAAGCCAAGTTTTTGTTCTCCAATTCTTTATTTGCCTTGTCGAGCGTTTCACCCTCTTTCCTTAGATTGTCATTGGCTTTTTGAAGCTTAGCGCATCTCTCTCTAGTGATTTTATGTATGTCATGCAGATGCATCTACACCTATAAAGCCTGTAAAACAAATGTCACATCGTGAATATTCAAACTTATAAGAGAAAAGAGAGCAAACTTAGAAGATAAATCAACTTACCTGGAAAGTTGAGAGAAGACCCACCTCGAACACCTCCTCTAACTTTTTTCCCTTAAGGTACTCTTCATCAGCAGTAAAAAGAAGGTCGTTCAACTTCTTTAAAAGGCCACTCGGCTCCTTAAACATCGATACTTCTGGAGGAAATAACACTAATTTTGAATCAAGGTTTGACGATACAAACACCACCGACTTCCCTTTTGGGTCGGCTTTGATACTCTATATGGCATCGACGTCAATGGCCTTCCTCTTTTTCTTCCTCAAAGGACTTGACTCTGGAGAAGAAACAAAAACATGCTCCACTTCCGTCGTCTTCACCTTCGACACTTCCATTGCTTGTCTCTTCTTAGCATTCACAATAGCTCGTTTCTTACTATGTTTTCCTTATAAAGCCTCAATGCCTCAGCAAAATTAGGCATGTTGAACTTTATGCTCGACATCGATGTCTCCGCAAAACGACGTTCGACGTCAATTATAGGTGATAGAAATATCATATCACATTGAAGAAATTCAAGACTTCTTCTAATCCATACATATGACACGAAATCCTTAACATGAGGAAACAGTGCTCGTGAAACATTCAATGTCGACAAATGCCATAAACTACTAGGTCTAAGTTTACCTTCTATCAGTAATACTCTCCAACTCCTCTCCTAAGCAGGAATTGATAGTATACTTTGAGTACACTCAAGAGCCTTAGAGCACGACAACTTACTCTCTGCACCTACTAAATCTACAAGGACAATTAAACTCGTCAATACTAAGGATAACTTAAAAACAATCTAAATGATATTGGGAATCGACACTCACCATTTCGGTTCCAAACACATGGGTAGAAATGCTTCGATTTCCTAAAAGGTTCATCGATTAAAGGACCCATGGCAAAAAAGAAGGTATCCTTTTAGTTTCGGTCGTTGGTCGTAAGGTCAGTAATAAGCTGACTATCTTAGACCTTAGAACAAACATATAACGACCCTTCTCATAGATATGCTCCTTCAGGAAATTGTTGTGTAGGATACACACCAACCCAAACATCAACTCTCTCCTCTCAAGAAGAACAGTCAGACTCAAGAGTATCCTCCAGCTATTTGGCATCAACTGGCCTAGGGCGATCTCATAGTATAACAGCATACGTTAAGCCAAAAAGGGAACTCGGAACTAGGAACCTAAAGCCTTGTCAAAGGATATACTCATAAAAACATGTCTACCTTGGTATAACCCAATCCGCCCGTTCATGTTCCTTCAATGCGCACAACTCGATAGACGTAGGACCCCTATAAATCATTCGTAAACGATCCATGTCGTCTTCCGTAAGCATACTTGCTGGGCTATCTTCAAACAGAATACCTAGCAGAAGACCCGAACAAGATGGCTCTTCATCATCTATGTACTCCGGGAATTTGACCTGCTGCACAATAGCACGCACGACCCCTTGCTCCAACACGCTTGCCTTATTGATAGTAATAACGCTCGACGAGTCCACTATTGAAACCTCTCGATCAACTCTCCTAACACCAATGTTGACTCTCCCTTCAACTTCACCTTCACCTTCCAAGTTGCTAGGGGTCGAGTAGGCGACTGGATTAGAAATCGTAGCGTCGCTCGACATAATATCTCCAAAGGCTGACAATTGCAAAAGAAAAAAAATAAATAAATACAAAAGTCAAGCACAAACTAAAACTCTAAAATCAAAACATAATGATCAAAGATCAAAAGCCTAGGGTTTCTATAAAACAGTCAAAGCCTAAAAGGAAGGTCATGACCAATCTAACTCTACAAGGCCTCAACTAATCTAAGTTGAGCGACTACCAAATCTAAACACCCTCTAACGACGCAACGACATTTAAACAAACCAAGATTTATGAGACAATACGCGAATGAATCTAACATTTACAAATCGATTATTTCAAGCACATTCATAAACGTTACCAAGAACACAATGAGGAACACACGTTGTTCCAAGCAAAAATTTCAAATACCTCTACCAGTTTCCTACGAATACTCGAAAGTAAGTTTTGTACAAATAAAGATAAGCAAAAGTGAGAAGACATTCACTAACTAGAAACCGTTTAAGAGTCAACTGAATCTGACAAAGAATCGCAGGTGTCTACTCTGAAAGGAAAGTATTTTTTGCTATTGGAAACTTGTTTCTCTTCGCTCACAAAAATGCGCAACTACAAGTGGAAAGCTTAGTGGTTAAATTTTGGTTTATTAACCAAGAATTTAACCATAGTAGCCACGTGTCACAACCACAGCAGTTACCCATTAGCCAAAACAACTCCCTTGGTTAGTTTAAAATTTAAAACCAAGTTAAATGCACCAAAAACGAGGCGTTATGTCAGCATTGGAAAATTGAACCATTCCAGTCTCATCGATTGGACTTCCCATCTTTGCACCACACAAAATCGTCGAACGACAAACTGCCCCCAAAGATTCTCCGTCGAGAAATTCTACTCGACTTCTTATTGTAACACCATTCAGCTCAACAAAAGGAACGATCTCTCAAGTGATTGTGTTGTGGATGTTTGTCTCGAATCGACATCAAGTCAAAATCACTACTGAACTCAGCAAAAGAGACGACCTTTCAAATGATTCTCATATATACTTTTCTTGAATCGACATCCGATCGAATTCATGAATGACTTGACATCACTCTCTAAATTTGGCGACCCCATCTTCAAAGAGTAAGGGACAAACTATGGTAGCCAAAAGTGGTCTTTGGGCCCAACACTAAAAGGCCCAAACATTTGTGTTAAAACCTACCCAAGCCCACGAATAGCGGGTCGACCCAAGACTTATGTGAGTTAAAGATTTGGCTATTTAAAACCAAGTCAAATTTGCAGTTACTGAAAGTAAGTAACATCTAATTTTAAAAAGGGATTTTCTCCGAGAATCTCTCCCATAATCAAACCCGATCAAGTGAACGTTGGAAAGGATTTTGGCTTATAAATATACCTGATTCAGTTACAAAAGGGATTGAAAAAAAAATCATCATAAAGAACAAGCTCTTAGCGTCTTGAAACTCTACTCACTAAGGCTAAGAAACGTTCTCCTAATCTCAATGTTCCACGTTATCGTTTCTTTTTTTTGTTTATTCTTATTCTTTTGCAGGTCAATAAGAAGATTACATACTTCGTTTGACATGCTAACCCTTTTATAGGTTCATAGAGAAGACGACACTCCCCACTTGAAAGATTTGAACAAGTTGCCTTAGGCTTAACACAAATCCGACTCGATCTACATTAACAGTAGGTCGACCCCTACACCAATGATCAATAAATATTGGCTTCAAATACTTTAAGGCAAAATAATTCATGAAGAAATATGCCATAATAATGTACTACCTATGTGGCAGTATTCCTGAAAAATGGGAAGTCAACACATGTATTCAACTATAACCTCTGTCTAATAATTCATAAATAACCAAATACAATAAAAATAGTTTCATTCCAAACAAATCATTAAAAAATAATAAATTAAATTAAATTAAATTAAAAATAAAATAAAATAAAAAAACTTAAGTGTTGAAACCGACATTCAACTTTAACCCTACACTGCCTGCTTCAAAATCTGCATCCCTAATAAAAAAAAATTAATTAAAAAAAAAGATTTAAAAAAGCAAATTTGAGGAAAAAAAAAAGACATTAGATTTGATAAGCCTACCAAGGTAGAGGAGCCCCCAGTAGCTATTTCCTGCCTGAAGATTCCTCATATTATAGAACGCTAGCAATTCAACAATTTTAACATATAAGGATCAAATCAATTCTTAATATAAAGATGATGTAATTTATAGAGAAATGATTTTGATATCATATATAATATGATATCACTTTTATAAAAATTAAAGTATATATTATAATTAATAGGGATCTTTCATATTATATTACTAAATAAAATATTAAATATGAAACTTCATATTATATAATGGAAAAATAATGGCCCAAATCTTTTCTTTCTATTAAAAAAAAAAGTTGGATTCTTTTGGTTTATTGGGCTAAAGAAAATAGTTAATAAATTTTAATGCTAAAATCTAAAGTCAAATTTTGTTCATGAATCTAGGAAGAATATCAAAAGATTAAAGATAAATATGAATATATTAAAAAAAAAAAATACATTTCTTTCTCAAATTTCCAGGAGGTGGAAATAATTGTTGGGAAAAGAAGAAGCACATGGGCATTAAATGTCTGAGAAAACGTGAGAAGAGTTCCTATAGATAATAGTGGAGAGAATGCGCACTTCGGTTTATGTGTAAATAAAGTATCTCCAATGCAATGTTAAATTATTGTGTCAATGCTATATAATTTAGCACAAAGTAAAAAAATATATATATGCTCTAAGATCATCTTCAATACATATGTCAATGCCAATACCAAATTTGGCACGAAATATAGTAAAATGTTATATTTGGCACATCATTTTAGCATTGTACTCCAATGCAAAATTCAATTTGATATGCTATTTTCTATTTTTTAATTATTTAAAACTATAAAAGTTAACAAATACAACCAATTTATTCAATGAATGCATTGAATATTTTTTTTAGAATTGTTTCAATCTCAATTTTCCCTAACAAATTTGTTAAATTTTTATTATTTAAAATTAAAAAGTCAACAAATACGACTGCATTTATTGTTGTGCCAAATTTGGCATATGCTATACGCTGCCAAATTTGGTACAATTTTTAGCATATGCCAAATTTGGCACAGCTTTAGCATTGCATTGGAGTATTCTTTTTTTACGTTGTGCTAAAGTATAGCATTGGCATAATGATTTAGCTCTAATGCAATGCTAAAAGCTGTGTCTAATTTGGTATATGCTATAAATTGTGCCAAATTTGGCACAATATATAGCATATGCCAAATTTGGCATAGAAATAAATGAAGTCGTATTCGTTGACTTTTTATTTTAAATAATAAAAATTTAACAAATTTGGTAGGGAAAATTGAGATTGAAACAATTCTAACAAAATATTCAATGCATTCATTGAATGCATTGGTTATATTTGTTGACTTTTATAATTTTAAATAATTAAAAAATAAAAAATAACATATTAAATAGAATTTTGCATTGGAGTATAAACCTAAAATGATGTGCTAAATATAACATTTCACTATATTTTGTGCCAAATTTGTCATTGACATTGGCATATGCATCGGAGATGATCTTACAATGGGAAATGAGTAGCCACACCCTTAAGAGAATAAGAATATAGATGTTTTGGGAGAAGAAGAGCTTATTAATGAGATAATTGATTGTTGTTTTATTGTTTTTTGTTATATATATATATATATATATAAAATAAAAATTTATAAAAATTTATAAATTAAAAAAAAATTAAAAAAAAATTTAAAATAAAATTTTAAAAAAAATTAAATAAAAAAATAAAAAATAAAAAAACTTAATACAAAACACGTGGCACATAAGAAATGCTAAATGTCAAAATCAATTTAAGATTAAAAAAAAAAAAAATTACTAAAAGAGGAAAGTGCTGCCAAGTGTCAAAATAATTCAAATTTTAAATAGTCTTTGAATACGACACATGGTAGGAATTTCCATCCATGGATTTTGCTTTATAATATTTAGTGATATAGATACTAAGAATAAATATATTGAGTATAAGTATAAATATTAAATATAAAACATTAAAACCTAAGAATAAAAATACCAAGCATAAATATTAAAAATAAAACCTAAACATAAATATACTAAGCATAATATTTAATATAAAACATTAATAAATATACTAAATATAAATAATAAAAATAAAACCTAAGCATAAATATACTAAGAATAAATATAAAACATTAAAACCTAAGAATAAAAATACTAAGCATAAATATTAAAATTTAAAAATAAAATCTAAGCATAAATATTTAACATAAAACCTAAGAATAAATATACTAAGCATAAATAATAAAATTTAAATAAAAAAAAAAATTACCTTTATAGTTTGTAGTTTGTAGAAGAAATGCCTAGACATGAGAGAATGAGTAGAGAAATATTTGGTGGAGAGATTAGAGAGTAGAAATTGAGAATTATTGAAATAATTATATATTTATATAATTATATTAGAGATTAGAGAGTGTGAGAGTGTGTAGAGATTAGAGAGAGAGAGAGAGAGAGTAGACATGACCCCGGTTAGGGTTGCACATTAGGGAAATGGGGATGGATATAGGTCCCCACATCCCCATCCCTACTTCTTAAACCCTTCCCCACCCCCCCCCCCCCCCCCCCCCCCTTCCTTTCCCCATTTGTGGTGTGTGTGTATGTCTTCCCATCTCCATTTCAATTTGGGGATGATTTTCATCCCCATCACCCCCCCCACCACCCCTATTTCTCCATTTTTTTCTAAAAAATTTCCCCCGCAGGGAAATGGGGATCCGGGGGAAAATACCCTATTTCTCCATTTTTTTCTAAAAAATTTCCCCCGCAGGGAAATGGGGATCCGGGGGAAAATATGCAACCCTAACCCCGGTTTAGTTCCAATCGTGGAACCAAACCGGAACCACCCTCTAGAGAATTAGACTGGACCGATTCCGATTGCGGTTCTCTTTTTGCAAAAATCATCAGCGGTTCAATTCCGATTTTGGAACCATCGGTTCCATCATCATAAATTTTTTTTATTTAAAAATAAATTAAAAAATCGTTGGTTGGAGTCGTTGAGGCCCAACGGCTCTAGCCCTTTTTTTTAATTATTTTTTCTTTTTTTTCTTTTCCTTTTCTTTGTTTTCTATAAATACACCTGCCTCAATGACTCCAACCCTTTTATTTATTATTTTTTCTTTTTTTTGTTCAAATCTCTAATTCTCTCCTAATTCTCTCTCGAGTCTCAATTCTCCAATTCTCTCTCAATTGCTAAATTATTTATATTTATTTTATTTGCAATTACATTTATTTTTACTCAATTCAAATTCATTTCCAACAATTTTTTCAAATTTATTTCCATCCATTTTTTTACATTTTCTTTCAAGAATTTTTACAATTCAATTTTTTCAATGGCAATTAGAAATGGAGACGGTTCAAGGCATTCCAGCAAAGGTAAGGGTCATATGCGGGCTATGATGGACAATGTCGGTTATGACGACACTACCTATCATGAGTTCTTGCAACAATAAACCTATGTTGAATCCCTAAACTCTCCTCATCCCTCTCTAATAATTTTTGAACCTGATGTCACCCCCCATTTAACAAGCCAATTAGAAAATATGCTTGATCCCCCTCCAGATTTTGAACCACATATGGAAGAGAAGTTAGAGAAGCCGCCCAAATCTGATCTCTCCGTACTCCATATGAAAAAATTTATGAAAGCAGATGGAAGCACCGTAGCGGTTTGCAATTACTACAAAAAAGAATTTAAGTGGAGCAAATCTAAAGGATATGGCACATTTTGGAAGCATATAACGAACCACCATCCATACGAACAGGCCAGATCGAGTTCACAAACCCAAATTTCTAGGTAAGCTCCTAACCATCAATTATTTAAATATAGTGATGAAAAAAATAGAGAAGAATTAGATAGAATAGTTGCAATAGAACACTTAACATTTAGTTTTGGTGAAAAGTTGGTTTTGTTAATTATTGTTAGAAAGCATTAAATCCTGATGCATGTCGTGTTCATAGAACCACTATCACACATGCACTTAATAACATTTATAAAAATGAGAAAAGAAAGCTACAAATTTTTTTTGATAATTATAAAGGTCGTGTTTCTCTATGTGCCGACATATAGAATAACCATTGGCAAATTCATTCATATTTGTATGTCACTTGCCATTATATAGATAAAGCATGGACTATGCAAAAAAGAATTCTTGCATTTAAACTTTTTGATGATGCACATACTACTGCTAATATTTTTAGACAACTTAAAATTATTTTTGAAGAGTATAGAATTGAAAACAAAATTTTTACAATTGGTTTTGACAGTGCTGTAAAATTCGCTAGGTGCTAGTCAGGCGGCGAACCACCGCCTAGCGCCTAGGGGGACTAATCAGGGACTAGGCGAATGGTCGAATGTCAGCCATCAGCCGATCGGAATTTTTTAAAAAAAAAAAAAAAATTCCTGTAATTGAATAAATATCATAATATTTCATACATTGAACCTAAAATAGAAAATTAAATTCCAAAAAACTCAATATTGACTATTGAGGATGAAGTCAAGTCAAAATCAAGTTAGCTAAATTAGAGTTGTTGTGGTAAGCTCAATGTATGGGATTATTTCCTAGGCCACACCAGCTGTATTTCATAGATTCTCTCTTTCTCTCACTCTCTCCCACTCAATTATGTTCTCATCTTCTTGATAATCTTCTTCTTCTTAACTCTTCAACAGTACACCATTAAAATTCAATACAAAATAAAACAAAAGACTATCATCCACTTTTGTTCCCAAAATCCCTAATCTTCAAATCCCTAAATTTCTCTCGTATGACATAACTCACTAAACAAATTGAAGAAGACCATAATTGAAGAAGAAGAACTCAAGAAGGACTGTCACGACCGGCCGACGACGATGAGCGGCGGAACTGGAGGCACCGTCGGCGAGAGAAGAGAGCTCAAGAAGAGTTGCGTTTTGGGTTTTTACTTTTTTGTCGAAAGCAGTATTGTGATTGTGAATGGTTCTCTGTTGAACCAAATTTCTTTTTTGTCTCCAGATTTTTTTATTTTTTTTTTGGAAAAAAAAAAGGCACAAGTAGGTCAACATCGCTTTGACCGACCAGACCAACTTCTTCCGACTTTCTCTGACTTTCTCTAACTTGCCTGTTTTCCGCCTAGTCACGCCGACTTCCTCCAAATCAAGGCATCAGCCCTCCGACTAGTGACTAGGCACCAACTAGTCAACCCTAGTCAGTGACTTTTGCAACACTGGGTTTTGATAATGCTTCCAACAATACCGCAACTATTCCTTCTTTAATTGATTTATGAAAACCTTATTTTGGTGGTAAATTTTTTCATCAAAGATGTGCATGCCATGTTTTAAATTTATGCGTTCAAAATATATTAACAATTCTTCAAGCTTTTATTAAACCTATTAGAAACTCCCTCTATTATTTGTAGAAACATTCTTCTGCAATGAAAGCATGGGCAAAATTTTGTAAACAAAATGGTAGGTGTGCCATTAGATTTCCTCATGATGTTCCAACTAGACCCAACACGGTTCCGGTTCGAACCGAGGAACCAAACCCAACCGTAGAAACCAAAATCAGAACTGAAAATTCGGTTCCAGTTTCAGTTTTGACGGAACCGACCGGTTTGAACCGGACTGGAACCGACGGTTCCTGTGTTATTTTCAATTAATTTTTTTTCAAATGTTGGGCTGACTGTTGGAGGCCCAACTCTCTCTAATTCTAATTTCTCTCTTAATTCTCCAACTCTCCAAGTTTCCAATTCATTCTCAATTACTAAGTTTTTTATATTTATTTTATTTGCAATTGTTTTATTTGCAATTTATTTTATTTCCAATTAATTTTATTTGTAATTTATCTTAGTCAATTACTAAGCTTCCAATCTCATTTATTTGCAATTTATTTTATTTGCAATTACTACCTACTAAGTTTTCAATTCTCTTCCAAATTTATTTCTAACCATTTATTTCCATCAACTTTTTAACATTTTTTGTTCAAGGAATTTTACAATTCAATTTTTAAATGGCAAGTGGAAGTGAAAAGGGAAGGGGTGACGGTCCTAGGTGTTCCATTTCGATGAAAGGTAATGGTCAAATGATTGATAATCTCGATTATGATGGCACTGCCTATCACGAGTATCTGCAACGCCGGGCCTATGATGAAGACCTAGGCCTAAACTCTCCTACTCCCCCTCTAACAATTTCAGAACCCGATCCCAATGACCCCCCCCCCCCCCCTCCCCTCCCCAATTTGACAAGCCAGTTAGAAAATATGCCTGATATTAATCCACCTCTAGATTTTGAATTTGATCCACTGGAACCAGAAGAGCATGAAGATGTGTTACAGAAGCAAAGTAAATCTGATCTCTTCATAAAACATATTAAGAAAATTAGCCAAGAAGATGGAAGTTATGCAATAGTTTGCAATTACTGCAAAAAAGTATATAAGTGGCACAAATCTTGAGGAAATGGCACTTATAGAAAGCATATTTTAACCAAACATCCAGAAACAGAGACCGGATCGAGGTCACAATCACAAATTCCCAGGTACGCTACTCATAACTAACAATTATTTCATTATACAGATGAACAAAATAGAGAAAAATTAGCTAGAATGGTAGTAGTAGAACTGTACATTTAGTTTTGGTAAAAGGTTGGTTTTATTAATTATTGTCAACGGGATTAAACTTTGCTGCATATCGTGTTCTTAGAGCCAGACTCACAGCAACACTTGAAAAGATTTATGGAAAAAAAAAAGTTGGAAAAATATTTTGAAAAATATAACGGTCGTGTTTCCGTATGTGCCGACATATGGAGTGACCATTGGTGATCGCATTCATACTTGGGTGTCACTTGCCATTATATGGATGATGCATAGAATATCCATAAAAGAATTCTTGCATTTAGAGTTTTTGATGAATCACAAGGTGCTCATAATATTTTTATGACAGCTTAGAATTATTTTTGCAGAGTATAAAATTGAAAACAAATTTTTTGCAATTGGTTTTGATAATGCTTCTAACAATACCGCTGTTATTCATGTTTTACTTGATTTATGCAAACCTTATCTTGGTGGTAAATTTTTTCATTAAAGATATACATGCCATGTTTTAAACTTATGTGTTCAAAAAGGATTAGACACTCTTGACCATTTTATTCAACCTATTAAAAAAAAACCCTAAAATTTTTATGGAGGCATCCTTCTACAATGAAAGCATAGACAACATATTGTACACAAAATGGTAGGCGTGTCGTTAGATTTTCTCGTGATGTTCCAGCACGTTGGAATTCTACTTATAAATTGCTTGCTAGAAGTTATGATTATATAGATTTATTAGTTTCTTTTATTCAATTTCATGTTAGTCACATTAATCTTTATAAATTCATTGGGATGCTTGTTACAACGTTTTTAAATTGTTAAAAGTCTTTTATAATGCTACTAACAATTTATCTGATGTTTATTATCTTACAACTCATTTATTTATTATTGAGAGTCTTAATATTGTTGGTGCCTTTACTCATTGTGAATCTGACCTAGAATTAGCATATTCCACTAATGCTATGAAGGAAAAATTGTTAGAGTAGTATAAAGAGTTTGTAAATATTTATTTGATTGCCATGTGTTTTGATCCACGTTGTAAATTAGAAAATTTGTCTTTTTATCTAACTGGTTATTATTCACAAGGTTTAAAAATACAATATGATGTTAATGTGTGTTGTGATAGAGTTAAAAAATTATTATATGAGTTATATGTTGAATATGTTACAGTTTATGGACCCTCACTGAACTTAGATGTTACACAAACACAAAATGTATCTCAGTCATTATCATCCTTTGGATTTATGAATTTAGGGTATAATCTGTTATAAAAATAAATAAATAAATAAACCAAAAAATTACAAGACTCTTCTTCATCAGGCTCCAACAAGTATTTCGAACGTGAATCTTATCTAAGTAACTCTTTTGAGTTTATGGAAGAAAGGAAAGATAAAAAATTTGATATCTTACAATGGTGGAAAGAGTATGGAAAGCACTTTCCAATCATAGGTATGATTGCCAAAAATATTTTTTCAACACTAGTTTCTACGGTGGCAGTGGAACAAGAGTTCGGCGTTAGGGGGGAATGCCCTAGATGTAAAGTGTTCGTGCTTGAGTCCGAAATCACTACAGATGCAAGTTTGTGTAGATAACTAGACTAGGGCGCAATACCGACAAGAAGAAATCGAGCAGGAGGAACCGTACGATTTCTTCTAAGATGACGAACCTGAAAGTGGATCCGAAATAGCAGATGCGGATCACAACAACAATTAGTCCACGTCATCACCAAACCTACAATAAAAGATAAGAGAACAATGTGGCCTTTGATTCCTCTAAACCGCCCAAGAGGATACGTAAGCAACTTAATTGTGGTAAAAATTAAGTGCAAGGCTAATAATTAACTTGACATTTTCTTTTTAGTTTTATTTTAATTTAATTTTGTAATTTGTCATTTATTTATTTTATGTTATTTTCGGGTGACCCAAATACCCAATGAAATGTAATTTGTAATTTTCCATTTTGTTTAGTTTTATTTTAATTTAATTTTGTAATTTGTCATTTGTTTATTTTATTTTATTTTATTTTCGGGTGACCCAACCCAATGAATTTTATTTTATTTTATTTTATTTTGTAATTTTTCATTTATATATTTTATTTTATTTACAATTTTACAAGTGTAATTTTTTTTTATTAACAAAGAAAAAAAAAAGGTTCAAAACCGGAATCGGAACCGTGCCAGATCTAGTTCCAACACGTTGAAATTCTACTTATAAATTGCTTGCTGAAAGTTATGATTATAAGAATTTATTAGTTACTTTTATTCAATATAATGTTATTGACATTAATCTTATACACACCATTGAGATGTTTGTACAAAAATTTGTGATTTGTTAAAAGTGTTTAATAATGCTACTAACAATTTTCCTCGTATTTATTATTCTACTACTAATTTATTTATTATTGAGAGTATTAATATTGTTGGTGCATTTTTTGAGTGTGCATCTGATATACAATTATAGGACTGCGTTAATGCTATGAAAAAAAATTGTTAGACTATTATAAGAAGTTTCCAACTATTTATATGATTGCAATGTGTTTTGATCCACGTTGTAAATTAGAAAATTTGTCTGAATATTTATCTCTTTATTATCAATGTTTAGGAATAGATTATGATGTTACTAGTTCTTTTTCTAGAATTAAGACATTATTTTATGGGTTATATAATCCATCACTAAACATAGATGTTCCAGCAACTAAAAATGTATCTCATACCCTATCATCCTCCAAATTAATGGGGTTAGGGTATCAACTATTATCCCAAAAAACTAAGAAATTATGAGATTCTTCTTCTTCAAGCTTGATCTCGTATCCCGAGGTTGAAACTTATATAAGTACCCTCTTTTGAGTTCATGGGAGATGGTGATTTTAAAAATTTTGATATTCTACAATGGTGGAAGGAGCATGAAAGGTACTTTCCAATCTTGGCTATTATAGCCAAACAAATTCTTACAACACCAGTTTCTACCGTGGCTGTAGAACAAGAGTTTAGCGCTGATGGAAATATTCTAGATGCAAGATGTTCACTTTTGAGTCCGGAATCAAATCAGATGCAAGTTTGTGTTGATGATTGGACCAAAGCACAAAACAGGCAACAAGAAATTGATCAAGAAGCACCCTACAATTTCTTCAATCATGACCATACCCCTACCACTGGAACGGATGTCAGCGATTATTTACAATCCCAATTCACATCACCAAACTGGCAATAAAAGGTAAGAGAATTACATGGTTTTTGATTCCTCTAAACCCCAAGAGGATACGTAAGCAACTTAATTGTGGTAAAAATTAAGTGCAAAACCAATTTAAATTTTTTTTGTTTTATTTTAATTTGTTTTTTTAGTTTCTCACATATTTATTTTATTTTAATTTTGGGCTACCCAATAAATTGCATTTCATGTCTAATAAATTTTTTTGTTAGTTTTTTATTTATAAAAAAAAAAAAAAAAAAAAAAAAAAAAAAAAAAAAACTGAAACCGAACCTTGGTCCTCTCCTCCTCTCCAAGTAAGAGTGGAGACTAGAGAAAGAATGGGAATTTAGAGAATTAGAGATATTGTAGAGAGTGTAAAATATTTGGAAATGGAATGGGTATTTATAGGAAAAGGGAAATGAGGGTAAAATGGTAAATAGGGGGGTGTTATTTTTATTAGGGCCAATGGTAATATTAAAAAAAATAATAATAAAAAAAAAAGCGCTTCAAATGGTCGAAAAGGGGGGCCAACAGTCGGCCCACTGGATCTAGGCACGTGGTGCGACGGGCCATCCCAGGAAGCTCGACCCCACGTAGCACGCCCCCTTGTGTCGTGCTTGAGCTGGCACAGCCCGGCCCCTTGCCATGCTAGACAGGCCAGGCCACAGGCCCAGTCCACAATTACACAATTACACAATTACCCATCTCTTATCTATGAATTCAATATTCTACTATCTATTTACGCTAAACTCAGTTGTTGAAAATGATAAAGGACAAATGACCACCATAATTAAGAGTAAATAAATAGTTGGATATTAAAGCCAAAAGTCGAAAAGACCAACTTTAATTTCCTTGAAATTATTTCCCCCCGCGAAAACATTTACAGAGTAACTATTTTCGATTAAACCCTAAATAATATAAACAAATACCAAAAACGTGCACATTCAAACCAAAACATCCTTCATTTTTATTCAAACCAAAACAGATGAAAGACTGCTAACAAACTCATTAAACAGTAGGTTACCAACATTCAAACCTAAACAGCCTTCACTTTCATGATCATAGAAAACCCTTAATGGCAACCCACTAAGTTTCAACTATGTATACAGCCATTTCTTCTATGTAGTTTCCTTCTGTACAATGGCTATGCATAACTTTCCTAATGCTACTTCCAGTTATACAAAGAATTATATATAAATGAAAAAATGTTAACTCTGTATGTACACTGAACAATAATAGTTCATGGATAGTCTAATAATGCAAATTTCACATTCAAGCCAATCTTACCGCCCTCAGTCACTAGTTTCGCAGCTGTTACCAACCAATGTCCAGGAGCATCATGCGGACCCCGCACAACCTCAGCCACCTCGACATATTTAAGTAGCTTTTCAGAGCTCACCCGAGTAGGTGGGCCATCTGGATATACACCAGAGTTAAGTGCAGCTGGAACCTGCTTTTGTTGATCAGTAATGGTTCGTTGAGTGAAAGTGAATGTTGTACTAAGATTTGTGAAAAAATTAGACTTGTGAGAAGTTCTTGGTGCAGCTGCCCATTCTGTTTTCCGGATTGTACAGTTGGGTAAATGAGTGAAGAGAAGACGAAGATGCAGCACTGTTTTGGGCCATTTCCCTTTGCTGATGAGCTGCACCCCAGTTACTATATAAACACCGCTTGAATCCCCGTGCAACCAGTTGGCGTCATACTTAACAGCTGATGTACATACATTTGAGTATCTTTTCCATCTGACAGGTTCTAAGAATTGGTCACTAAACTTGTAGTCGTCAGAACCACGCCACTGACATGGCCTGCATATGCTGTTGTTAGCTGATGGTAAGGTCATAATATTTGGAAGGTTTGAGAGATGCTGCGCATGCAATGCCAGCCGGTTGCATTTATTTCCTTCCAAGTATAAGCGTAGGCCAACCACAGGTTTTTTATCACTTGCGACCTGAAATGGCATTGGATATACAAATTGAGACCGTAAAACCAATACCCGCTGTTTAATATTCCACAACTCATTGACATAAAACAGGGAATTGGCAAAAAATTTAACACAGATAGGATGATTTTGACAAGTACAAGAGGAGGTAGCTGACATAAGTGATGAAAATGACATCTTATTGGAAAGAAAAATGTTATACAACCCAAAAAATCAGCCCAAAAATCAACCCAAATGATATGACAAGTGATTTGTCAATATCACATTAATCATAAAATAATGTGGTGAATGATAAGGTAAAAACAAATCATTTTCTACATCATTTAAGTTACACAGCATTATTGTATTGAAAAGAGTAAATATCATCTCCAACAAACTTCATATCTCCATATTTTGCCATTGTCAAAACAAGAATCAATATTAAATAATCAATAAATAGACTTGTGACTTTGTTATTACAGTTGAATGTCGATTAAGGTGGAAACATGTAATATGGTGAAATTTTTAATTTTGAAACAATAACAATTATATCTTGTAGTTATTTTTTTTCTAATTAATAAGATCAATAAATTCATTAGTTGATTAAGCTTGTAAATGACTTGCTATAGTTACACAATAGTAGAAACAATAAACATAATGTATGTTTCTACAACCACTTCTTACGAGGAAAAGTAATAAAATTTCAATACTTCTAGGCAACAACAAAATAAGATAGTACGGATATGGGGTTTTACTTGATGCACTCTACACATTAACACTATGTTTGGTTTGATAGAAAAGAAAGAAAAGGAAATGATAAGTTAATGAGAGGAAAGAAAAGGAAAGGACAGGATTGTGTTTTTAATGATCGTTGTTTGGATAGTTATGAAAGAAAAGGAGAGGAAAAGCGACATATAAAAATAAATAAATGAATAAATCTTATTCTATTTACGAAAATACCCTTCTTTCAACAATAGGAATGATAGTTATGTACTGTTATATAAGGTTACTTTAGGGATATTGAAAAATCCCCTTCCATTCCTTCCATTTCCTCTCAAATTTGGTGGGAAACCTAATTGGGTGAAACAAGAAGAAATTATTAAATCCCTTTTCTTTCTTTTCCTTTCCCTCTCATTTAACAATCCAAACAAGATATTAGAAATTTATCGAAATCCATTCATTTCCTTTCTTTCCAATTCCATCAAACCAAACATAGTGCAAGTAAATTTTGTTTGAATTGTGTAATCTAACAATTGGATGAAAATAAAGTGAACATTAACATTACGATAAATATGAATTTACAAAACAAAAAAAACATTTAAGATTCATTTTAAAGAAATAAAGAATTTTTTTCTTAGCGCTAGCCCAGTCAGGCCTCAATTCTGACATGGAATATAAAATGGTGATGGTGATGCACCACCACATGTGGCGGCAGCTGCATGTGGAGATGGCACATGAGGCTGCAGGAATATTTTTATTTCCTGGTGTTTTGGGTATTTTCAGATGGAAGAACTACTGGTAAAGTGGTGGGCTGTTTTGTGGAAGCTCATTCACGATGATGTTTATAATGATGATGTTACTATAGATCAACCAATGTTTATTATTGAAAAACCTCAGCATTGTTCATTTTTCTTGGAGTGAGAAATTAAGAGTTCTTTGAATGTCATTAAATAGGTAACCCATATCAAACATAAAAAAGATGTCTTAAATGGTACTCAAAAACCTAGTATCAATCCTCTAGTGGTTTTTTTTTATATCTACGTATCTTTCATCTACTTCTGCACCAATAATTTGTTCTGTTTTGCCTAAACTAGTACATCTATGAAGAATTGAACACGGAATGATAAGTTTGCTACAATAACAGAATAAGATTTGGAGCTTTCTCATCCAATGGAAGCAACCGATTTGACTCACTAGGAGTCCGGTCTTTCTTAACAAAGGAGAATGAAGTAGAATTATTAAGATTTGATTAGGTTTCAATTTAAATTTTCTTATTAACCAAGAGTAATTTAAAGTTATTCTTATCTTTGTATAATTAAGTTAATCTCTTATTCTTATAATTATGTTTAGGTTTATTTGAATTGGTTTCGGTTGCATATAAAAACACTTTTTATTATTCAATTTACATAATTGATTATTTAAATAATAGTTGAGGTTTTTCCTCCTTATGTTCTCTCCCAACCCCTATTCTTCGGAATTTTCCTCCCTGCCCTCTAAATTACTCTCTTATCTATTTTCATTTCTCTCCCTTCCCTTCTTTATTTCTCTTTTCCCTAACTATATTAGAACCTTTATGGAACAGTCAAGAACAGGTTCTGGAAACAATATCTATGAAATGAATTGTCACGTCCCACATCGAGTGAGGTCCATGACTTGTATATAAACGTTTGTCTCTCCTAACTAAGTCGACACGTTTTGGGCCATAGGTGAAGGATGCTTGTGTGAAGCCCATAATCCAAAAGCAAATCTGTGAGGGTAAAGGACGTGTGCATGAAGCCCAAAGCGTCATATCTACTTGGTAGGCCTGGACCGTTACATGAATAGCCAAACTCGAGGACAGGAAAGAGTTATATGCATGCTTAGTGGAACATTAGGATGTCAGGCCATTGATCCGGACATGAAAAAGATAAACAGCCACTGGATTTTTATACCGACTCTTGACAAGTTTTGAACTACAAATGGCCATTGGGTCGCTTGTCTAGTCTAGTCAATAATGTCTTATATTTATGTTTCCCTATATTAATAAACAGTTGGTTTGATTTTAATTGTATTTCCTGCAGTGATGCTAATAAATATGCAAGTTTATTTCAACCATAGCTCATAAACTAAGCATTAATATGTTCCTCTAAAATATAACTACAAGCTTAATGAACTTTTATTCATTATTTCGTACCTGTGTAGAGCTGACGTGAATCTTAGGACCCAAGAAACTGAATCGCAGAGAAGGACAAGAATCTTTTTTGCTTTGATGTCGAAGAGGTAGCTCACAGAACATAGGTGCCCATTGCCTTGGAACTTGAAACTCCAAAAAGTACTGCAAATCCTCTGGAACAGGCTTGTCTGGACAATGACACAATTAATGAAAGAAAGAACATTGATAAACATGCAAAACTTAGAAACAAATGAGTATCTTATTGCAGGAAATGCAGAGGAAAGTACAAAATAAAAGTTAAAACTAAAATAAGTGTTGTTTTCCGATTACAGATATTTATGTTATCTTCAAGAAAGAACAAAAATCTAACTGAAATGCTCCAAGCATATATTAATCTTCTACTAAGTCGTTGCCATCCTAGTTATGTCAACTATCAAGTTTCTTCATATGTATGTGATGCAAAACCAATTTAGATATTTTAAATTATTTGTGGTTATTTATGAATAATTTGAAACCTTATTTGAGTTGGATTTCTTTTTTCTTTTTTTTCCTATTCTCCCTAAACAAACTTAAACAAGGAGAAAAAACAAGACCTAATGCAACTCGAATAAGGTTTCAAATAATCCCTAAATCAACACAAATAAATAAAAGATCCAATATCCTATTATAGCATTAAGAATTTAAATAGTTTATGCATCAGTATGTCTTTTATAATGTTTTTTTTCCTTCCGGTGTAGGTACATGCGTGTGTTTGTGCAGGTGTGCGGTGTGCCTGTGTAGAAACTAGGGCAATTGATATATGCACATAAAACATCTACCCTAAATTACCTACAAAATAAAAAGAAAAAAAACTGAGCAACAGACGTGTGAGTAAATGTAAAATTGTTTCCAATGTAGTGGTTGGGCATTGCAGGACTTACAACGCAAATATAAGTTGATTGCATGACTAAGATAGCCACTGCCTGGAATCCCTGTAAGAAGAGAGGTAATGGGCACAAACTTGAAGAGAATTCCTTCAGGTTTAGTAGCAACAGTCTGAAGCCAATTGGAGTGGCTGTGCAAGAACACGTCTCCCCCTCTTTTTGAACAATTAATAGTGAGCCCCTACTCAAAGTGCAAATGGGGAACAAATTAGATTCACAGCCTGTAACATTAATTCATAAGAAATACTGCATCTCTAACAATTCTTAACTTACATCCTTGCTTGATGTCTCTGTAATACTGGTCAACTGCATGGTACTCAACTGCAGAATATGATCAAAGATCTCTGGAACCTATAACGAACTTTGTAGTTATCAGTCATTTACATGTAGCATAATAACATCATTCAATTTCAACTGAAAAACAAACACCTTCTGTTTGCCATCTCCCGTTTTCCTTTGTGGTAGGGAAGGGCTTTTTTCATCTGAAAATAGATAATCGCCAAGATCCTCCAAATGCCTTCTGAGGTCAGCAGGAGGGATTGGTGAGGAAGGTTTCTGCCTAAGGCAAATTAAATCTTGACCTCCAACAGCCATGCCCACTATTATGTGTGTCCCATATGTCTGGATGAACCTGCCTAATAAATTTGATTAGCATCCAGATACCACACTAACCCAAGACAATGAATAACCCACGCCCCACAGTGCGTTAGCTGTTCAAACTATCCAAACATAACAAAGTAGGAACTAGCACAAATATTTATGTACACATAAATTTGAAGAAAGAAAAACAAAAGAGGGTATTATAAGTTATTTTTTAGCTCATGGCTAACACCCTAAAAGCCATTTCTTCATTCCCCTCTCTAATGGTTGATGAAAATATGATTATAAAATTCACTTCTGGAGTTCTTATGAAAAATCTATATGCTAAAAATAACAATATTCCATTTATAGATTGCACTAATATGCTTAATTCAAAACTCGTGATGAAAGTGCTTGTCCAAAGTTTTATATCGAAATCCTGCTTCAGACATGTCCACTTAAACTAAAAACTCTAGCAAATCAGGTAACTGGTTGGCACTCAAATTTCAGCAACATGGAAACTTGAGGCTCATGGGCATATGAATGGGCCTGAAAGAACCCACAGGTGTATGACTCAAAGGACTGATGTGGCAATGCCAAAAGTTCTAGGCCAATTTATGTGTCTACCATAGACTTCAAGAATTACATTAATAGATGTGATGTGTGCTCAAATTGTAGAAAATGCCACAGTGCAAAGACCACAACTTAAAGGTTTGATGAAAATTGGATAACCCTCAAAAAATGATTTGAATCCAATAAGGATGACAATGATTGTATTTAGAATGTTAACAACAAACATTTGCAACAACAGGAGATAAATGAATCTGTCCAATTACAGAGAAACATTTATAGCAGGTTGGATATTCCGCCAAGAATAAAACACTCTTGACTTAAACCCAATTCCCACTCTCATTCATGCACCAGTCTTTATGCATTTGAAAATAACCTGTGGTGTTGAAGCTCTAAGGTTTAGGATTCCTTTTTGACTTCCTGAAGTAGATAGGTTCATTGCTTTTGGCATTCCTATATATAGTAGTAAGGTTACAAAAGCTAGGGTAAAAGACAATGTATTAGATTTAGCACTTGCAGGTAGCTATCACATTAATAATTGAATATCTTCTAGTTAACAGACTTACTCCCCACTTCTTTTCTTTGAATAAAAAATAAAAAATAGAAAATGAAAATGAACAGCAGCCAAATACAAAGAGTGATCAGGTATGCTTCAAGCAAGACCTTAGATGATATATCTCTGATCAAGTATGTTGCAGTTAACACAGTTTCTACCAAAAGTCTGAATCACATTAAAGTGTCAAATCTCCCATCTTAAAACCTTCTATCGTGGGAAATGTTTTATACTGCCATCTTTAAACCTCCTAGTGTCAGCAACAGAAATTTTCAGGTAACCAATGTTGTATAAATTTCACTTTGTTCTATTGTTAGAAACTTTTTTAATTCTAAAAGGTGAGAATAATCCTTGATTAGATATAAAGCAAAAATAATTAACGAATTGTAACAACAGCAAATGAATGAATTAATCCAGTTATTGTCATACACCTACAAACAAACATATCTTCAAGAATAAAAGAACACAATTAGACTAAACTCTGGCACTCTGTTAATCTACTGCCACCAAATAAAATTATTAATATCATTATTTTGAGTATTTATTATAGATCAAAAAAAAAAAAAAAAAAAACCTTGTTTCAAAAAGAAAAGGTGAAAAAAGAAAGTAAGAAGAAGTCCACAAAACAAGAAAACAATGGATAAAACCTAAGAAGCACCTAAAGGAAGCAACTGAGAGAACTAAACTGTCTATAAGAATTGCCGTATTGAAGTATACATATTATTTTGTACCCATAGCACACATACATGTCCATGCTCCTTATACCACAAAAGATGTGCATAATGAGCTAGAAGATGTTTCATTTTATCCACTTACACAATGATGGAAAGATTAATGTGGAAAGTGGTGAAGATAATTGGGTTTTCGTCTATTAATAAGAGGATCATAATGAAATTCATTAAGATTAGCTTCAGACTTCACCACATCTCATAAATAAGAAATTGAATTCAAATGAAAACCAAGCTCAAGATGTAAAACACACTCCATCAAAAAGGAAAAGGATGATAGGGACATAGGGTACTCAGAGTTTCAGGCAGTCCAATCTATTAACAATCAAATCATCTCTTTGAGAGCACAATGCTGCCTATGGGCAATGTTCTTGACATGCATTTGAACTCATGACTTGTATCACTTTCTTTATTTTCTTCTACATCTCGTAGTAATTATTTGCCACATATATATGGTGTCATTTTTGTAAGATGCTTTCCGCTATATATGCATGTTGTAATTTATAAAGAACCTTTTTTAACGTCAAAACATAGTTAAGTATTGAAAAGCTACCTAGCCAACAATGATGGATCCCAATGAGGTGGAACTGACTTCTTTACGTGATCTTGTAGCACGAGCGGAGACGCTGTTAGGTGAAAATAGTACAACGAGATGAAGTAACCATCAAAAGCAAGATATTTTGTGTCAGCAGCATCATGGAACCAGTCTCCACTTAAATCAAAAATAGCATTAAGATAGCCAGAAGGAACTTTTCCTTGAACTGAAGATTTCTGATTTAGTAACTCAGACATCTGGAGGAAAAAGAAAGATATGAGAGTAAATGAACAACAAGATGAGTTACAAACAAGGCCTGAAATTCAACCAAAAACAAATAAAAATAATAATACATAAAAACCAAAGAAGGAGACAGAGATCAGAGGTACTCTTCTAGATTATATTATAGATAAAAGATAACCATTTAATGACAAGAAACATGCAATCATTTTCATTTCATGATTTTTCTAATTAATCATATGATATTAGAATTCTAGAAATCTTGTCAGGAAGTAATCAAAAGGAGAAAAGGAGGAAAATGATAATGTATCAACACTACAAGCAGACTGAACTGTCTTTAATGATAAGTATTGCTACAGGTAAACCATGACTTTGTATTCATCAAAGCCGAATTGCACAACAACAGCTGCAAAAACTTTTTTGCGTCACGTATGCTCTTTCCTTGTTTTATCTTTACATACTTTAGAGTAACTTAAACCACGACAATACCCTATAAAGGTCATTAACTTGTTCAAACTGACTTCTGACTATCAGACTATCAGCATACTTTACATCTTTAAAGAAACTGATACTAACTATCTCATCCACAAGTTCATCATACAGTTCTTTTACAAAAGAAAAAAAAGAATTAGCAAAGAACTGCTCACGTCGCTCCAATCCTAATAGATTTTGGCTAATAAGCATTTTATGAAAATAAGACTTGTGATGTTATCAGATGTACGATAACTTACATACATATCATGGATCAGACACTGCCTTGGCCCAATAGACCTTTTAAAATTCGCGATAACTAAATGACCTGTGGTGGAAAAATTTCTAACAAATTTTAATAATTTAACCATGCAACATCTTCAACATCTTGATCATGTGCGCGAAGAATAAAGAAGGACAGATCTCATATTCTATCTTCTTATGACTATGGAAAGTAAGCTATGAACTTGAAAAGCTTTTTCCATCTCTATCTTCAAATTTAATTAAGATGCAAATTTTAATCAGTCTAAACAAAACCAACTCAGAGTTTAGATTCCACCCCACACATCAAACTTAAGCATACCAGTGTTTCTCATCATAATGTTTATATAATTTATTGATTTTCCATCATCACAAACCTTTTTTTTTTTTCACTAAAATATTTCCATTGAAAATAAATAACATCTGCTTAAAAACAAATTATTTTTAAAAGGAAAATTGGATTGAAGGGTGTAATTTAGAGTACCTGATTGAATTCAAGAACATCAGACTTGAAGCGGATTCGATCCCCTTTATCGACACGAATATCCTGAGAAACACCTTTGAAGGTAACAGCAGGAGGAATGGAAATGTCCCTTTTGTTAAGTTCATCGACAACCACCAATCTCCCACCTCCCTTTGTAAATCGAAGCCTAAAATCACTCGTCAAATCAAAACCTTTCCCTAAAGCCTCCATCGCCTCCTCCATTACAATACTCTCTCTCATGAACGAATTAATCAAGACGTTGAGGGAGAGGGTTTGTGTGTTTTTATATGGATTTTTAAGCTTCCAACTTTGAAAAGGTGACACAGTCTGTCTACTAAGTTTGACTAGAGAAAAACCCAAAATTAGTAAAAGGAAATGGGTTTGGTTAATGTTAATGTTTCTTCAAAATTGAAAAGCAAACAAGAAAGGAAGGGGTTTCCAGGAAGGAAGAAGACGAAGGGAAGAGACGAAGGGAAGTAGCTGTGAAATACAGACAACAATTAATTATTATAATAATAAATTAGTAATGACGTGTGAGAGGTGTGGGGCTCACGTGGTTTGACTAGAGAAACCTGGGCGAACCTCCGTCTCGTAAGTCAACCTTTCACACACCTACCTTTTTCTTTATCTTTTTCTTTTTCTTTTTTTTTTTTTTTTTTTTCTCGCGACACTGTTTATCTTTCTATCTAACCATATTCTCTTATTCTCTCTATCCAGAACATCTGAACACGTATTTTTTTTTAAGTTTTATTTTTTGCTGTTATAGGATTTGAAGATATATTTTTTTTTTTTTGAAGTTTTTTTTGGCTTTTGGTAGGATTCAAACCGTTAATCTAAGAGTCATTTGTCCAAACCCCAAATTCATTCATCTACCAACTGAACGCCCTTAAAAGCGTCTTTCACAAATCTACTGCTTACCTACTCCCTTCAAATTTTAATCTTTTGCCTTGCCTATGATATTGATACCTACCAATTAACATGAATGCCGGTTGCTACACGATACTTTATAATTTTTTGGGTAATTACATTTTAGTCTCTTTATTTTAGACAAACGTCAATTTTTATCCCACATATGGGTATTAGATTTTTTAGTCCTCAACTTTTTAAAAATAAAATAGTCTCTCAATCAATTAATGGTTAGTCAAAATTAATGGAAACCTGGGTATTTACATCTTTATACAGAATAAATATACACATGTGATATGTGTACCCAAAAAAAAAACATTTAAAAAAAATTCAAAAAAGTAAAAATAAAAGCCTAGTTTCAAACTTTTAAAAAAATAAAAATTTAAATGTCCACCGTCCATCTTTGAGATGGACGGTGGAGATTTATTAACATGTTTTTTTTTAAATGGCAAAAGAAAAAAAAATAGGTGAAGATTAGTGGGAGGCTAGTTTCAAAAAAAAATTATTAATTAATTTAAATTTTTTTAAAAAAAAAAAATAGATGTTCACTATCCATCTCAAAGATAGATAGTGAAGATTTATTAACATGTTTTTTTTATATTAAAAAAATGGGTGAAGGTTCATGGGGGGCTCGAGCCTCCCTTAACAGCGTCGGAAAGGATCGAGCCTCCCCCGCTAGCCGTGGAGAGGAACTGTTTCGCATCGGACAGGCTCAAACCAAAGGACGCAAAACCAATTGAAGGAGATGGAGAAACAGTTTCACATCGTTTCATTGACAACGAGAGGAGGCTCGAGTCTCTCTATCGTCAGCGGGAAGGATCAAGCCCCTCTATTGCAGATCCATCTGGATAAGTGGAAATCCAAATTGGATCTCCAACGTCCATTGTTGAGATGGATGGTAGAGATCCAATCTGGATCTTCACCCATCTTTTTCTTTTCTTTTCTTTTTGCATTTTTTTTTTTTAATAAATCTCCACTGTTCAAATCAATGGACGAAGAAAACCCTGTTTTTCATATTTTAAGGTTTTGATTTTAGAAAATTTTAAGGAATTTTCCATAATAAAAAAATTCTAAACATTTTCTAATTTATTTTTGGGTTTTTTATTATAAGAGTAAATTTGTAATAGTAAATGATTTGTGTGAGTATTTTAGTTTTTTTTTTTTTTTTTCTATGTTAAATATTAAATATACAAACAACTATCCGATTAAAGAGTCTTTTTAATTTAACTATTTTCAATCGAGGGTAAAATAGTATTCTCATGGCATCTATTATGTTTGACTGTAACTTTTTTAGTCAAATGAGTCATTTTGATATATTTTCGAAAGATGAGGACTAAATAATCTAACACCCATAGGTCGGGTAAGAAAGTGACATTTCTATCAAATATAGAGACTAAAGTGTAATTACTTCAAAAAAAAAATTAAAAAATAGTGAATTATATTCTATATATTTTATATCACTTATATTTAAACTTAAAAATAATATGATTACATTTATAATAAACCAATTTTTAAATTATAATAGGGTTCGAGTCCTCCCCTTCAAAAAAACACCCGAGTTTATGTAATATTTCAAAAAAAAAAAATTTATAATAAAAATTAAGTATTTTAATATTATAAATATATATATTAAAGTATATTTACGATAGTTATTCTAATATTACAATAAATCATATATCATATATAATAAACTAATGGCAAAAGCTTTCAAAAAAATACATGGTCCCAAATTAATAGTTATTGTCAAATATATATATATATATATATATATAAACAGATTTTCTACTATCAGTTCGTCCTGACAATAAATATATCAGAACGAATAATGGATCACTAGATTTATATACTTTGACTCAAAGTGTATGCACTTGTCAAAATTTCTCTATAATCTATAGTCCACATTTTTCGTCCTAATATATTTATTGTTAAAACGAAACAATAAAAAGACTATATATATATATATATATATATATATATCATGTCATATCAAATATAATAATAGACTTTTTCAACCAAAAGTTGTCATGTGTCCTCCTATTAAATGCTTACAAAATAGTCATGAAATTATTAGACCATCTCCGATACATGTGTCAATGTCAATGCCAAATTTGACACAAAAAAAGAGTAAAATATTATATTTGGCATATCAATCTATAATTGTGCTCCAATGCACAGTTCTATTTAAAATGATACTTTATAAAAGTGAACACTTATTAATGCATTCATAGAATAGTTGCAAATGAAATAGATTTTGATTGAAATATCATTAATGTACATTAAATTTGAATTGTTTTAAACATTTAAAAAATATATATAATGGTATTTTTGTAATTAAAAATGAGCATTTATTGTTGTGTCAAATTTGGCATATGATATATCGTATGCCAAATTTGGCACAAATATAGCATATGTCAAATTTGGCACAACATTTGGCACTGCATTGGAGTATGGTTTTTCTGATCTGTGATAAATCATAGTATTGACACAATAATTTAGTATAGTATTGGAGATGCTATTATATACATAATATATAATCATATAATACTAGAAGTTGTCTTGTGTTCTCCTATTAAATGCTTATAAAATAGTCATAAAATCATATATCATATCATATCATATCATATATAATCATATAATAATAGACTTTTTCAATTAGAAGCTGTCATGTGTCCTCCTATTAAATGCTTACAAAATAGTCATAAAATTATATATAAGAAAAGCTTATCACAATTATATCATAGATTAATTTTTTTAAAAGGAAATATCATATATAATCATATAATAGGAAATCATATCATATCATATTATATATAATTTGAAAATATTTTCTTTTCATGAGAAATAATATAATAATAGACTTTTTCAACCACAAGTTGTCATGTGTCCTCCTATTAAATGCTTACAAAATAATCATAAAACTATATATAAGAAAAGCTTATCATAATCATATCATAGATTAATTTTTTCTTCAAGGAAATATCATATATAATCATATATTTCTTTGTAATTCTTCTTTTACCAATGAATTTCCCTTCAAATATATATATATATATATATATATATATATAATCATATATTTCTTTTGATAAGAATTGAAAGTGACACGTGTCATCTATAAATAAATATTTAATTTTTTGATATAAAGTAATTAATTTATTATATTATAATATATACTAATTAATCAATTTTCTTCGTAATTTCAAAAGATATTAATATTAATTAATTAATTGATTGATTTCTTTTATTTATCACAAGATAATGCCCGTTGAAATTAAGAGTCTATTGTGATAACTTCAACCCAATAGTCATACTAGCTGGCTTCTGTACTCAAGACAATTGATGTAACATTGAATTCAAATTTAATGATTCACCAAAGTCATGTATTAATTAGAAAGTTTATGAAATTTGTTTGAATTGATTTTGCATTTCACATCAGTAGTTAATAGAAATCATTTTTTTTCCCATTAAAAATAAGTGCAATGATTGAACATTATGATTCTAAGAAGTTCTCCGAAGAGATTAAAAAGAATCTGGAGATGTGTTTGTTGGCCATGGATGCCTTTGAAAAGAAATCGGATGAGTACGGAAGCAGCTGCAGCTTAAAGTAGAGGGGCTTGAGAAGCAATTGCAGCTTCATGGAGAAGTCGAATTTGAAGTTGAGAATGAGAGATTTATCAAGCCAGATAGAATGGTGATATATATATATACACACAATGATAGTATTAATATTCAGGAATTAATTTTGTGCATTATTTGTTAATGCATTATTTAATTTTTATCTGGTGCAGATACAGGAAGAAAATCAGGCACAAATTGATAGGAAAGCCAGAAGATGGATGTTGTCGTGAATGATTTAAAGGAGGAAGAAAAAATGCAAGAAATGGAAGAGCTGATTAAAGCTCTTGATCATGAAGAATTGCAAGACGCTCACAAAGTGATTAACATGTAGGTTTCCAATTAGATTTACTGTTAATTCCATATATTTAATCTTTCCATGTATTATATTTTTTAAAACAAAAATGGAATTCCACAAGGAATAAGAATTCCAAGTACTGTAAGAAATCAATACTTTTTTATTGATACAAGGCATTTTTCCTATTGTGTAGATGGTGCAAAACATTCACACCAAGGAAGATTTAAGAAAAATGACAGAACAGATAAATTGATAAATTTAAGTTGCAATCGGCAAAGCCAGCGTTGAAGATAAAACCTCAAGAAGAAGCTCGAATCAAATTAGCTAAGAAGATAAAACTTGATGCTCTAATAATGCTGGCAAAATGGGCCAAGCTTCAATGGGCCGTCCGGACTGGCCCGTTTTGTTAGCGGTCCAGGCTTGGCCCAGGTGATGAAATTTCGGGTTGGGCCTGGTATGGCCCGCTAAGCCCGCGGGTCCTAAAAAATTGTAAAAAACATTTCTAGCAAGGGTAGCCAACGGGTGGCCCATTAGGGCCCGCTAGAAAAAAAATTCAAATTTCAAATTTAAATTATTTTTTTTCAACATTTGAATTGAGGGATGGTTTTTGTAATTAACTAGGTGACCGTTGAGGGACGAAAAAAATATCCAACACTTTTAAAAATTACATTTTTTTTAAAATATTTTCCAATTTTTTCCAATTATACCCTTACCTAACTTTTTCCTATAAATACCTCCATCACCCTCACCTCATTCTCTATATTTTCTCTACTTCCCTAATCCCTACTCTCTTATTCTCTCTATTCTCTACAATCTCCAACATCTCTCACTCACTCGTTCAACTATTTTGTAATTTATTTTATTTATTTAATATATTATTTATATACTATATACTATTATACTAATATACTATACATTATATATTATATATTTACATACCTCCCACTCTCTAGTCTCTACATATTCTAAGGCTCTTACTCTAAGGTATTGGCTTGGTTTTTTTTTTTTTTTTTTTAAATTAAATTTCATTTGTTATTTAATTATTAACTATTATTAATATGTTTATAACTAATGTTATTTTGTTATGTCGTTAGGTATCCAATTGATTAATTAATTCAACACTCTCAACTCGTAAGCCTCCAATTTAAGGTTAGTATGTCTACTTCTCTATTTTTGTTATTAATAAATTTTTATATAGTAATTATTATTATTTAGTATTTAGTGATTAGTATGTGTGTAGTTAATATTGTTGTTAGTAATATGCGAATTTTATGTTTTTTTTTTTTTGTGAGTTTAACAACAAAATAATAATTAAAAAAATTAATTCCTAATTTTTTTTCATAATTTTCTAAATTACTGTTATATTAGAAAGATTATGTGTTTTTTTTTTTGTTGAGTTTAAGAAGAAAATAATAATTTAGAAAAATTAATTCTGAATTTTTTAAAAATTTTTGAAATTAATAATATATTAGAATGATTATGTTAATGTTTTGTTTTGTTTTGTTTTGTTTTGTTTTGTTTTTGTTTTTTGTTTTGTTTTTGTTTTTTGTTTTTTTTTTTTTTTTTGGTAGAGTTGGAGAAATAAGAAGAAAATAATAATTTTGAAAAATTAATTCCGAATTTTTTTTAATTTTTTTTAATTAATAATATATTAGAATGATTATGTTTATGTTTCTTTTTTTTTTTTTTAAAGTTGAAGAAATAACAAGAAAATAATAATTTAGAAAAATTAATTTCGAATTTTTTTAAAATTTTTTTGAAATTAATAATATATTATGATTATGTTTTTTTTTTTTTTTTTGAGTTTAAGAAATAAGAAAAATTAATAACAATTTAGAAAAATTAATTCCGAAAATTTTTAATTTTTTTGAAATTAATAATATATTATGATTATGTTTTTTTTTTTTTTTGTAGAGTTTAAGAAATAAGAAAAAATAATAATTTAGAAAAATTAATTCTTAATTTCTTAAATTTTTTTTGAAATTAATAATATATTATGATTATGTTTTTTTTTGTAGAGTTTAAGAAATAAGAAAAAATAGTAATTGAGAAAAATTAATTTCGAATTTTTTAAATTTTTTTTGAAATTAATAATATATTATGATTATGTTTTTTTTGTAGAGTTTAAGAAATAAGAAAAAAAATTAATTTAGAAAAATTAATTCCGAATTTTTTAAAAAACTTTTGAAATTAATAATAAATTATGATTATGTTTTTTTGTTGAGTTTAAGAAATAAGAAAAAAATTAATAATTTAGAAAAATTAATTCCGATTTTTTAAAATTTTTTTGAAATTAATAATATATTATGATTATGTTTTTTTGTAGAGTTTAAGAAATAAGAAAAAAAATTAATTTAGAAAAATTAATTCCGAATTTTTTAAAAAACTTTTGAAATTAATAATAAATTATGATTATGTTTTTTTGTTGAGTTTAAGAAATAAGAAAAAAATTAATAATTTAGAAAAATTAATTCCGATTTTTTAAAATTTTTTTGAAATTAATAATATATTAAAAAGATTATGTTAATGCTTTTTTTTTTTTTTTTTTGAGTTGAAGAAATAAGAAGAAAAAAATAATTTTGAGAAATATATTAATGATTATGTTTGTTAGGCATCATAATCATGTCTCGAAACCAAACTATAAGTTGACATCATAATATCAAATGTTAAGTTTGCGTACATATAGTTTGCATAATGAGTACTCTGTCCACAGAATTCTCAAAGTTACGGGTCCTACCAAATTAAATTTTTTTTTTTTTTTGAAATTAATAATATATTAATTACTATGTTTAATTGTGTAAATGTATAATTGTATATTTGTAATTTTGTATGTTTAATTTGTTATTTGTATAAATGTATAATTGTATCTGTGATTCTATGACATTTAATCATTTATTTAATTATAATATTAGGAAAATGAATCCCGAAGACTTGAACTTGAACCCCGGCGACTATTTGCCGGACGAGGAGATCAATCGATTATACGGTGAGTTTCATACTGATCTCGATCCCCCTAGTACTACGGGTGCGGGACCTTTTTCCTCGACACTGAATTCGAGTAAGAAGAGGAAGAAGAAAAAATCGATGGTGTGAGATTGCTTTGACCCTATAATGGTAAAGAATATAGTTGGTATTGAAGTTGAGCATGCCCAGTGTAAGTATTGTAAATCTATAATCATTGGTAGGGATTGGCAAAAAACCATTAAACCGAACCGAACCGATCCAATCGTTTTTTTTTTCCGGTTTTTTACTGTTAACCAGTTCGGTTCGGTTTGTTTTTAAAAAAACCGGTATTTTTGGTTCAATTTCCATTTCTAGGGTTCAAACCGGTGAACGAACCGAGAACCGGTGTATATAAACAAAAATCCCTAAATTTTTGTGCATGTGTATTTGCATATATTTAGTTATTGGTTTAAAATTGTAGATATTGCGACTAGATTAATTTTTTGTGCATGTGTATTTGCATATATTTAGTTAAATAGTACGTGTATGCTTCTTCAATATGTGTGTTGCGAAAAATATGTTTTAACAATTTATCTTCAAATTCTAATTGCTCGCAAGTGTACGAATCAAAAGATAGTATAGCTAGCGAAACACAGATATCGTTCTCACAGAGACTGAATTAACCCTAAAGTTCTTACTAATTAAACTAAAACTAAGTCTTAAATTGAAAACTTTAATGAATGAGAATTTATTTGTGAATTATTGACTAAGAACAGAAAATTAAAGAAAAATAATAAAAATTCACAGCAAAGCAAAGTCGAAAATCAAATAGGCAAAACACTAGAGCATTCGATTTCACTGTAACCAATCATACTTAATTCCTTTGGCATTTTAATTCTAATTAATTCCCCTTATTGATGATCAATTTTCCCAAATATATTTAATGGCCATGGCATCTAGTTACACTAAAAGTATTCTTACAAATTAATCCTATATGGTATCTAGATGAATTGAATTCGTAAAAACTCATTAAGTTCCATGGAATTGTTAAGAACATCACATAAATCCTAATTGCATGGCATCTACAATTAAACATTCATGGTATCAATTGCAAGAAGCAAAACTCAAGTATGACATCTACTCTTACTTGCATCAAGTTACTTAAAGATAGATATTGATTAAACATCCAAATTCAAGCACACATAATTAAAAAGCAGCAAAAGATACTCAATAGGAAAGAAAACTCGAAGTTAACATTAACCAAATAAATCAAATAATCATGGCTAGGCTACATCGTAGCCCTAACAAAAAGAATTAGTTCCTCATAGTCATGAGTACAAGCCTAAAAGAAAACATAGAAGAAAATAATGATAGAATCCGAAAAATTGATAGAATGTCACCTTTGAATTCTTCAACTTGCCTCTGCTTTTGTACATCTGATCTTTCTGTTGTAATTCCTCTTAAATAGGCATGAATTAGGTCTTCTTTTAGTTCCCTAATCATCCTCCAATAAGGCTAATTCAATGTGACTCAAAATAGGAAATACAATCCTTCTAACTTTAGAAATCTTAATCCAATCTCAACAAATCCTAACATGGAAAGTTTAGGATCAACTAAAACTGAATCAAAGTGACTTTTAGGCCTTCATTAATCTTCTGAAACATAACAAATTCGTTTAAGACCTTCATTCCCGAATAGGCAGCCCACAATACTTTATTTCCAAAATCCCATGTAGAAATTCTAGGCTGACCTTTGGATAGTAAAATGGTCATAACTCCTTCTAGAAACCTCAAAATCATGAACTGTCAAATTCTACGGAAAGATAACTCTCATACCTTTCCAACCATATAAAGCTCAAAACCCGGTTCCTTTTGAGATGATACAGTTTGATTCTTGAAGTTGACCCATCAACAGATGTTGTTTTCTCGAGCTTGATCGAAAATCTTCCAAATTACTTCCAATTATCTCCTAGGACTTGAATAGTTGGGAACTAAGAAAAGAAATGTAAAATGCAAGAGTTTAACTCAAAACAAAGCAATAAACTAAAGAATAGAGGTATAAAACATAGGCAATTATAATATTATCAATGTGTTTGTTGTCTCTTTGGAGTGGGGGCTTTCTTAAATTTGTGCTTGCTTGCTTTTTTGATTGATGCGGTGTCTGGCTTGATGTCTCTCTGGTCTTGTGGTGTTTTGTTTGGTTGTTTCCCTGTTCTGGTTTCTTTCTCCTTCCTTTGTAGTGTTGTTGTTCTGTTCTTGGTGTTGTTTTCGTTCTCTGTTTTGCTCTTTGCCCGCTGTGGCTTTAATATACTTGCAGTTTTAAAAATAAATTATGTTTTTACTGTAAAAAAAATTGTGTAGGTGAATGTTGAAAAGCTCTGTGCATGCTTGTGTTTATGTCATGTATATTATACACGTTTCAAAGATACATACTGATTTTGATGATTTTTGCTAAGAGATAACTCTTTCTGTTGCAACTCCACAACTACTGCTGTAATCATGGCTCAATAGGTCCAAAATATGAAAATTTTGTGTTTTTTCAAATTTTCTAACCATGGCAGATTTTAAAATTAATGCCTAATTATTTGGCCCAATAAGTCCAAAACCAAAAAAAACGAACCGAACCAGTTCAATCGGTTTTTGATCAGTTCACACATTTCAATTTTATCGGATCGGTTCACTTTTTCAAAAACCGGATATTATCGATTTTTTATCGGTTCACTCGAAAAGTGAACCGATCCACAAAACGCCCACCCTTACTCATTGGTTCAAGTAAGGGAACTAGTCATCTCAAGAGACATAGAGACAAATGCATGGCTTCCTATGGGCAAGTCGATACAACTCGACAAACCCAACTGCAGCGGAACCCAGATGGTTCTGTGAGTACATGGTAGTATGACCCCAACCTGGTCAAAGGGCAGGCGGTGTCGTACTGTGCTGCAACTAACTAACCCATAGGTTTTCAAGATAACCCCCATTTTCAATATTTTATTAATAATGCTTTTAATCCCCAATATATCTATATTTCTAGAAACACAACTAGGAACGATTTGATTCGTACTTTTCAAAAATGTAGGACTGAATTGATTTCTGAATTGCAAAACATTTTTTTTCAATTGCATTAACTTCCGACATCTGGAGCAGACGTTCAAAACAATATTATTTATGTGTCACTGGACACACTATGTAGACACCCAATGGGTTTTATAGAAAAAAAGCTCCTTGGTTTTCGTGTCATGGATTATTCATACACTGCATAAAATATTTATGATGTTATTATGTTCGTTATACAAAATTATGGTATTCATAACCTCATCAGGTCAATTACTTTGGATAATGCATCTGTTAACTCTAAAGTTACATAATTTTTCATTAATTCTAGAATCTCTAATATTATGGGAAATTTTTTTCATGCCCGTTGTGCATATCACATTATAAACTTGATTGTAAAATCAGGTTTTAAGAAGGTGGAAAGTCAAATCGACAATATTAGGGGGCTTTGGGTTAGATTATGGCATCTAACCAATGAATTGTTAAGTTTGCCAGATTTTATAGATAAAAAGACCTAATACCACGTAAGTTCCAAACATATATGCAACTCAACATATTTAATGTTGAAATCTGCTTTACCATATGCTTCGCAAATTACTAGTTTTTATAACTTGAACACTACCAACGATATCGGACGTGAAAAACTCACGGATGGTGATTGGTATGTGGTAAATGTTTTTGTTGAATTTTTAAAAGTTTTTTATGATGCTACTGTAGAACTTTCCGGGGTTTATTACCTCATATCTCCTCTTGCACTTTATAAACTTTATAACATGGCTGATATACTTAGACAATATAGTGAAAATGTGATGGTAGTTTCCGCTGTTGCTGCTATGCAAAAAAAAATTGAAAAAATATTTGGGGGAAATTCCTCTTTTGTATGCCTTTGGTATTGTTATAGATCCTATGTTCAAATTTAATGCTTTAGAAGTTTTTTCCAAAGAATTGGATGAGGCTCTGGGATTAAGTGAAACGGATGTTGCTGAACATCTTAGTACACTGAAATCCCAAATGTTTGATGTTTTTTCTATTTATGAGAACATGTACAACCACAGAACAGCAGAACCGGCGCCTCCTCAGCAACAATCCCAACAACAATTGAAGCTCATGAGAATTTTTTTTTAACAAGGCCAAAACTTCTCGCGCTTCAAGAAGTTCGAGTCCGAGTCAAAGTCAAAGTCAAAGTCAACGACAACACGTGGAGCTGAACGGATATCTGACTACGGAGTACTCCATCACGGAGAACGATAACTTCACAACCAACGATCTTTTGAAATTGTGGCGTGGCAAGAGAAATAGCTTCTTCATTCTATCGAGATTAGCATGTGACGTCCTTGCTATCTCGATTTCAACAGTTTCATCGGAGCAGGTGTTCAGCATGGCCGAACGAATACTAGAAAAAAAAAAGATGTTCATTGGCCCTTGATGTGGTGGAAGCTTTGACATGCCTTAAGGATTGGCAAAATGCAATATTTAAACGACAACATCAACTAGAAACCGAAGAACTCATGGATGACTTCTCCAACATGACCATCGAAGAAAGTTCCGGTAGCAACCAACCGGCGAGTTGATGTAATTGTAAATACTTAATTTTTTTTTTTCCGATTGCACTCTTTTTCCCTTACCAAGTTTTTATCCCATTGGGTTTTTCTTGGTAAGGTTTTTAACGAGGCAATCATACTTTGTAATTTATACATTTCACCACAAATTTCATACGAAATTACAAAAATATTATTTATCGAAAACTAATTAAGTGTTGTATGAAATGAATAATGTTATATTTCATATTAAAATTATTACATTAATAATTACACAAAATTATTACAATGTATAAAAAATAATATTGTATAAAAAAATGTTTTAAAAAAAATACGACACTAGTTAAGGCCTTAACGGGCCGACCTGCCACATGCCCCGCCTGTCCTAGCACAAGCTTGGGCCTAGGTCGGGCCCACCCTTCCCCCCAACAGGCTGTTCCGCCATGGCCTGCTTCCCTAACAGGCCGAGCCCGCCCCCTGGCCCATTACGCAAAACGGGCCGGTCTATTTTGCCACCACTAGCTCTAATTAAGGAAAATGTATTGCTCTATATATTTATCTTTTTGAAGTCTCGTTCTATTTTATATTAATATATGTTATTAAATTATATAATAATGTAATTGCATATATTACCATCTCCCAATGTAACTCAATGGTAAGAACACTCATTCAGTCGGACAATTTAATAGGTTCGAGTCATTGTTATTGCAGGTGATATTTGTTAAGAAATGAAAATACATTAAAATATAAAAATAAAGTATCTTAAAAGTTAAATAGTTTGTTGAAATATGGGTACAATAGTAAAACCCAAACCACTTAATATTTAAGTAGGATACTCTCAAATAATAATAAAAAATAAATAAATAAGAGTGTCTTAAATATCTATATAATATAGTAAAATGGAGCCTCATCTTGACACGTGTTGTCCTGTAGATGTTTTATTATTAAATTTTTATTAATTATTAAGTATCAATATGAGAGGTTTGACCATATTAAATACTAATAAGAATTTGTAGCATTAAATTCATTGGTCCATTAATTCTTCTTCATAGACTTTCTCATGGACTATTCTCTCTCACAAATAACCGTCAAATCTCTCTAATTAGAATAATAATATCCAATTTAAATTAATTCATTTAAGGTTAAAGAATGCATACATGGCTATTGAAGTCCTTTAGACACTCATGACGATTGTCAAATTTTCCTATTTAACATAATAATATATCTATATCTATATTTATATCATATCATATTATATATATATATATAATAGACTTTTATAGCGTTACAAATCGCTGTAAGGAAATATAATATTAAATAATTATTATTAACTTGTTGTTAATCGTAATATTTTAATATTGTAATCTACAGCTATATAAATTCTTCCCTCCTTCCCTTTTTGCCTCCCTTCCTTAATCTATTCCCTTTTTTTTTTTTTTTTTTAATGTTTTGTTATTAAATTCAAGATATTTATTAATTAATTATAATAACTAATTGAGATCTCTCATTTTTTTTATTCTGAAATAAAACTCTGACCATTTAATAAACATTCTTCCCACCTCCCCTTTTTTGTTTCTCTCTCTCTCCCTTAATCTATCCATCTTCCCTTTTTTCGGTTTCTATTTTTCAATATATATATATAGATTGAAGACGGATCAAAAAAATTCATATCTATATAATAATCATATATCCATTGCTTGATATCAGATACGTTAATTTATGTAATAATCATCTTTTTTATTATATGTTATTTACTTATTTTCAGGAAGGATGATTTGATTTGGATATGACATACATCACTGAGAATATAGTTGAGGTGAGGAAAATTAATCTTCTGTTTACAATTGAGGTTTTTTTTTTTTTTTTTTTTTTTTTTTTTTTTTGTGAATTGGAGTAACGGATCGAGATATGTGGTGCAGGGGTTCTATCGAAACCACATGGAAGAAGTGATTAAATTCTTTGAAACTCATCACAAGGTAAAAGCTCTTATACTTCTATTTTAACATGTTAGAGCATCTTCAATGCTATTATGCATTTAGAGAAAATGGAATGCCATATAGGATATATATTAAAAAAGTTAGAAAAACTCTCTCCAATGCTATTATCTAAGTTGAATATGGAGATGATATGACAAAAAAAAAAGTTAGAGAATATGGAGTTGAGTATCTAATTCTAGAAACTCTCCTAGAAATGCTGACAGGATTTCTAACTTTTTCCACCAATAAGATTAAAACTTTTAACTTTTTCCACCAATGAGATTAAACCTCATTTAATTGTAAAATAAAAGAGGAGAGATAGTATAATAATTGTTTTATTATGATTGGACAAAAAATTGATGCATATTTGACTTTAGATAATTGCATTGGAGATGTGAATATGCATTTCTTTAATTTTTTTTTCAAAAGTAAATCCATAATAAATAGAAATGTTGATATGACACTATTTAAAAACTCAAAAATACATATTTGTATTAGAGATGCTTTTATAAAAAGCAATTTTTACCTCTTGTCAAGTAATTGTCAGGTTATCAACATTGTGTCAAATCGCCTTTTCTTTAAAAAAAAAAACAAAAAGAAAAGAAAAAAAAAAAAAAAGGAAAAGAAAGCAATTTGCTTTAAAAAAAATCTTTTTTTTTTTTTGGGTTTTTCAATTTTCAAAAAGTATCCCACACTGGCTTTTGAGCACAAACTAAATACAGGATTTGAGAATTTATCTTTTGTTGCAAGTTTGATGACAAGATTTTTCCAACCGACAAAATAAGTAATTTCCTTATCCATATTTTTTTTGTGTGTGTTTATTTGGTTTTCCATATTTTGGTTAATTATCTTATATTAAACTGATTTTTTTAATTTTTTTTTATTTTATTTTATCATGATGAATTGCTGTTTTTGGATTTCAACAAGTTAATAACTGGGTTGTTGATGAGTTGGATGCCATTGGGCTCTTCATTCAACTCCTCCCCACCATGTCCAGGTATCGTCTCACGGTAAACATCATCTATGTTTTTCCTCTGTTGTGTGTTGTTAATGTTTTTCAAACTCCGTTTTACTTGACATGTGTATTAGCTTTTTTTCTTATAATTTCATAATACATAACATCATGATTCATGTTGTTGATAGTTCTGCCGTTTTTTTTTCTACCCGTTTTCGCGATTTTTCGAACAATTGTGTATTCTATGATAGATTGATGAAGGAACTTTACTCATAATGAAAGACCATTGAAGAAATTAATGTAGAGGTTCTGAAACTGGTTTGATTCAACTCAGGATCATCCTTGCCATTAAATCAGCACATGCTTTAGGGTATGAAATCTAGGAAATAAAAAACACTTAAATTTCTTGCCCTGTTGATTTTCTTTTCTTTCCACTTTTCATGGAAAAGAAAACATGGTAATATCGTGTGACTAATTTCCAATAGGGTTTGATTTATTTTTTTTTATTCACATTCCACTCAAAAGACATGATACAAAGAAAATGAGAAGTATAGAAGTTTTATAAGGTAAATTGGAATCCAAAACAATACCACATCCTAAATAGAAATAATTACTACTAACGAGAAATTTTTATTACATTCTAATCGTAAAATTATGGACTTTTGTATATCAAAAGTCCTTAATTGATAAAAAAGATTTATGGAATATGAAGCACTTTCGGTATACAAAATTATATTACATCAGTATATATTAATAGACTTTCACATTGCTATATGTCGATGTGAGAGAGCTTTGGATTTAAATGATACACAAATAATACATGGGAAATATATATATATTATAATAATCATGGAGGAAATTCAGCCAAGGCCAATATTCTCTTTTACAATGTCCACAACAAAAGCAAATAACACTACCTATCACTTCAACATGGAAAAATTTGATAATAAACTGGCAGCTCAATGCTTCCTACCACCACCACCACCACCACCACCAAGTTTAGGCCCGCCCTTGGGTGCAGCACCCTTGGGAACATTACCCTTGCTTGTCTTCTGTGACTTGGCCGTTACTTCTGCCTTTTTTGCCTTCTTTTCGTCTTTAGTCCTCTTGATCCGCTCCTTGATTTCACGGAGAGCAGCTTCCCTCGCTGCATCACGAACTTCAGGCTTCTCAGCTCTTCTCTTCTGGATAACCTCCAGAGTTGCACCCATAATGGACCTAGAGTAAGGCTTCTTGGCATCACATCTTCGCTTTTTCACAGCTTTTTACGCAATGTCCTTTTTACGTTGCTTTCTGTACATTGCAGTCCATGTAAGCTTTGAGGGCTTCAACCGGTTGTTGAAGTACCTCTTGCATTTGTAATTGGCAAAGAGGAGCACCTGTGAATCAGAACGGATAAATTTGATTCCTCTGCCTGGGTATATCTTGGCTCCACTGAAACGACAGAGCTGTGTCTTCAAAACCATTGCTGCTACCGCTGATGTTGCTACTGATGCTGCTTCTTCTGTTACATCTCTGTGAGATTATATATTATAATAATCATAATAATAGACTTTATTTCTGATTTTAATGTGGTTGCGGCATATGGTAATTATAAATGTTATTATTATTATCTTTTAATATATCTTATATCTTATATCATATATCATATATAATAATAATAATAATAATAATAATAATAATGTTATTAATTTTTTTTTTAATATATTGTATAACATATTATAATAATAATAATAGCCTTTTTTCTATTTATAATTTATTGTCTTTATTTTTTTAAATATTATTAATAAATATTTATCTTTTTACTCTTGCAAATAAACATATTTAATAATGGTTAAATATATTTAAGAATATTAATAAATAATTATCTTTTTACACTTCCAATTAAATCAATTTAAATGGTTTTAATAATTGTTATCATCTCTAGGAAGCTCTTAGGTTTCCAATGTCATTAGATTTTAATTAAATCAACATCAGTTATGATGATTGTTACTATTTTTAGTTAGGCATCTAATAAAAAAGCTCTTAGGTATTGAATACCATTAATAAACAAGACTCTTCATTTCCACAACTACCAAGAACTGATTAATTGGTTATATATATATATATATATATATATATACGGAAATTTTCTTATGAAGATGCACTGATAGAATTATATAAGGTTATTGAATGTGAGTCACTCGTTTTATATACTTTGATTTGGTATATATGTACTTGTTAAATCACTTTTATAAATAAATGACTCATATTTAATATCCTGATAAAGTCATATAAGAATGCCCTGATAGGAACGGGACCGTATATATATATATATATATATATATAATATAAGTAGAGAATTCTAATTCGTTGGTTATGACTTCCAATATGATCCGGTTAATCTCTATACAACAATTTCTAGGTATGTCAATATCTAGGTATGGGTTTTTTTTTCTTGGATGCACATAATTTTTTTTTTCTTTTCTGTTTTTCATTTGCTTGGAAGAGAAAGAGATAGAAAACTTGGCTAACTAATTTGAGTGTGGAACATGATAGGCTTGGATAGAGGAGAGTTTTATTATAAAAGAAGAAGTGGGCGAATGTGGAAATAGCCATTAATATGCAAAGAGGATATATGGTGGTACATAGTGATGCGCAGAACAAGTCCAAAATGAAGTTTCCATCAGTTGTTTATTATTAATATATTTTATGGAAGGCACATGTTAATAACAATTCTTGCCACCAAAAATTTGTGTTAAACAAAATTACACAACTATCAGATCAATCCTTTTGGTGATAATTCAATTTATTTGTTTTATTTTTATTTTTATTTTTAAAGTTAGAAGCCAGATGCTTTTGAAGCCAGCACGCTGAAAGATTCAAACTATTAGATCACAACATCACGGCATTTGTTTCATGTGTATAGAATACTTTCAGATAAAAGTATAAATTTCGGGTGAACAAGTTCCATGATATATATGGCTTAACTTCTGCAATTTTTTCCCTCCTTGTTGGAGTCTGTGGTGAAGATACTGACCGGATATTTCAATATTGTTTTGTAGGTACTCATTTTTATATAGTCAATGAAAGCTCCTCCTACACTTTTTATTTATTATTCATTATTGAATTTTACCTACAGTTTTATTAGAATAGTCAGGCTAAGTGTGGAAAAGAATATTAATTATGTTCTTTTTTTTTTTAAAGATAAATTATGCACGCTCTCTTTAATCCACCGCGATAATTGTTTTCTCATATTAACAGAAGTGAACTTTTATATTGTATCATTCCAATGAGAGTGTATTCAATTAAAATTCTTGTAGATATTTAAAGACATTTTTTAAGTGACAGATTTTCATGGATTTTTATGGACTTTTATAAATCCACATGGACTTTCATTGATTTGTTTAGACATTTATCTCAGACTTGTATAGATTTGTTTTATAGATTTGTTTAGACATATATCTCAGACTTTTATTGATTTGTTTAGACATTCATGGACTTTTATGGATTTGTTTCTCTGACTTCTATTAAATATGGAGAATTATACCACTATATGACCCAATAATACAATCTATACACTCAATCAATATGATCCATTAATACAATTTGCAATATTAACAAAAATCTCTGAATATAGATTTTCATCAATCACACCAGTATCTACGGAGGAATAATCATCTTGAAAAATAATTTTAAGAACCATAGTGTACCATCGAATGATACACAACTATCGTGTACCAATGTACCATTGAAGATAATTTTCAGATGGTCAAAATAAAAGTGAAATGAAAAGAGAATGAATATCAATCAGGCAATTCGTTTTTTAATAGTGTTCATTTTTATTTTATTTTTGCCTTCGTATACATAACCAACTTCCTCTTCTTTTTTTTTTGAAATATTTTGTATATCTTTTTTATATTTCTTTGATGTGTATAATTTATTCCTAAAAATACATATTAATGAGGCATACCAAATATATTATTATCGTAGAAACCGTCTTTAAGTCAAAAATAAATCATATAAATAATTACATTACTTGTTGACGAAATGATTTAACATGTCCCAATACAAATGTTAAAAAAACAAAAAAACAAATCATGTCAAAAAAAAAAAAATTTTAATATTGAATTTTAAATTTCTATTTTTTTCAGCTTAAAAAAAGTAAAATAAGTCACAACATCGAATTGTAATATGTTTATGTTTTGAGAGAGAGAGAGAGAGAGAGAGAGGTCCACCAAAATCTTTGGGGAGAAGGTTGAATATATTATGACATTTGATACTTATATCTCTCATTATCAAGTCCATCAAAATCCATCAAAATCCATGACATAAGAAAATCCTTTAAAATCTAGTCCTAATTGAATACACCTTGATTCTTGTAGACATTTTTAAAATCTATATTTAATACACATGGATTTGGAAGGATTCTTTAAAAGTCCATAGAAATCTGAATTGAATACCATTGGATTAGTATAAACTCTTTTAAAGTCTTTAAATATCCGAATTGAATACACCAGAATTTATAATGTCTTTAAATGTCTTTAACAATCCTAATTGAATACAGCCCCCTAAATCTTTCATAGATCTTTAACTATTACTCTTAATTTAGCAAAAACAACAAAAACAAAAAATAAAAATGCCAGCCAATTGTGTTGTTTCATTTTAATTATTTTAATTATCTTATAAATATAACTGTATTACTTTTGATTTAGGAATATTTTTGTATTATTTTAACTATCGGTATAACCATAATAACTTCATAAATATATTTTTTAATTTTTATTTTACAATGCCCGCACATAGCTGCAAACTAGAAATTTTTGGTAATAATACATATAGACACTTGAGACATGAACTTCAATTATTTATAAACCGTTGGAGTATGAATATTCCTATCACATAACAACAAATTATAACATATTGAGGTTAACATAAATTAGGTAACTAACGGAAAAACCAAGGGTGGACCCATATAGACACTAGGTAGGGCCCATGCCCAACCTCAAGTTTTTTTATAAAAAAATTGATTTTGTCTATACTTTATATATAAATATTCATTAACAAAAGAAATGACCTATCTCCTTTAGCATACTAGTACTCTGGTAGTGTATTTCACTATAAAAAATGAGTTCGAGCCCCATCACAAGCAAATACATTATTTTTAATTAAATTTTGTCTTATAATTTTGTACGTTTTATTTATTTTACCATCTTTTACAATTTATTTCTTAAATTTTCATTTCATCTAAAACAAAACAATCCATATTCGATTAATAAACCATAAAATCTCAAATTTTACTTTATTGGATTAAAATTGTCAATCTATTATTATGATTCATTTTCTTTTATCCTTAGCATTTTTTTTTAATTTATAGTTTTAATTTATTTAGAATCAATAAATCAATAATTTACAAATAATTTGAAAAATAAAAAAAATTTAAAAACAGGTCTAGTAATATTTATTAATAAATTATTTTTGTATAAATTTAAATTGAATTCATTATAAATGCAAAAAAAAAAAAAAAAATTCTTATTATAAAATTAGATTGTATGTTTTTTCTTTTAATTTTTTTCATTATTTATATTGTTTTTTTTTTTTTGTTATTATTAATTTTTAACATCTTTTCTTGTTTTTATTTCTTTTTTAATGTAATATTATTTAATTCATCTGAGTAAGTGTTCTATTTGTGTATTATATATATATATATATATATATATATATAAACTAATTTTACTATGATTTTAATTTTTCAGTAATTATATATATATTTAAGTGCCCTATCTAGTTAAAATTCCTGGGTCTGCCACTATGAAAAACTATATGTTCATTATGCTTAAACATGTTTGTATCAAAAATTTCAACAAACAATTTTTAATACAAAACCCGTGCAACATTCGGGTTGGAAAACTAGTTAAGTGGTATTACTTTATTTACTTAAAATAAGGTCCATTAATACTGAAGATAAAAAAACAAACACCATCTTAATGTGATTTAATTAGACATAAAAAACAATTAATTAATCATGTAAAGAATAGAAATTTACATGCTCGAAATTATGGGAAGAATAGAATGACTTTTTAAGGGATAAAAGTGGAAAGAGCTTAAATTTCGAGAATGATGCGATAAAGAAAGAAAGAAGAATAAGGGTTTTTTTAATTTTTTTTTTTCGAAATGAGGAAGAATATGAATTTAGTCTTTAACTTAAGTCTCAAGTAAAGACAATTCCTTTGATAAAAAAATAAAATAAAATAAAATAAAAAAAGTCAAAGAAATTTTTTTTACGTTTCTTTACTTTTGTGCTATTAACGGGTCCTTAAAATTCTTAATACTTATCTCTGTCTATTTTGTCATTTTGAGTAACTAACGTAATAATTTGAGTTTAAAAATACTAAAAATATGTTTATGATAAAAATATTCTTCAAAATTAATATAAAATAAGTCTTTTGTTTTTTCAAGCCTTTAGTCGAGCCTCAATTTTCCTTTTTATAGCATCTTAATTTTTCATTGATCAATTCTCGACGAAGGGTTGAAAATAGTATGTTATTTTAATAATAGTTTTAAAGCATTTAGATATATATTCAAAAAAAAAAAAAAAGCATTAAGATATAAAATTAAATCGTAATACTAATATATAAATACAATTTATGTTTGGAGTGTGATATTTTAAGCCATGCACGAGTCCACGAGTGAAGCATGCATGTTCTTCCGAGCTGTTGAGAGTTTTAGGAAGAGTAAGCCACGTAAGAAGTGAAACAAGGCCACGTATAGAAAATATGCTGCCACGCGTAGCAGTGCATGCAATGTTCAAACTTTAAAGTTGGAGAGAACCAGATGATATGGATATATTTATATTATATTGTTCATCACTCATCAGTATTATCAAAAGCATGTCAACAGCTAATCCTTCAGTTCCCGGCGACCCAACTGAGATGGGCACAGCCATTGTCGAGACCACCACTGCTGCCATTCAAGGCTTCGGTCCAACCAACAAAATCCACCAACACCTCTGCGCGTCAGCCTTCTAGCTACTTCAATTCAATTCTTCTTATTAATTAATTATTATATATCCCAATAACACAATCTCTCTCTCTAATCATGTAATTATATATTCTTGCAGATTTCATTTTTATTCAGACGACATGAGCCGGCAAGTAGAGGCACACCACTATTGCGGGCATCAAAACGAAGAGATGAGGCAGTGCTTGATATACAATAGCCCTGAAGCAGACGCAAGACTTATAGGGGTTGAGTATATAATATCGGAGAAACTGTACATGACTTTACCGGACGAAGAGAAACCGCTGTGGCACTCTCACGAATACGAGGTGAAGAGTGGGGTTTTGTTCATGCCCGGAATCCCTGGTGCCATTCAGAGGAAGGATCTTGAAAAGGTTTGCAAGACTTATGGGAAGACAATCCATTTCTGGCAGGTTGATAAAGGTGACAATTTGCCTCTCGGAATCCCACAAATTATGATGCCCTTAACTAGGGATGGACAGCTCTATCCAAATCTTGCTCAAGGTACGTACCCGGTACCCGTCCTATTTTATTTCTATAATTATATTTGTACGTGATCATAATTATTAATATGAATTAATGCAGATGTTGAGAAGCGTCATGGGATTTCATTTGACAAGGAGAGGGAAAACAGAGCTTACATGACGGGGCCTGACAATGGAATTCATCCACTGGCTAATGCTGCTGGAATAGGCCTCAAAACTCTGCTAAGGGAGACTTACTGCAAGCCTGTTGATTCTCTTCCCAGGGTCTTCGTTTGACCTCTCTTCATATTAATTATACTGCTGCTTGTTTTTCTACTTGAATCTTTTGTGTTTCTACAGTATCTTGTAGTTGCTACACTCCATGTTTATCCTATGAATGAGTGAATCTACTATTAATGCAATACCATATGGGTTGGCAGTTTAGTAATTGTATTTTCATGGCAAAAAATATCAACAGGAAATTTTATTTTATTTTATTCTTTTAAATTATTATAAATTGAAGACGTCGATGGTTCACCAGATCAGATGGATGTTCTTGACTAAGGCTAAAATGTTAAATTAGGATGTTCTTGATTGAGGGGCAGTTTGTTTTTTCTATTTTAAAATTTAATGGGTCTTAATTTAAAACTTAAACTCATTTAAGTGGTCAAACAATTTAAGTGTTTAAAAGTAACGAATTTTTTTTAGAGTAAGAAATCTTTCAAATCACTAAATTATAATTAAAATATATTTTTTTATAAATATTTTCATTTAAGTTTATATTTTCAAAGAGGATATATTTTTAAATTTATCATAATTGATTTAATTATAATTAAAATATTTTCTTTTAAATCTATACTTTTAAAGAAGATATATTTTTAAATTTATCTTAAGGTTCTTTTTTATTTTATACAGTTTTAAAAAGAAATTAAAAAATACACCTAAGAGGTCATTGTAAATAATTCAGAAACCTATTTTTTTTTTTTTTTAAATCAATAACTGTTTTTTTATTTGATTTTCAGAGCATATGATACAGGATATAAAAAAATAAAAATGGTTTTCTCAATTATATATACAATCGTAGACAACATATAAATAATTCGAATTTTTTTTATTTTTTTTACAATAAATTGAACTTGAACTTTATTTATAAAACTTGTAAATTTTTAATTTATGAATTTTATGTTTTGTTAAATTGAATTTTGTTTGTAGAAAAACTTGTAAAATCTTATAAGGAATGGTACATGTTAAATTATTTATTTTAATTAGCATGAGTATAAATGTAAAATTATTTATTTTTAGACAATTTTATTTTTAAAAACAAACATATTGACAGTACATTCAAATGTGAGAAAAAACAAACAAACAAACATATCATTCAGGTTCAGATTTTAGTCCATATGCGGTCTTCAGAAAAATTCAGTGTTGTTCGGTTTTCAAATAAAAAAACAAACGACCCCCAAGACTGAAATGTTAAATAAGGTCTTTAGTATTAAATATGTATTTATTACAATTGAAACATCCCTCTAAAAATCTTGTTTTTAATTTTTTTTTTATGGGAGATTATCAAAAATCTCCTCCAGAAGGGTGTTTCAGTAAAACGTTTTAAAATTGACCTTTTTCTTCTTCCGCAATGTCCTTGAGCCACTAGGAAGGGGCACCCTCGATGTTATTGCATCAAGTGTAAATCCAAGATTTTGTATCAGATGTGATTGAACTAAATATTAGTTATAATTTTTTTTTTTTAGTACGTTCACCTATTTTATTCTAGTAATAAACAAATCACAAACAAAATTATCTAAATCAATTATAATAAAACAAAATAACTTAACTAAATAATAAATAAGCATATAAAAAATAATTAACAATTTATACCTTCTAACAATTATGGAGAGTGCATGTGTACATTGAAAATGTTGTGTAAAATGAAGAAACAAATTGCAAGTGAGGACTAAACTCACAGAAAAACGAAAGCAAAGAAAAAAGACGAAGAGAAGAGAAAGATACCATTTATACCAAAGAAAAAAAAAAAAAAAAAAATTGGTGGGGCAGACCGCAGATGTTGAAACAAGGCACGGAAATTGAGTAAAAAGTAAACGGGCATATTTATAATTTTTGTTAAAGTAAATGGTGAATTGTAATTTACTGATGGCAACATTGTAATATGATATAAACTACCAAGATAAAATTGTAATAACAATTTTGTTTTTCAAAAAGACAAACTGGCTTCAGCCCAGTCTAGCCCATGAAATGATTCGCCCCTATTAATTACGTGTGCCCAGGAAGCGCGCGGTCTGTGTCGTGGGCCCAACATCGTGACGTTGATGTTGTTTGGGCTCAACAGTACCTTTGTCCAATGCTTTTGGTCACCGCCTGTGCCGTTTGTGCCCGACAGCACCTTCGCCTGGCAACTCTCGCTCTCTTTCTCTGCCAGGAGAGAGTTTGGGGGGTGTTTTAATATAGGGGTATACGGGTATACGGGTATTTTCATAACAAACGCGGTTATTAATAGTTAAATTTTTGTATATGGTTAAAATAAAAATCTTTAATATTTATGGAGGCTATTTATATATGATTTCTTCTATATAGTTTTCTCCATAGTACGCACCTATGTTGCATGGATACGGGTACGGGTACATGATACAGATAAGACACGATACAGGGATACGGTAAATCTTTAAAAACTTAGATACGGATACGGCATGACACATCAATTAAAATAATATATATTTATATTTAAAAAATAATAATATTATATGAAAATATATTTGATAATTCATTCAAAATAAAAAATATATTTAGAATCCAAATAAAACATGACATATAAGTATATAACTACATAAATTATAATAATGTAACATATTACATGATTCAAATAAAACATGCCACATAAGTCGAACATATTACAAAATCTAAATAAAACATACGTCACATAAGTCATAATATATTACAAAATCCAAATAGTACATGAAATGAAAAAAAAAAAAAAAAAAATTCATAAAACATATTTTAAATTCCTAATTAACTTCATTATCACCATTCACATTGTTAAAGGATTTAAATAATTCGGGCTCTAACTCTATTTCATCAAGAGAAAGACTTGCAATCTCAAGTATCCCGGTATTCTTCATGTCAATGGAATCAAAACTAAAATTTCTTTACAATTTCATTTTAACCCCTAAAATTTTGAAATTATAATTTGACCCCGTTTTATACTAATATAATTATAATATTGCCTCAAACGTATCCTCCAAGTATTCCCAAAGTATCCTCAAAGTATCTTCCAAGTATCCTCCAGTTAAACTTATGAAAAAGTCAACGGATATGCCATTTTGCGTATAGGATACGTATCTTGTAGTATCCAAGGAGTATTCGAACCAAATACGAGTTCGATACGAGTTACCTTTACTAAATGAAGTATCCGTGTTTACTAGGTACACACCTACTAAGTTAAAAACAAAATCTTTAATATTTCTAAAGGCTATTTATATATGATTTTCTCATATATAGTTTTCTATTTGGTAAGCATCGACTAAATTAAAGTAGACAAATCTAATGACTGATTTGAGAAATTGAAATTATTATATCAAAAATGCGCACTAGGGATAAAATGATTCTATATCAAGGTATCTTTTAAAAAATACATAACATATATGTAAATGAAATTGAGAAATTAATATCAATGCGCACCGTATATGTAAATGAAATTGAGAAATTAAAATTATTATATCAATGCGCACTAGAGAAAATAAAGGTCTATTAAAATAAAAAAAATAAAAATTTTGGCATGCATAATCTTTTTATTATTACTAGGTTTAGAGGCACATGCAAACATGTGCTTCCCAATATACGTTTGTCAAATTGAGTTACATAATCGTAAATCGATACATTTTGATTTTTTTTTTTTTACCTTTATTTTATATATATATATATATACAATTGAAAAAATATTAATTCAGTTTTAAAATCAGAAATTGTACAATCATATTTGAATTAAAAATAACAATTAGAGATAAGAAATCTAATTGATTAATTAAACTAAAATATGCGAAGCTTAGTTGTATCTTAATAATTTATCGAATAATAAAGCAAAATATAAAAACCTAAAAAGTAAACTACATAGGAGTAAATACTTTGTACTAAATCTTAGTAAATGATCACATACTATATATCTAAAATTATGATGATATCTATCTTTTAGTGTGTTTGTGATTTATTTCAAGCTAAAACTCTATTTAAGATATTGAATAAAAGTCTAATATCACTCTCTTTATCCATATTCAGTGTTTTATTTTATCACGGTCCAAAATCCAGATACGTGATTAAAATATTAAAATCATGCCCAAATCCCTTTTCTTTCTTAAAACACCCACTTCAAAATATATACATTTAAAAGTATTTTCAATTTTATTAAATTTTTTATTTTTTCAGATACTCAAAAATACTTTATATTTTATATAAGAAATACTTGTTATTTAATAATTTTTTAAAATCGGTTTAATTATTTATTTAGTATTTAATTATTAACATATCTGTATAATTATTTTTTCAAAAAGAAATTAAAAAAAATAAAGTGTTAACCTAAACCTAACTATATATATCGGTCCCGTTCCTATCAGGGCATCTTTATATAACTTTATCAGGATATTGAATGTGAGCCACTCATTTATAAAAGTGATTTGACAAGTGCATACATACCAAGACGGCGTTTGTTTTTTTGTCTGAAAACTTAAAGTTCTGATTTGGGTTTGAAATCTGAATTGTATCTGAAGTTTGAAGTCTGAGCAATATGTTTGTTTTTTGTTTTCTGATGTCTGAATTAAGTGTTAAGCTGTTTGTTTTTTCAAAACAAAAACATTTGAAAACCTGTAATTTGACATCCATACCCTTGCTTTGATATTGGCCATAGTATATTTAATAATTATTATAAGATATTAAAAAATAATATTAAAAGAATTATTAAATAATATTAAATGAATATTAATTTTATCTCTCTTTAATCTCTTCTTTCTCCTCTGTTTCTCCCCCAATCACTCTCCCTGGTTAATATTCTTTCTTCTCCACCGATATCTATCTCCTTGATTATCTTCTTCTCTTCCTCTCACCATCGCCTCTCTCTCGCTCTTTTTAATCACCGTCTCTCTCTCTCCAGGCATAAATCCTGAATAGTAAGCCTCCAGATCTTATTTGTGATTGTTTTATCTTTAATTTAATTTAATTTAATTTTTTTCGTTTTGTTTTGAGAGATATGTGATTTTGTGGCAATTTTTGTTGAGAATGTTATGATTTCTGGGCTTTATTTTTATTTTTAAATTTATGATTTGGGTTTTGTTATTGAAGGGTCTTAGATATCAAATTTGTGCTATTATGAGTGAGTTTGTCAGATCTGGTTTTGGAAGATGGAGGAAGAGGAACTTGAGAAATGATCTAGAAAATGATCAGATCTTCAACGACGCGGCGACACCGATGTTTGGGCAAGATATATGCAAGGATACACGAAAAAATATTATATTTTGTAGAGAGCAGTTTATGCAAAAAAAAAAAAAAAAAAAAAAAAAGAGTAAATAAATTGAAGTCTCTTAAGATTTAAGATAAAAGTTGGAATTTTGAACTGTTTTACCTCAAAATGTTTTTCATGGTTTACAGACTTTACGTCACTTAAAAAAAACAAACAATAATATCTTATTAAATAACTTTAAGTTTTCAGTTCAAAAACAAACGGACGTCAAAGTTTGTAAAACGAATGTTATATTCAATATTATTATATAATTTTATCCGAACATACTTATATGAAATTTTTTTATATATATAAATATACAGCTATACAAAGCAGACTCAGACAAATCTCCAAACTTTTGCTCCTAAATCTCTCTCTCAAGTCTTAACCAAACAAAATCTCCAAACTTCCTCCTAAACCAATCTCTTCTTCTCTTCTTCAGATTTCATCTCTGGCTTGGATTTGTAGACTTCTCATTTACAAATTTTTGTTCCAATTTTGTTCTCTTGTTCCGTTTTTGACCACATATTTTTTTTCTTCGATTTGAGGTTTTTATTTCCAAATGATTCATCTTTTGTTCTGTTTTTAGATTCATCTTTATTTTCACCTCTGCAGTTTTCTATTTTAATATTATTATCTATATTCAAGATTTTTTCTTTTTTTCTTTTTTTCCGATTTTTTGTGTCAATACTGAATTTTTTTCAACCATCTATTATCTCTCTACTTCAGATTTTAGATTTCAAGATATGTATGTATTCTCTTCATCTCATGTCAGATCTGTGCCTATCCTGTTCTAGAAGGAAGAATTTTGAAAAAGAAATAGAGAACTGAAATACCATGTGTTCTATTTTAGTTTTCTCATCTTGCATGTTCATGTTTTTGAATTATTTCCAGATTGTTTCTTTCCTTTTAATTATATTTGTTTTTCAAGTTTAATTGTTTTTCTTCTTCAGATTTTTGGTGCGCAGGTTGTATTTTTTTTACAACCTTTATTATTCTCTTTTACTCATTTATATTGGGCTTTAGATTCTGAGATTGATTTTTGTTTTTTTCAGATCTGTGTTTTTGTTGTATTTTGTTTGTTGACATCTGTTTATTTATTTATTATTTATTTCTCTTTTACCCATTTTCTATTATATTCTCTTGTCTTGTTCATATTTTGATTTCATGATATCTATTCTCTTATCTTGTTCATTTGTCAGTGGTCTGGTTTTCGCTTGCTGTTGTACAACAATATACAGCAATATCAACTATTTCTCTGCTTTTCTGATTCAACATATTGTAAGGCAATATTTCTTGATTACATCTGATTTTGATAATAGGTTGTTAATCGGATGTTAGTATTGATGCAAAATTGGTTTAGGTTTAGATATTCACTTAATTGCATCTCTGTGAATTCTTGTGGTAGAACAGAATCAGTTTGTATGTGTTATTTGCTATTACTACTAATATGTGCAAATTATTAGGATAAGAACATGTTATAGAAATTAATTTTGGTACTGCGTATATTCTGTTCTTGCTATAGTATTTCTTGCAGGTTTTAATTGGTAGAACAGGTGTTGTGTAAGGTCTGTTGTTGACAAGAAAACACAACAATGAGAGAGAAATTGCCTTTGATGAAGGACGTACTCGGGAGAAGAAGTGCAGGAGGCCGCCACTTGATTGGTTAGCTTTGTCTGATACTTGGAGGATGACTTGAAAATGCTCAGATGCTCTCGATATAGGGTTTACAGTAAGCTTCGCATTTGCAGAAGCACTAATTTTTTCACTATTGGGAATTTTGAGTTTTGAGTAATGAATGTGATGGAAAGGTTTAGATGTTAAATCTAGATTTTGCAGAGTGAAATCTAGATTTTAAACCTAAAAATCTACTGACATTATGATCATTATCTGCATGATATAAGCATTGGTGCCTCATCTATAAGCATCCATATAGTCCTTGTGATGCCACAGCTACACAACACAGATCACATGTTTACCCTCCTTTCCTTTATGGTTCATACACTATTATGGTTAGTTTTTGAATACTTTTAAGGATATGATAAAAAAATATTGGAAAAGCTGATACAATATTAAAAAAGTGAAATGGCAAATTACATGTTAGATTTCAGAAAGCCCTCTGATTTCACATAGAGAAAGACATTTTTATCCTTTTACATAACATTGATGTGTCTTTTGTGGGATTGGCTGCTATGCAGCGATTTTAAAAATCACTGCATCATGCAGTGATGAATAGTGTCTTTCAACAATATGTGGCTGCCAAGTGGCAGCAAACCAATATACAATTTCAATCGACAGCCGGTTGCGAACCGGCTGTCCTCAAAATATACGTAACATTGATGTGTCTTTTGTATACTGTTTGAACAGAAAATAAATCATATCATTTCAGAATTTTCTAAGGATATAAATGTCAATTTACTGTGTTAATAATTGTAAATAAAATAAAATAATGAAATGCCATATATACCCATTATTATCTATAGATTATCTATCTGTATATATACAATTAGTTAGGAAATATTGAAAAGAGTAAGGGTATATAAGTCTTTTTGGCATTAAAAAAAATCACAACAAAATAAAAAGGGTTATAAGTGTTGCTGGATACAGACAATCAATGAATATACAGAAAATAACAGAACTAAAAAAATAATTGAAGAAAAAGAATGAGATGCTTATGAATATATATATATATATATATATGAATTTAATAAACTAACTTGATAATCTGGAGATAGAGTTTACAGTAACTTGCAATGTTTTAAGAAATAATTTCTCCCCTTCCGGTGCTTGAAGGACGAATGGAGATTGACCCTAGGAATTTACGGGTGTCAATACGGGTTGGCGGGTCGTGTTAGGACCAACCCGGACATGACACTATTATTTTTGGATCGACACGAACACAACACGATTATTAAACGGATTATGCCCCCTTGACCAAAACACGACACGATTAAAAATGGGTCAACACGAACACGACACGAATAACCCGTTTAATAAATGGGTTTGACAGATCGTTTCAAATGACCCATTTAATTGACCCGTTTAACCCATTTAACCTGTTAATATTCATTTCTATAAAATACATTAAAAATAAAACAAATAATCAAATAAAATCAATTCACAAACCAATACCGCAAAATACAAATAATAATCAAGTGAATACAATCAACAATAATTATAATACTAAGACTAATCAAATAAATCCTCAAAATAGAATTTAAAAACAATACTTAAAAGAGCTATCCCCATCAGAACAAGCATCTGACCATCACTAGCGCACAAACTAATGTCCAATTCTTTCGACCTCCATCCACGATTTTAAGATCCGCAGTAGCCAACTAAAATCATCCAAAAGAACAACAAAAACAAGACAACAAATATGTATGTCAAAAATCAGACAATTGTACAAACTTAAACAATAATTTTTGTTCTGGGTTGCTGCCACCGTATAAAATGAAATTGAAATCCAAAAATACAAAAAGGGTAAAATGTAAGCATTCTATACTATTTTTTTTTCAACACTTGAGCAGTTGAGCATATATTACGTTACTAAGAAATCATTAAAAACAACTATTTGACTACAATAAATTGATAGTTTCACATTTATCATCACAAGAACCATTATACCAGAAATTTTTCTCTTATTCTCATACATTTTCTTACCCACCAAACAAATTCTATTAAAAAGTGATCTTTTTTTTGGGACCCAAAAAAATAACCAATTATAAAATTAAGGAAACATAACCAATCAATTTCATTTTCCCAAACTTTCCCAGACCAACAAAAACAAATCAAATTAGATGGAGTAGAGATGTTTTTGTTCGAAATTTATGCATTCAACAATTAAGAACACATGTAATTTTCATCATACATACATAAAATCCATTTTCCCCAAATTTATACCCTAACCCTAACCCTAACCCAAAAATCGAGTTTTGAGTGTTTGACTAAGAGAGAGATGGAAAGAATGACAACCAATACAAACAAAAACCTGGAAAAGCAAAACAAGAGACACAATCTGAAAAGTAAAAGAAGAAATGAATCATAAGTGTAAAGTGTTCTTACCGTTGACAAGAGACAAGATCGGCGGTAGAGATAGAAGACAAGATCGACGGAAGTGAAGTCGTGAAGGGAGACGGCGAGAAGTAGGGGTCGCCGAGAAGCAGTTGTTGCTGGTCGAGAACTCGAGAAGAGACTGATAATTTGATGAGTGAAGAGGGTGGTGTGAAATGAAATTTAGGTTTAGGTTTAGGTTTCACTTTCACATCTTATGTATATATAGTTAGGTGAAAATTACATAAATGCCACTTAATACAAAAAATACATATTTGCCCTTACTAATCGTGTCAACCTGTGACCTGCAAGGCATAACCCAAACACGACACGATTATTAAACGGGTTACACAGGTTGACCCGTTTACTGACACGACCCGTTTAAGCTCAACCCAAACTCGCAATAATCGTGTTCATGTCGTGTCAACCCACTGTGTCGTAACTCATATTGCCACCCCTACCTAGGATTCAACTATCTATCTTTTGTGTTGAAGCACTCAACCCAAAAGTCTGGCAAACTACAATGTTTTACTCTCTCAAATTTTGGATGACAGATAGATAAAAGAAAAGTGTGTTTTGATGTAACTTGTTTTTGAATTTAAAGATATGAGATGTCTATTCAGAACAAATACAACTTTTGAAAGAATACAACGTTTATTGAAAAAGAGCTACAACTCTTCCTGACAAACTTGAATTTGAATTAAAAAAATTATTATAAAAAACAAAAATATATGTCCTTTAGGCCAAGGCCCTCCAAGGCCCATGCACCATTCGAACGTATACTGAGCCCATAGTCTATGTATCATCTCATTATGGGTATATACATATGCATGTTGTAAGTCGCGCAGCGGAAAAAAATGTTTTTATTTGAAATTAATCAAATAAATAAGAATGATAGGTTTCAAAAAAAATTCTATTATCTTCTTGGGACCTTTTGTATATACATGAATATAAGGAAGAGATTTGTTTTAATACCTTTGAAAAGCCCTCATTCATTTTCTTTTCGATCATTTACCACTAAGCCTTCCTAGCTATGTCCCACGATCTAGCAATTGTGTGTGTGAGTATGTCATGGATTCCAAGAGCAATTGAATGGAGGCTTGAGAGAACCGGAAGACAACACCTTGCTTCCCCTTTGAATTTGGCCAACCCTGCAAGCAAGAGAAAAAAAAAACTTTTTATTTTTCTTTCTTATGTGGCTACACCCTTCTTTCTCTCTAGGGTTTCGATTAGCTTCTTTTTCCTGACAAATATATCTTATTTACTAGAAACCTAGGGTTTAGTAAATCCAAATTAAAATAGGATTCCAAATCGTTTTTTAATTATTACTACACTAGGGTTTGAACCTTTGACCTATTTAGAGTAAATAAAAATAATCACTTATTATTTTATTGCTCTTGTCAAGGTTAGAAACTGAAACCTCCATATGACAATTAATAATTCTTAACTATTAATATATCAATTAAATAATCATATTATTTAATAATATTTAATTCAACAATTAAATAATATATTAATTAAATAATCACATCATTTAATTAATTCTCAAAATATATTTTAAGTTACTTTCGTAACACAATTAATTAGACTATCCAATTCTCCGTGAGTCTTGTTACTATCAATCGTATAAGGCTAGCAAGGGGACCTAATGAACCCACAGTTTTTAGCTTCAATAATACTTAGAAAAAATTAATTAAACTCTTTAATTAATATTTTACAATTATTAACCTTGGAGTTATTCCACTAAAAACACAAGGTTGTACTCTTGTAACTGTAGATGTTTTACACAATCAATTTATCAATGTCCATTGATATAGCTATTACATATGGTATGATCCTTCACAAGTAGTTCATAATTAGAGCCAGGTCATAAAGTCCGTTATACCTCTCTAATTATTTCTTTTCCTTTAAGTACCGTTGATTTTCTTGAATGATTATATCCTTCATTCCTTTACGGAAGAAGGAGAGCGCTCTTAATCGTTCAAGTCCCGAATCAACCCTTTAGAGAACTACTTATCTACTTCTCACAAGAATGAGTGGATTCTACTATTGTGTGCATACCTTCCTAATCACAAGTCAAACCGTGATTCCAAGATACAGAGATATTGACCGAGAATGCTATTCCGATCTCACCCATGGTAAATCAAAAACCACAATCTAACCTGAAGGAGTCTGTAAGACACTCAGAATTTAGATCACCCATATATAGCTATCATTAGTCGATATATATATATATATATATATATATGAATCTTTAAACTAACGGATCTTAGTGACAGATTCATATAGATCGTGACCTAGTCTTATATGATCACATCATATAAGGTGACTTTATTCTCATAACACCATATGTGTAGTCTAGGATAAGACCACCGTACAATACAAAATGGACCTCAGCTGTAGATTAATCACAAATAAAGTACCCATCTTTATTTGTTTTCCATGGACTCTTTAGATTGCATGTCTTAAACTGAATTCTTCTGTATATGACATTCATATACTCAGTATGAGATTACATCTAGCAATCTTGGATTTTAGTATATATAATATAAGTGTAGGAATCATTATATTTGAGTGAAATAACTACTTATTTTATTATTGAATTTATAACATTTACTAATTACAAGTTTTAGGGCATAAATCCCAACAATCTCCCACTTGCTCTATAACATGTGAGATATGTCTCGTAATCCCATACCCTTTAGGTGACAAAAACTTTAGCCGTTCAGGTTTTTGTAAATGGATCATCATGATTATCTTGCGACACGATCTTCGTCATGGTCACATCTCCTCTCTGCACTATCTCTTTAATTAAATGATACTTTCCTCTTTTATGGCTTCTTGGTTCTTTGGAATTAGCCACTGCACCACTATTATCACAATAAAGTGTCATGGGTTTATCCAAATCTGGAACAACTTCCAGATCACTCAAGAACTTACAGAGCCATACTGCCTCTTTAGCTGCTTCGCACTCTGCTACATATTCAGCTTCTATGGTGGAATCATTAATACAAGATTGCTTGATACCCCTTCATACTATGGCTCCACCACTAAGAGTGAATAATGACCCAAACGTGGATTTCCTAGAATTCTTGTCTTTTTGAAACTCGGAATCCTTATATCCTAACGGGATCAGATCATGTTCTGAATATATTAACATGTAGTTTCTCGTTCTCCGAAGATACTTGAGAATAAGCTTCACAACCACCCAACGATACAATCTTGGGTTAGACTGGAACCTATTTTCTACTCCCACTGCGAAGCAAATGTCAGGTCTCGTGCATAACATAGCATACATGAGATTGCCTACTGCTGACGCATATGGAACTCGTCTCATATCCTCAATTTCTTGAGGTGTCTTAGGACAATGTTCCTTAGACAAGTGAACTCCATGCCTAGAAGGTAGATTACCTTTCTTGGAGTTCTCCATCGAGAGTCGCACAAGAATCTTGAATGCTAACAGTTTGTTCTTACGATCCCTTAGTAATTGGATCCCTAGAACATAACTCATCTCTCCCAAATATTTAATTTGGAATTGGTTAGCAAGCCAACCCTTTACTTCCGATAATACTCCCACATCATTCCTAATGAGTAGGATATCATCTATGTAAAGGACCAGGAAAACTACTTTCTTGTCAACGATGCGCTTGTAGACATAAGGTGTAAATACAATCATAGTTAAACTGCCTTAAGCTAACCTAGAGAAGAGGGTGAATAGGTTTTAAAGCCTTTTTCAATCCCTTGAAACAAACAAAAGTTTGTCCCTCTAGATAGCTTATATCACACCTCAATAAACACAAACAAGCATGCATAGACTATTGATAAGCATATTCAATTGATAGATCAAACATAGTCTATGATTTGCATGAGGAGGTTATACCAAAAATACACAAATATATAAGTACATGAAATCATTATAAATGTCTCAAATGTACAAGTACATATTATAGATACAAAGTCAATCAAAGATCTTGACTTAAAAAAATGTAATCAATGACAATTCATGCAAGATCAATTTCACACAAGTAAACAAATATCAAAGAGATAAGAAAAAATAAACTTGACAAATGATATTTTTTACGTGGTAAGCCTTCGAAGAGGAAATGTCCACGGGTTAAATCTATAACCACCGGTAAAATGTTTTTCACTAGTTAAACAAGTGTACATCCTCAAAAGTGACCAACTCTAATGTATCACTATCTCTTGGATATCCCTCATATCTATTCCAACTAGAGAGAAACTTGCTTACTCTCTAACTGAGACACATCGCATGTCTCTAGAGAGTATCTTTGCTCAGACTTACTAGAGATCTCGCACCTCGTGCCAATACTTCCCTTACTAGGTCTTACTTGAAGCCTAGCTCCTTGCCAAGTCTTCCTTGCTTAGTTATTTTGAGCCCCTTGCTCTTAACTAAGACTTCCTTGCTCTATGTTGAAGAATCACTCAACAATAAGAGACTTCACTTGCTTGGACTTACTTAGAGCCTTGCACTCTTAGCCAAGACTTTCACCTTTTACAAGGCAAGTGAACCATGTGATGCAAATGATGCAAACAAAATCAATATAGGACATATGATCAATATGAACTATGGAAAGTAGAATTAGACAATGAGCACACAATGTATGATATTTTAGTTTGTAATCCAAATGATGCAATCACACAAGATGATGCATGAAAATATGAAATGTATGGATTATGTACAAATCATGTAGAACTAGACTTAGTCAACAAAGCTTACAACAAAAATAGTCTAGGTAATTAATACATGAAAACTGAAATCTAGAGTGTGTCAAACCACTAAACACACTTTAATCCTAGATTTGATTCATGCAAGTAAAGCTTGATATTAGACATATTCATGAAGCACATATACAAACATTTAGTACAAATATGAAAATCCTAGAGATGTGAGATCAGATCTTCAAACTTCTTCTAGAAATCAATTAAAGTAAGTATTCAAATATCAATTAAGTTAATCCAATCAAAGCTCTAAAACACACATAAACATGTGCTATTTTCGAATATGATCAATCAATGAAACATAACATAACCAGGAATCAATTATCATTAGAATATCAATAATCAATGCACAAATATTCCTAGATACAAAGCTAATCATAATACAACTCACAAACATGTGAAAACATAAGTTTAGAAAAACCTAACTCACATTCAAGATTTTAATTAGGGATATTATTATTTTTCCCCCTGAGGTATACCCTATTGTTAAGACGAAGACAGGGTTTGGACTTATTGGCCCTTCTTCCCCCTGAAATCAAACTTATGGTAACTGACCCCCTTCTAGCACACTTTTCATCCGGTCAATGTATTTTATGCCCCCTTTGGCTGTTAAATGGAAGGGCATTAACGTCATTAACCAACTCTTTTTTATTTTTTATTTAAATTTAATAATAACAATAACAATAATAATAATAATAATGATGATAATAATAATAATAATAATAATAATAATAATATCACAATTCTTCTTCTCTCTCCAAGTCCACGACCACATTTAATCATCATTATCATTCTTCTTCTCTCTCAAACCCTAGCCACCCAACCACCACCATATTTGTCTCACACACTACCACCACCATCTCTCTCACTGTATTCAGACCACAACCATCTCTCTCAAGCACACACCACCACTAAACCATCATCTCGTTTGAACCGAATCTGGGTTCGATTTAAAATCAACCACCGATCGCCGCCGATCAAAACCCAAATCGTCGCCGATCGAAACCCAAATCACCGCTGATCGAAACCTAAATCCAAATCAAAGTCAACCAAACCATCTCCTCTCGCCTCTGATCCCATTTTCTCTTTCTCTTTCCTTTAACCCAGAATCCATCCCATTCTCATTCGTGGCATGGATTTGTTGGTGGTTTGAAGGTGGTGGCGGCGTGGATTTGTTTCTGGGTTGGTGTTAGTGATTTACAATGGGTGTGGGTTGTTTCGTTCGGAAGTGGTTGATGGTGGTGGTGTGTTTGTGATTGATTTCGGTTTGATTTCGTAAGTGGTTTATTTGAAAGTGGGCGAAAATTGTCGGTTTGGTGTTCTGGGTTTTGAGTTTTGAGTTTGGTGTTGATGATTATGGGGTTTGGTTTTGATGATGATCTGGGTTTTGGTCATCTGGGTTTGGTTTTTGTGATGATATGGGGTTTTATTTTTAAAAGAAATCTGGGTTGTGGGTTTCAGATTGGTAATGATGATGATGATGATGAATCGATGATAATGGTGGTGGTGTTTATGTTATGGCTTTTTTTATAATTTTTTTTTTCTGGATGATGATAATGTTGATGATGATCTGGGTTCTGGAAATTTTTTTGTAATTTTTTTTGTATGGATGATGATCTGGGTTCTGGAATTTTTTTTGTTCTGTAAATCGATGATAATAGTGGTGGACTCTTTTTATTTATTTAATTAAATAAATAATAATATATATATTGAAGTATAGATTTTTTATTATTATTATTATTATTATTATTATTATTATTAAATTTAAATATAAAAAAGAGATCTCCACCGTCCATCTTTGAGAGATGGACGGTGGAGATCCATTTTTTTTTAATTGTGTTTTTTTTTTTTATATTTTATATTTTAGTTTTTAGTTTTTATTTTATTTTAGTTTTTAGTTTTTAGTTTTTTTTTTTATTATTTTAGTTCATTAATTCATCAAGGATAAATCAGTCATTTCTTTTTTATTAAATGGTCAAAGGGGGTATAAAATACATTGACCAAATGAAAAGTATGTCAGAAGGGGGTTAGTTACCATAAGTTTGATTTCAGGGGGAAGAAGGGCCAATAAGTTCAAACCCTGTCCTCATTTTAACAATAAGGTATACCTTAGGGGGAAAATAATAATATCTCTTTTAATTAAGATTAAATTAGCTTTTAATTGAAGCCTACAAACCTAATAACACTTGATCAAGAACATACACATATATAGGAAGAAAGCCCAAGTTACAAGAACACAAAGAATTTGACAATTACCTTAGACTAAAGAGTGCAGTCCGAATTTAGTGTGAAACCAAATGAAAGCTTGATCAAATGACCTCAAGGTTGCTTAGGGTTTGTAGAAGACTCCAATACGAAGATTCTCCAACTTGAATTAGTTAAATCGGATGAAAGATGGGAGAGATATGGTGTTTGGAAGTTGGGAAAATCTAGAGAGAAAATCTGCATATTTGCTCTTGAAAATGGTTTTAAATGTGAAAGTGAAAGAGATGGAGCATTTAAAAGAAAATGGGAGGGAAACCAAAAGAGAAGTGGGACCCACTTGGGAGGGCCACTCTTGGTTGTCCTCGTGGAGGCGCGTGGCCACCACGGGGAGGTCGAGAGGTCTCCTTCCCGTGGTGGCCACGCGCTTCTATGAGAAGTCCTCCCAAGAGGTCTTTTCTCATCTTCGTTCCTTTCCTCGCGCACCCTAACATTCTTCGACCATTCTTTGGCCTCCGAACTTGAAATTTAAATTTGTTTCTGGATTACGAACCGTAACTTACTAACACACGAGGATGACTATGAAACTTTAACAATTGGATGTGAACTCAACTCGATATACGACAACGAAGACAACACATTGTAAGAGATCATAAAGTTTCGTAACTTCCTAGTTTGAACTCAAAATCTAATGAGTGAGTATTCGAGATGACCGGAACTCAACAAGGAATCATTTAAGAACATATTCAAGTCCAAATCACTTACACAGAAATAAATGAACACAAGATCACACAAGTATGCAATTTCCTAGAAATAGTCATAGTACATGCATTTCTATAATGTATGACAATTTGAGAATAATGCATGAACATACTAAAACAAGTGTGAATGTATTATTCCAATTTAGCACTACTATACAGGGACAGTTATGAATGAATTGTGTGTGTACACGCTTGAGTCTTGTAAGAGGAAAAAGGTCTTATTACTTTTGTAGTCAATAGTTCTTTCCTTACATGAAGGCATCACTTTGCTTGAAACGTTATCCATCTTCTTTGAAGCTTGATAAACCACACAACTAGGACAACTAAACAATACAAAACAAATACCATTTTGATGTAGAATAATGCCAAATAGACTCAAAATCCTAACACAAGGCTCATCAACGTTTTGCTCGAAGACATAGGTTTTGATAGTAGTATCAAACTTGATGTTCCAAGATCTAGACGCTTGCTTCAGTCCATAAATAGACCTTTGCAAATTTCAAACTTTTTGCTCTTGATCTTAGGACACGAATCCCTCTTGTTGCATCATGTAGATGCTCTCGTCAAGATTTCCATTCAAGAATGCAGTCTTGACGTCCATTTACAAAATTTCATAATTGAAAGAGGCAGTAATGGATAAGAGTATCCTAATAGACTTAAACATAGCTACTGGCAAGAAGGTCTTGTCAATATTGACCTCTTCTTTTTGGTTATAACCCTTTTGCCACTAGCCTTGCTTTGAATGTCTCTACCTTTCCGTCAACTCCTCTCTTTCTCTTGTAGATCCACTTACTCCCTATGGGTTTTATCCCATCAGGTAAGTCTACAAGTTCCCAAACTGAGTTAGAGTACATGGACTCCATCTCGAGATTCATGGCTTTAAGTCATTCCTCTTTGTTAGAGTCTTCCATTGCATGTTTAAATGACAATGGATCATCCATACTATCATCAGTGACGACACCATGTGCCTCTCCAATACCTAAATATCAATCAGGCTATTGTACAACCCTCCCACTACGTTTAGGTGGTAGTGTGATCTGACTAGGAACTGTCTGACTATCAGACGTTAATGGAACAACAACATCGTCAACAACTCTTGTTGATTGTTTACTGGTCGAACCAACTTTTAATTCATTTAATACAATCTTACTTTGAAGCTTATGATCATTCATATAGTCTTTCTCAAGAAACGTTGCAATTATCGACACAGACACTTTATTTTCTTGTAGACTATAGAAGTATCCTCCTTTAGTCTCTTTTGAATATCCTACAAATAGATATACTTGTGAACGAGGTTCCAACTTTCCAGATTTGTTCTTCAGTATATATACTGGACACCTTCATATGCGAAAATGTCCCAAACTAACTTTACAACCATTCCATAACTTTAGAGGAGTCTTAGGAATAGATTTAGATAGAACTACATTCAATATGCAGGCTGTAGTTTGTAGTGTTTATCCCCAAAAAGAGTTTGGTAATGATGAGAAACCAATCATAGATCTCACCATTTCCATCAGGGTTCTATTTCTCTTCTCCGTTACACCATTCTGTTGTGGTGTTCCTAGAGCTGTGAGTTGGGAGACAATCCCATGCTCAACCAAATAGTCTTCGAACTTTTGGCTGAGACACTTACCTCTACGATCTAATCGTAGAGCTTTGATAGTTTTACCTAATTGGTTCTCAACTTCAGCTCGAAATTCTTTGAACTATTCAAATGTTTCCGACTTACACTGCATTAGGTAAACATATTCATATCTTGAGTAATCATCATTAAATGTGACATAATAATTATAACCACCCCTAGTTTTAACATTCATAGGTCCGTAGACGTCTGAATGTATAAGCTTTAGTGGTTGTGTAGCTCTAATCCCTTTTCTAGAAAAAGGTCTATTAGTCATTTTACCTTCTAAACAAGACTTACAGACAGGTAAAGTGTCGATCTCTAATTGACTCAAAGATCCGCCTTTTACTAGTCTATCTATCCTGTCAATGTTGATGTGGCCAAGTCTTAAATGCCACAGATAAGTTTCATTATTTGGAGAAATCTTTTGTCGTTTCGTTTTAGATTTTTCAACTTTAAACAATTCGGTATTAAGCAGTGATGTATGTAAAGACGGTCTTAAAACATACAAGTTGTTTTCAATCAAACCAAAACAAATATTCAAACCGTTTCTAAAAATAATAACTGATTTATTATTAAAAGAAACTGAATATAAACGTTCCAATAATCTAGATACAGAAATCAAATTCCTTATAAATCCAAGAATGTAATAAACATTGTCTAATGAAAGAAAACAACTATTAAAAGCTAGTCTAACTGCTCCTAATGCTCTTGCTGAAATGACATTCCATGTTCCAACGCGTATTGAGAAGGCCCCCTCCTCTATCTCTGTCCAAGAATCAGTCCACTGCAAAGAAGAACAAGCATGGTTAGTTGCCCTTGAATCAACTATCCAAGGTGAAGATTCATCTTCCACTAAACATGATTCAATGACGAGTAAACCAGATTTACCTTTCACTTTCTTCTTCTTAGAGAGCTCCTTGAGGTACTGCGGACAGTTCCTCTTCCAATGACCAACATTGTCGCAATGGAAACACTTCCCTTTTTCTTTGTAAGTCGTGGTGCTCTTCTTTTTATTTTGAACTTGTTTCTTTTTGGGCTTGTCTTTTTGTAAGGACTTCTATTTTGTGATTGGCTTATTTCATGACATACTACATTGGGGATGATTGTGTAATGGGTAGCTTAGGTCTTTTTGATGATTATAAAGGCAAGCTTCCAAACATCTCCATGACTTCAAGATCAAGAGCTTCAAAAGGTATAACACTTGACTTTGATTCTTGAAGAGTTTAGGTGCATACATACACTTCATGCATGATTTTTTCATCTTGCATTTGTGTTCTAATTGTTTATATGTGTGCATCCTTTACATCCATCACACATGCACTTCATCGTTAGAACTAAGTGTGGGTTTCTGTGATGTAACTCGTTTCCGTTTGTTTGATCGAAAATGGTCACGCTTGCACGTTGGTGTGCATGTTTTTAGCGCGATGAGTGACCACTGGAGATGGTCCCAGTACGTGGGTCCTTGTTGTAGGGAAAAATACACGTGGCGGAAGCGAAAATAGGTTTGGTATATTACAAAAATTTTTCCATTTTAAAGATGAGCCTTAACCCTTAATTAATTAATATATAACAAAAGAGTATCGTACATTTTTCCACTTGATGATTGACGTTGCGTCGATTGTAATCCGTAAGACCTTCCAATCCAATCACGAACGTGAATCACTTAGGAGTGTGGGCTTCCTTTCTTTGAATTGCGTACCTGAGGATGGATAACAAAAAACTTTTTCTTTTGTTAGTCACTTTAAACTTCCTAGAGAAAAACGAAGAACGTTCGGTCACTTGTGAATTCTCCATCTATTGATCGAAACTCGCGTGAACCTTATTCGAAGTTGTGCATAAAGCCTTTTGATGTAAAAGCTAGTAATGCACTATCGAAAATAAAACGTTTCTTCACTTTCTTCTCTCTTGGCCGAATTCTCACACTATGCTTGGAGTTGGATTTATTTTTCAAGCAAAAGAAATAATTCTATCTAGAAGAAATTAGGGTTCACCCAATTCCTCTTGACCAAAATAATATATATATATATATATATATATTTCACGAATTCTTCTTGCCCAAAAAAAAAAAATATTACTGGACGAATTCTTCATGCAAAATATGTTATATTTATATCACAAATTATCCTTGCCTAATACAATATATAGTGGACGAATTCTTTATGCAATATAAAATATATTTATATCTCGAATTCTCCTTGCCTAATACAATATATAGTGGACGACTTCATGCAATATAAAATATATTTATATAAAATCTTCTTACCATATATATATATATATATATTTTAGTGGCCGAATTCTCTTCCAAAAATAAAATAGGGTTGGCCGAATTCTACATGTGTTAATCATGTGGTGGCTGAAATCTTCTACCATACATTAATATAATTTAACAACCCATTAAATAAATAATCTACAAATTATATTCTTAATGTATTAATTACAATTCTAGATGGACCCATAAATTAATCCGGTAGAATATATCAAGTGATCCATGCAAGTCCGTGTGGATTGGGGATCTTGGCGGGCTATTTAAATTTAAGCTTCAATAGACATAACTCAATCACAATAAACAAATGATTTACTTGGGTTCGATCTATTAATTTTAGTTTATTCCACTAAAGAACTAAAATTGAACTCTTAAATAAAGATAGAATAAGTAAATGTTTCTCATTTATACCCTAAACAATAGTATTGGAGATATTGTATCCTCGTGAAGAATATCAGTAATCGCCATGAGCTCATAGATCGCATATAGCTCTCCTAGTTACAATATTTATTCATATGACCACATTTTAAACTTGGATATTTTGACTTGTCCAGAAGCCATGTTTCAATAGACATTATTGAAAACTTTACGTTAAGATTCAATATCCAATACCTCAAAATATCCATATGATGACATTTTACTCTCATTTATTGAATGGAGCCACGATGTCCATATATATAAATGAAGTCCTCTATCGATTAACAAATGAATACCACTAAACTATTGAGGATAGACTATGTTATATAATCGTATTAATTGATAACTCAAATGATAACACTTGTAACCATAAGTCTATCATTTATCTCGGAATTAAGAGACTCTCTGATTGTCCTCATAGTGAAAACTTTTATCCACTGACGGTTCTGGATAAAATATTTCATTGTGATCCTATTTAATGCACTTAGTGCACTAGATTCTTTTACTCAAAGACACTTTGATGATTTTTGACTCATTATAGCATATTCGATCCCACTCAAATGCTAGCAAAAGAATCTACAACTTTAACAAGATAAACAAGATAAAGACACTCAACCTTTATCTTAAGTTGTGAACATTGTTCAAGACTAACGAAAGAATTGTGTCTACCTTATACATATCCAGATGTACGAATAATTCTTCATTTCTCATAGTCTTTTTGACCTTATGATTATTTACTTTTGACAACTATAATAATTAAACTATAAATGCTATATGATTTGTTCAAACAGAAATCACTTTATCAATATGAATAGATTGTCAAAAATATTATTACACTCTTGCTATTGAACATAATCCTAACAATCTCCCACTTGTTCTATAACAAGTGTATCATATCTCTCATTCCCATGTTCTCTAGGTGCCCATCCAAAATTTTTCTCAGGATCTATATACCCAATGGGAATTAAATCCCCTCCAGAGTACACATGCCTATAATCTCTCGTTCTTTTGAGATACTTGAGAATATTCTTGACTGCCGTCCAATAATCAGGACCAGGTTTCAATTGAAGCCTGCTAACTATGCCAACATCAAAACAAATATTTGGTATAGTGCAGAGCATTGCATACATGAGACTTCCAACTACCGAGGCATATGGAACTCTACTTATAAATTGCTTTTCATGCTCATTCTTAGGAACTTGTTCCTTAGAAAGTTTGATTCCATGTCTGAAAGGCAACATACCTTTCTTGGAATCTTGCATGGAGAATCTTGATAAGATTTTATCAATGTATGAAGCTTGAGATAATGCAATCGTTCTATTCTTTCTATCCCTTATTACTTGGATACCAAGATATAACTTGCTTCTCCGAAGTCCTTCATATCAAATTGTTTTGCTAACCATTCTTTTATTGATGTCAATACACCTACATCATTTCCGATAAGTAGTATATCATCATCAGAAAGAATTAGGAAAACCAACTTGTCACCTTTAATCCTTCTGTATACACAGGGTTCGTCAAGATTTTGAATAAATCCAAAACCTTTCACAGCTTGATCCCTATGTTCAAGGATCTAGATGCTTGCTTTAGTCCATATATGGACGTTTGCAACTTGCATACCCTTTCCTCTAGGCCTTTTTCAATGAATCCTTCTGGTTGAATCATATAGATGCTTTCGTCAAGACTTCCATTAAGGAAAACTGTATTGACGTCCATTTGCCAAATCTCTAAGTTTAGAGATGCTGTAATGGATAAGAGTATCCTAATGGATTTAAGCATGGCCACAGGAGAGAATGTTTCCTCATAATCGATACCTTCCTTCTGTGTATAACCTTTAGCTACTAATCTAGCTTTGAAGGTTTCCACCTTTCCATCCATTCCTCTTTTTCTCTTGTATACCTACTTGCACCCAATGGGTTTTATCCCTTTAGGCAAGTCTATAAGAGATCAGACTTTGTTATTGAATATATATTCAATTTTAGATTGCATTGCCTTTTGCCAATGATGAACCTTAACCCTTAATTAATTAATATATAACAAAAGAGTATAGTACATTTTTCCACGTGACGATTGACATTGTGTTGATTGTAATCCGCAAGACCTTCCAATCCAATCACGAATGTGAATCACTTAGGAGTGTGGGCTTCCTTTCTTTGAATTGCATACCTGAGGATGGATAACAAAAAACTTTTTCTTTTGTTAGTCACTTTAAACTTCCTAGAGAAAAACGAAGAACCTTCGGTCACTTGTGAATTCTCCATCTATTGATCGAAACTCGCGTGAACCTTATTCGAAGTTGTGCATAAAGCCTTTTGATGTAAAAGCTAGTAGTGCACTATCGAAAATAAAACGTTTCTTCACTTTCTTCTCTCTTGGCCGAATTCTCACACTATGCTTGGAGTTGGATTTATTTTTCAAGCAAAAGAAATAATTCTATCTAGAAGAAATTAGGGTTCACCCAATTCCTCTTGACCAAAATAATATATATATATATATATATATATATATTTCACGAATTCTTCTTGCTCAAAAAAATATATATATTACTGGACGAATTCTTCATGCAAAATATTTTATATTTATATCACAAATTCTCCTTGCCCAATACAATATATAGTGGACGAATTCTTCATGCAATATAAAATATATTTATATCTCGAATTCTCCTTGCCTAATACAATATATAGTGGATGAATTCTTCATGCAATATAAAATATATTTATATAAAATCTTCTTGCCATATATATATATATATATATATATATTTAGTGGCCGAATTCTCTTTCGAAAATAAAATAAGGTTGGCCGAATTCTACATGTGTTAATCATGTGGTGGCTGAAATCTTCTACCATATATTAATATAATTTAACAATCCATTAAATAAATAATATACAAATTATATTCTTAATGCATTAATTACAATTCTAGATGGACCCGTAAATTAATCCGGTAGAATATATCAATTGATCCATGCAAGTCCGTGTAGATTGAGGATCTTGGCGGACTATTTAAATTTACGCTTCAATAGACATAACCCAATCACAATAAACAAATCATTTACTTAGGTTCGATTTATTGATTTTATTTTATTCCACTAAAGAACTAAAATTGAACTCTTAAATAAAGATAGAATAAGTAAATGTTTCTCATTCATACCCTAGATAATCTTATTGGAGATAATGTATCCTTGTGAAGAATATTAGTAATCGCCATGAGCTCATAGATCGCATATAGCTCTCCTAGTTACCATATTTATTTATGACCACATTTTAAACTTAGATATTTTGACTTGTCTAGAAGCCATGTTTTGATAGACATTATCGAAAACTTAACGTTAAGATTCAATATCCAATACCTCAAAATATCCATATGATGACATTCTACTCTCATTTATTGATTGGAGCCACGATGTCCATATATATAAATGAAGTCCTCTATCGATTAACAAATGAATACCACCAAACTATTGAGGATAGACTATGTTATATAATCGTATTAATTGATAACTCAAATGATAACACTTGTAACCATAAGTCTATCATTAATCTCAAAATTAAGATAGACTCTCCGATTGTCCTCATAGTGAAAACTTTTATCCACTGACGGTTCTAGATAAAATATTTTATCGTGATCCTATTAATGCACTTAGTGCACTAGATTCTTTTATTCAAAGACACTTTGATGATTTTTAACTCATTATAGCATATTCGATCCCACTCAAATGTTAGCAAAAGAATCTACAACTTTAACAAGATAAAGGCACCTAACCTTTATCTTAAGTTGTGAACATTGTTCAAGACTAACTAAAGAATTGTGTCTACCTTATACATATCCAGATGTACGAATAATTCTTCATTTCTCATAGTCTTTTTGACCTTATGATTATTTACTTTTGACAATTATAATAATTAAACTATAAATGCTATATGATTTGTTCAAACAGAAATCACTTTATCAATATGAATAGATTGTCAAAAACATTATTACACTCTTGCTATTAAGCATAATCCTAACAATCTCCCACTTGTGCTATAGAAAGTGTATCATATCTCTCATTCCCATGTTCTCTAGGTGTCTATCCAAAATTTTTCTCAGGATCTGTATACCCAATGGGAATTAAATCCCCTCTAGAGTATACATGCCTATAATCTCTCGTTCTCTTGAGATACTTGAGAATATTCTTGACTGCCGTCCAGTGATCAGGACCAGGTTTCAATTGAAACTTGCTAACTATGCCAACATCAAAACAAATATCTGGTATAGTGCAGAGCATTGCATACACTAGACTTCCCACTACCGAGGCATATGGAACTCTACTCATAAATTGCTTTTCATGCTCATTCTTAGGAACTTGTTCCTTAGAAAATTTGATTCCATGTCTGAAAGGCAACATACCTTTCTTGGAATCTTGCATGGAGAATCTTGATAAGATTTTATCAATGTATGAAGCTTGAGATAATGCAATTGTTCTATTCTTTCTATCCCTTATTACTTAGATACTAAGAATATAACTTACTTCTCCGAAGTCCTTCATATCAAAATTTTTTGCTAACCATTCTTTTACTGATGTCAATACACCTACATCATTTCTGATAAGTAGTATATCATCAACATAAAGAATTAGGAAAACCAACTTGTCACCTTTAATCCTTCTGTATACACAGGGTTCGTCAAGGTTTTGAATAAATCCAAAACCTTTCACAGCTTGATCGAACCTTATGTTCTAGGATCTGGATGCTTACTTTAGTCCATATATGGACTTTTGCAACTTGTGTAACTTTTCCTCTTGGCATTTTTCAATGAATCCTTCTGGTTGAATCATATAGATGCTTTCGTCAAGACTTCCATTAGGGAAAGTTGTATTGACGTCCATTTGCCAAATCTTTAAGTCTAGAGATGCTACAATGGATAAGAGTATCATAATGGATTTAAGCATGGCCACATGAGAGAAGGTTTCCTCGTAATCGATACCTTCCTTCTGTATATAACCTTTAGCTACTAATCTAGCTTTGAAGGTTTCCACCTTTCCATCCATTCCTCTTTTCCTCTTGTATACCCACTTGCACCTAATGGGTTTTATCCCTTTAAGCGAGTCTACAAGAGATTAGACTTTGTTATTGAACATATATTCAATTTCAGATTGCATTGCCTTTTGCCAATGGCGATAATCAACATCCTCCATTGCTTCCTTATACGTGTACGGATTATTGTCATCCGGGAGATTCTCCACTGATTCTCATAGACCGATGTATCTCTCAAGTTGATTACTAACCCTCCCACTATGACGAGGAATGGTAGGTTGTTGATCTTGTGATGGTGTAGAACTTAAAATTGGGTTAGGTTGTGAAAACTCTTATGGAATTGTATCTCCTGACATCTCATTCAGGACAAATCTACTTTTAGTCACAAAATCATTCATATAGTTATTTTCCAGAAATTTATCATTTGTCGAAAAAAATACTTTAAGATCTGAAGGACTATAGAAATAATATCCTTTAGTTCCTTTTGGATACCTCATAAATATGTATGTTTTCGAACGGGACTCCATCTTTTCTGTCTTTCCTTTTAACACATGTGTAGGACAACCAATTATCCTTAAGTGTTGTAAACTAGGTTTTCACCCAGTCCACAACTCATGCAGTTTTTGAGGAACCGACTTAGATGGTATATCGTTTAGAATGTACAATGCAGTTAGTAAAGCATATCCCCTAAAAGATTTAAGAAGCGTTGAATAATTCAACATAGACCTAACCATGTCCAAAAGAGTTCTATTTCTCATTTCTACTACCCCATTTTGTTGAGGTGTACCTGGTGCAGAAACTAAGAAACTATCCCATTATCAATAAGATATTGCTGAAACTTACCAGATAGATATTCTCCACCACGATCAGATCTCAAGATTTTTATGTTTTTCTCAAGCTGATTTTCTACTTCAGCTTTAAATGCTTTGAACATATCAAAAGCATCCGACTTATGTCTCATGAGTTACACATAGCCAAATCTCGAGTAATCATCTGTGAAAGTGATGAAGTACTCATATCCACCTCTAGCTTGAATGCTCATATAACCACATACATCCATGTGTATTAATCCTAAACATTTAGTGGCTTTTACGCCTTTGGTGGTGAACGACCTTTTGGTCATCTTACTTTCTAAACAGGATTCACAAGTTGGTAGATCATCAACCTTTAAGTCACTTAAAGGTCTATCACTAACCAATATTTTAATCCTATTAAGGTTAATATGACTTAGGCGCAAATGACATAGGTAGGTTTTATCTTTTGATAATTTTACTCTTTTATGATTAAGTTCCTTTAATTCTGTCTAACAAGTGAGAGATAATTCTATGTAGAAAGAATAAACTGTTTTCCAATGTACCTTTGCAAATAATTTTGTCATTCTTAATAATAATAAAAACTTTGTTAAAAGTAACCGAATATCCAAATTTATTTAAACAAGAAACTGAAATTAAATTCCTCTTGAATTGAGGTACATAATAAACGTCTATCAAATCTAAATGCCTACTAGAATATAGATTAACTCTAATATCTCTTACTATACTTGTAGACACTAACATTATGTTGCCCAAGCACAAGTTAATTTCATTCTTATTCAGCCTTTTCCTTTCCTGGAACCCCTATAAGGAATAACAAACATGATTAGTGGCTCCAGAGTCTATGATCCAAGAATCTGTAGAATCTGTCAGAAAACATGTTTCAAGATAATTAACATTACCTTTTTCCTTCTTATTCTGGGACTTTGGGCAATTTCTTTTCCAATGTCCCTTTTCACCACAAAAGAAGAATTTCCATTTGATCTTGGTTACTTTCTTGGTCTCCTTCTTAGTAGGCTCAAGTTGCTTTTTCTTCTGTTGTTTCTTAACATTTTGACGGATCTTAATAGTAGCAACTCTACCAATCATATGAATCTTTTGACCTTTGCCTTTCACAAGGATTTTTTCAGCGTTTTGAATATCTTGCATCAGGCTCTGCAAGGTGTATTCCTTTTTTTTCAAGATATAGTCCAACTTGAACTGATCAAAGGAATCTAATAGTGAGTTGACAACCATGTCAATTTTTGTCTCACCATCTATCTTAGCACCATTTAGTTCAGCAATGTTGAAATGTGCTATGACTTTCATCATGTGATCTTTTACAACCTGTCCAGGTTTTATCCTAAGATTCATGAAAGCAATCACTGCCTCTCTCTTAGTCGTCCTGGACGTCATAGCAAACATCTCCTCTGGAGACATCATTATATCAGCAGCAGACCCCATTCCTTCATGTTGCTATTGCAAAACGTCAGAAATAGTAGCCATAATGTAACATTTGGCCATATCATTTAAGGTCTTCCACTGCTCATGCTCATCTCTTTGTATCACATTAGATTCATTATTAGAAACAGGTGGTTTAAAAGTAGTCAGAACAAACTTATGCTTTTCAACTTGCAGCAACAACCCAATTTTCCTTTTCCATGTGACATAATTATCACCAGTTAAAGTGTTATCTTTCAGGATGTTCATTAGGGATGGGGTTATGATTTCTGAATAAAACAAAAAATATACATAAGTAAATAATCATGATAGAGCACTTTCGAATATTTATCTTGAATTAAATAAATAATTCAATCGTAAAATTCAACGGTGATCCAACATCTATCAATGTTATGCCTCATTTGGGTGTTCGCACCATTTACTAGTTGGACTAGGTCCCATCTAATTATTAACATAACAACCAGTGTTTTCAATCTTAGCCTTGTGATTTTATTGACAAGAACTCTTGGGAGGTTATCAATAAAAAACACATTAAGTGTATTACCCAGATATCGACCTTCAATATTTTCCCTTACGAAAATCCCTCCTTTGAGAGTGGATATTGTTTGAATCAATTTGTCTAGTCTATCATTGTAAGGAAGTATCTTGCTAAATTCCATTCATAGATACCCCTTGGTGGGAACATAAAGCTCAACTAACCTTGGAGGCCATAGGTGTTTCAAAACACCTTCTCCCACTCAATGATTTAAGGCGTGTGATTAAATTCCATAGAATGATTTACCAAGTTATCTAGATGCCAATTAGAATTCAATTCATGTTCATACCAAAAAGATATATGAGTGGCACTCCTATTCTATATGACATATTATCAAACAATAACAAATATTGTAATATTTATGAAAAATAAATAGCCACAATTTTGGTCCATCCTAGAAAAGCAAGTAAATTACATATGTTTGGAATACTAAAACCCTAACTTGGCGAACAAGTCTTCAAGGCCAACTTGTACGTGCACCTTGGCTGCCCCTCCCATGGGCGTGCGCATGCACCAAGCCCCCATGGGCAGCTGTGTGCCCCACACCACAACAAACACAGCTGCATGCTTGTTTGCACTCTCGCTTGTTGCTTTGCTGCACACGGTGTAGGATATGTTCCGGTTGCTTCCTATTATTACTTCAAATTCTTCAACTCTTCGAATCTTCGAAACTTGAATATATTACAACAGGTTTTTTTTTTTTTAATAATAAATTACTAAGTTTTTTTTTTAATTAAAAAAATACTGCACTATTTAATAATATATATAGTGTAGAATGTTAATACAATATTTTTTGCAGTAAGAGTATTATAATAGCAAAAATAAAAACAAAAACTTATCAACTACCAAGAAAGAATTATGGCGATAATAGACCACCATTCTTGTTATAATTCCGATACAAAAAATACATTGAAATTCTAGGACCAAAATCGGGCAACAACAAATCATATAATCATAACATATATAAATCCATACATTTCACATGTAATTTTTTATGAGAATACCTAGAGTGTCATCTCTTTCTAAAACATGCATATAATCAATAAAAAAAATAGATACACGTATGTATATACATTAATTAATCCAGGGTACAACCAAGACTTTGATACCAATTGTAGGGAAAAATACACGCGGCAGAAGCGAAAATAGGTTTGGTATATTATAAAAAATTTTCCTTTTTAAAGATGATTTAATTAATTAATATATAAGAAAAAAGTATCGTACCTTTTTCCATGTGACGATTGACGTTGCGTCGATTGTAATCCGCAAGACCTTCTAATCCAATCACGAACGTGAATCACCTAGGAGTGTGAGCTTCCTTTATTTGAATTACGTACCTGAGGATGGATAACAAAAAAAAAAAATTATTTTGTTAGTCACTTTAAACTTCCTAGAGAAAAACGAAGAACGTTCGGTCGCTTATGAATTCTTAATCTATTGATCGAAACTTGCATGAACCTTATTCGAAGTTGTGCACAAAGCCTTTTAATGTAAAAACTAGTAGTGCACTATCAAAAATAAAACATTTCTTCACTTTCTTCTCTCTTGGCCGAATTCTCACACTATGCTTAGAGTTGGATTTATTTTTCAAGCAAAAGAAATAATTCTCTCTAGAAGAAATTAGGGTTCACCATATTCCTCTTGACCAAAATAATATATATATATATATATTTCATGAATTCTTCTTGCCCAAAAAAAATATATTACTAGACAAACTCTTCATGCAAAATATATTATATTTATATCACGAATTCTCCTTGCCCAATACAATATAAAGTGGATGAATTCTTCATGCAATATAAAATATATTTATATCTCGAATTCTCCTTGACCAATACAATATATAGTGGACGAATTCTTCATGCAATATAAAATATATTTATATAAAATCTTCTTGCCCTAATATATATATATATATATATATATATTTTAGTGGCCGAATTCTCTTCCAAAAATAAAATAGGGTTGGCCGAATTCTACATGTGTCAATCATGTGGTGGCCAAAATCTTCTACCATATGAGATTTATGCATTTTGACCTAAATCCTAACCCTAGGTAGATTTCTCTAGAATTCAAAACCCTAATCCAACTCTTTAGTGTATTTGTGACTATATCAAAGGCTTCTTAATTTGACTAGATAAATAAATTTCTTTTATTTAAATACTTACCAAATAAAGTCTTTAATATTTATTATATTACCATCAATAGTATAATACTAAGAAACATATTTCTTAGTTAGAAAAAGATTTTGATTCTTAATTAAATAATAAAATAAAATAATATAATAGGCCTATTTACTAGCCTTGCCGCCCAAGTCTATATCATGGGCCATATATTATTTTTCTATTTTATTAAATCCATTGGAGCTTAATAAAAAACCAACATGTGAACTAGACCAATTCTTAATAAAAGAAACAAGTCTACATGCCTTACATTAATATAATTTAACAGCCCATTAAATAAATAATGTGCAAATTATATTCTTAATGCATTAATTTACAATTCTAGATGGACCCATAAATTAGTCTGGTAGAATATATCAAAGTGATCCATACAAGTTCGTGTCGATTGGGGATCTTGGCGGGCTATTTAAATTTAAACTTCAATAGACATAACCCAATCACAATCAACAAATGATTCACTTGGGTTCGATCTAATTTTAGCTCATTCCACTAAAGAACTAAAATTGAACTCTTAAATAAAGATAGAATAAGTAAGTGTTTCTCATTCATACCATAGACAATCTTATTAGAGATAGTGTATCCTCGTGAAGAATATCAGTAATTGCCAAGAGCTCATAGACCGCATATAGCTCCCATAGTTACCATATTTATTCATATGACCATATATTGAACTTTGATATTTTGACTTGTCGAGAAGCCATATTTCAATAGACACTATCGAAAACTTAACGTTAAGATTCAATATTCAATACCTCAAAATATCTATATGATGACATTCTACTCTCATTTATTAAATGGAGCCACGATGTCCATATCTATAAATGAAGTCCTCTATCGATTAACAAATGAATACCACAAAACTATCGAGGATAGACTATGCTATATAATCGTACTCATTGATAACTCAAATGATAACACTTGTAACCATAAATCGATCATTTATCTCAGGGTTAAGATAGACTATTAGATTGTCCTCATAATGAAAACTTTTATCCACTGATGGTTTTGGATAAAGTATTTCATTATGATCTATTCAATGCATCTAGTGCACTAGATTCTTTTACTCGAACACACTTTGATGATTTTAGACTCATTATAGCATATTTGATCTCACTCAAGTGCTAGCAAAAGAATCGACAACTTTAACAAGGTAAATGCACCCAACCTTTATCTTAAGTTGTGAACATTGCTCAAGACTAACTAAAGAATTGTGTCTACCTCATACATATCCAGATGTACGAACAATTTTTCATTTCTCATAGTCTTTTTGACCTTATGATTATTTAATTTTGACAACTATAATAATTAAACTATAAATGCTATATGATTTGTTAAAACAGAAATCACTTTATCAATATGAATAGATTGTCAAAAACATTATTACACTCTTGCTATTAAACATAATCCTAACACTTGTGTGGGGATCTCTTCCCACGCACCAATCGCGTAGTGCACTCGGGTTAGTTTTCCAAGTCTCGGTGCGCTGGTCAGTACCCCGGTCACTTGACCAGCACAATGCGCTAGTCGTCAAGTGCCGAACCAGCATTGCAGACCAGTACAACTTTCATAGGTATTTTGCACTGGTCGTGCGCTACTCGACCAGTGCACAAACTAGCGCACTTGACGGGAACTTGACTGAGTAACTAAGTCCAACTTGATTAACCCTAATATTTTTAATGGTGATCCATCTCATGAATCGTTAAACTAAGGCTTGTATGTTACACTTAACATTTATTGGATACCCAAGTTATTACAAAATATTATGACCTATTCACGCTTTCGAATACGTAAACTCTAGCATCACGAACACTCAACCTTGTGCTTTCATGCATAATCGTCGTTCGTATGAGAGGGTGGCTGTCCGCAGCCTTGCTCGTAGCGCGCGACATCCATCCCTTATGCACAACAGTGCCCATGCACTGCAGCCTTCCGTGCAAAACAGCCTAGCTGTGGCAGCCTTGCCTTATGCGTGTGCGGGTGCCATTCCTTACGTAAGACCAGCGCACATCAGCAACAAGGCTGTCTTGCACTGCATCTTTCACACGCAGCATGGTGTGTGTAGCACAACCCTTGTGCGTGCATCAGCTGTGCCTAGAACCTTTGTTTTGCGCAAGACCAGCCTAGCTGGTTGTGCCAAAACGTATGCCATGCGCGCTGCAGCCGTTGCGTGTAGTAGCCCCTTGCGCATACGTGCATGGTTACCGAGCATTTCCATCTTTCTTCGTGTGATCTCGAATATTCTTCTTCGTACAAGATTACATAATCATATTTCAAAGTATTGATTTACAAAGAACGATTACATGGAGAAAAAAAAATTAACTAATTTTTACAACTCGAAACGAATTTAACTAAACTCATCGTACCATATAATTAACGATCAACCATGTTTATAAAATATATAAATATATATATATATATATATATATATATATAAACAACATACAACCCTGGATTGTGCCTACACATATCATACATATCGAAAAGATTTTGAAAACAAACATAACATATTCTTGTATTACAAAATTGGCTCTGTTACCAATTGTAAGTCACGTAGCGGAAAAGTAGTTTCTTTTTTTATTTGAAATTAATCAAGATAAATAAGAACGATAGGTTTTAAAAAAATTTCTATTGTCTTCTTGGGACCTTTTGTATATACACGAATATGAGGAAGATATTTGTTTTCATACCTTTGAAGAACACTCCTTCATTTTCTTTTCGATTCTTTACCACTAAGTCTTCCTAGTTATGTCCCGTGATTTAGCAACTGTGTGTGTGGGCACGTCACGGATTTCGGGAGCAGTTGAACGGAGGTTTGAGAGAACCAGAAGACAACACCTTGTTTCCCCTTTGAATTCGACCAACCTTGCAAGCAAGAGAAAAAAAAAAAAACTTTTTCTTTTTTCTTTCTTATGTGGCTACACCCTTCTTTCTCTCTAGGCTTTCGGTTAGCTTCTTTTTCCTGATAAGTATATCTTATATACTAGAAACCCAGGGTTTAGAAAATCCAAATTAAAATAGGATTCAAATCCTTTTTTTATTTTTTTATTACTACACTAGAGTTTGAACCTTTGACTTATTTAGAGTAAATAAAAAATAATTACTTATTATTTTATTGCTCTTGTCAAGGTTAGAAACTGAAACTTCTATATGACAATTAATAATTCTTAACTATTAATATGTAAATTAAATAATCATATTATTTAATAATATTTAATTCAACAATAATCACTTCATTTAATTAATTCTCAAAATATATTTTAAGTTACTTTCGTAACACAATTAATTGGACCATCCAATTCTCCGTGAGTCTTATTACTATCAATCGTATAGGGCTAGTAAGGGGACCTAATGGACCCACAGTTTCGAGTTTCAATAATACTTAGAAAAAATTAATCAAACTCTTTAATTAATATTTCACAATTATTAACCTTGGAGTTATTCCATTAAAAACCCAAGGTTGTACTCTCGTAACTGTAGATTGTTTACACAACCAATTCATCAGTGTCCATTGATATAGCTATTACATATGGTATGATCCTCCACAAGTAGTTCATAATTAGAGCTAGGTCATAAAGTCCATTATACCTCTTTAATTATATCTTTTTCTTTAAGTACCATTGATTCTCTTGAATGATTATATCCTTCATTGCTTTACGGAAGAAGGAGAGCGCACTTAATCGTTCAAGTCCCGAATCAACCCTTAAAGGAACTACTTATCTACTTCTCACAAGAAGGAGTGGATTCCATTATTGTGTGTATACCTTTCTAGCCATAAGCCAAACCATGATTCCAAGATATGGAGATATTGACTGAGAATGCTATTCTGATCTCACTCATTGTAAATCAAAAATCACTATCTAACCTGAAGGAGTCAGTAAGACACTCAGGATTTAGATCACCCATATATAACCATAATTTTTCAATATATATGAATCTTTTAAACTAACAAATCTTAATGACAAATTCATACAGATCGTGGCTCAGTCCTATATGATCACATCACATAAGGTGCCTATATTCTTAAAACACTATATGAGTAGTCTAGGATAAGACCACCATACAATACGGAGTGGACCGCAGTTGTAGATTAATCATAAATAAGGTACCCAGCTTTATTTGTTTTCCATGGACTCTTTAGATTGCATGTCTCAAACTGAATTCCTCTGTATATGACATTCATATACTCAGTATGAGATTACATTTAGCAATTTTGGATTTTAGTATATATAATATAAGTGTAGGAATCATTATATTTGAGTGAAATAACTACTTATTTTATTATTGAATTTATAACATTTACTAATTACAAGTTTTAGGGCATAAATCCCAACAAAAACATGCATGAAAAGTGTGTGTGTGTGTGTACAACTAAAATCTTCAATTAAGAGTCAAGACAAGTTAGCTACCTTCCTTGAAGAAGCATTTAAAGCCCACAATGAGGTCCAATAGCAATTGATGAGAAATCTTCAAACCCAAGCTACCCTTACAATTTTAAATCCTATTGTGATTTTGTCAATGAAATAAGTCAATCAAAAAGTGGGGCATTTACAGAGTAGTCTTTTAAAGGTAACGGTTAGTCAGCAATTAATTTTGACCTAACAGTAAGGGGTATGAGTGTCAATTAATGATAAAGTTGTTTCGGGGTGCAAGAAGCTAAACCTCAGAGAGGTTGGGTGCAATTTGCTCATCTAATAAATTTGTAAAACAAAAATACATAGAGAGAGACTTTCAAATTGGCATTTGACATCTTTTTTTTTTTTTTTTTGTGGTGAAAAAGAGAGCAAAAGCCCAGAAAAAAAAAAACTACTCTACAAAAGGAGCAGACCTGAAAAAATCCACACCTGAAGCATCGTCCTCGAAAATGCCCACAATCAGCAGAGAAGGATCTTCAAAAAAAGAAAGGCCCAGATCAAGAGAATGCCCCAAACTAGCAAGCTTATCAGCAACTCTATTGCTCTCTCTGTAATTATGTTGAACATAACAACATTACTATTTCTCCAATAATGCTTTGTAGCTTTGAATATAACTGAAAAAAGGATGATTAGAAGGAGTAGAGGCATTCTCTAATCATCCTGTACTTAAGAGATTCACAAAGTTTTGGGAGTTAGATTCCACTACGAACTTCCTAAACCCAGTATTCCAAGGCGTCTCTTTTCAACCGACAATAAATACCAAAACTCTATAAAATTGTACTTGTTTTGCTAAACACTTTAAGATTAATTATGGATATTAATTTTTATATTCTAAATGTCAAGTCTTTATAGATACTAATAGAACTCTTAATTTATTGATTTATCTCAATTTATTGAACTTTTAACATGGATCAAGAATTAAAACAGTATATATTATGGGTTCATAAGGTAAATGTAGATGAATTGAATATTGTAATGATTTTTATAGAGTAATATCATCAACAATTTTTTTTTTAATGATTCTTCTTCACTTAGTAAACTTTGCCAATCAGTGTCAATATATTTGGTTAACTCAAAGCCTACCATAATGTAACTCTCATCAACTTTTCTCTTACATTTGCTTCCCAAACGGTTCCAAACATTTCTATATCCATGTTGTCCATCACCACTAGAATATACATTACGGATAGAAGCACTAGTTGGTGTATTATTTGAACCATATTTTATGTTATACCATACTTGATTAAAAAATTCTTGAACTTGATTGTTGAAGTTTTTCAGGAAGAAAAAAGATTTTAAAAATATTTGTTGCATGGATACCATCAATGATACCATAGCTAAACAATTCTTCAATACTTACTTTATCTGCAAAATCTGGGATTTCGAATTCTAAAGGAAAAATATTTAGGTTTATTTGTACAGAAACAAATTTGAATGTAAATCTATTATTTAGCTTTTTCTCGTGTAGCCATGTCGTCATACCTTCAGGTAATCTTACACCAAAAGCGAGAAACTTTTGGAGTTTGATAAAACGCTTTAAATATACATTTGGAGCTATACCAAAAATATTTTACTTTATATCTATAGGAAGCTTTTCTACTGCTTTAATGAGATTTTTTGCTTGATCTCTCATCAGAGTAATATTTATAATATCAACGGGGTTTTCTACAGAATTTGCCTCCTCGTCTTCTTTACTATTGTTTTTGCTTTCAGCTTTTCTAATATTCTTTTGGCTTTCTTTACTAAATCTTTGAAGATGTTTTGCTAACTGTTCAGCTTCTTCTAGCTTTTGCTTCAATACTGTATTTTCTGCTTGAAGTTTTTCTAAAAGATCTTGCATAGTCTTTTTACAACTTTCTAGCTCTTCAGTAATTCTATGATTTGCTTCATTTATTTTTTTTGAAATGATTCATGAAACTAATCACTTGGCTTTGATCATAAATAAGACCATTAAATTCTATAATTGGTTCAAAGCCATTTTGGTTTTGTAAAAATATATTTAAAGATTTATTGGCTTCTTCTAAGGAGTAAAAATCTTTAAAACTGGGATTTGAAAAATCTTCAACATAAGTAGCAGTTTCTTGCCATATTGAATAAATTCCAATCTTTCTACCTATATAGACTACATAACACGAAAACTTGTTATTTTCCACAAAATATTGACTTAAAATATTTAGTGAATTTAAAAATCCTTTGTTATCATTTCTAAAAAACCATATATTGTTAATTAAAGCTTGTTAAGGTTCTAAAAGCTTATCTTTCAATTGATTTAAAGGTTGAAAAGAAACTCCAAGGTTATGATTTATTGTAAAAGGTCATATACTATGCTTTTTTATACTATTGCTTTGGACTGAAAAATTAAAGCTTTTCTGAAAATTCTTTGAATTTCCTACCATCCTGCATTCAAACTAAACATTTATTAGTCTGGATAATATATCTGCTATAGTATTATCTTTTCCACTAATATGTTCAAATTCTGCTTTGTATCTTTTACCAGTTAAGGTTTCTAAGAAACTAATCCATCTCTTACTTATAAAGGAAATTTTCTTTTTAAAATTTTTCTTTTGTACTTTTTTATAGAACTCTACTATATTATTACAATATGTCCTAATAGTAAAGGATTCATTTTGTATATATATATATATGAAAATTATTTAAGGTGTTTA
>CM069233.1:24021945-24140175 GCA_035582765.1 Acer negundo
TGTCCACGGGTTAAATCTATAACCACCGGTAAAATGTTTTTCACTAGTTAAACAAGTGTACATCCTCAAAAGTGACCAACTCTAATGTATCACTATCTCTTGGATATCCCTCATATCTATTCCAACTAGAGAGAAACTTGCTTACTCTCTAACTGAGACACATCGCATGTCTCTAGAGAGTATCTTTGCTCAGACTTACTAGAGATCTCGCACCTCGTGCCAATACTTCCCTTACTAGGTCTTACTTGAAGCCTAGCTCCTTGCCAAGTCTTCCTTGCTTAGTTATTTTGAGCCCCTTGCTCTTAACTAAGACTTCCTTGCTCTATGTTGAAGAATCACTCAACAATAAGAGACTTCACTTGCTTGGACTTACTTAGAGCCTTGCACTCTTAGCCAAGACTTTCACCTTTTACAAGGCAAGTGAACCATGTGATGCAAATGATGCAAACAAAATCAATATAGGACATATGATCAATATGAACTATGGAAAGTAGAATTAGACAATGAGCACACAATGTATGATATTTTAGTTTGTAATCCAAATGATGCAATCACACAAGATGATGCATGAAAATATGAAATGTATGGATTATGTACAAATCATGTAGAACTAGACTTAGTCAACAAAGCTTACAACAAAAATAGTCTAGGTAATTAATACATGAAAACTGAAATCTAGAGTGTGTCAAACCACTAAACACACTTTAATCCTAGATTTGATTCATGCAAGTAAAGCTTGATATTAGACATATTCATGAAGCACATATACAAACATTTAGTACAAATATGAAAATCCTAGAGATGTGAGATCAGATCTTCAAACTTCTTCTAGAAATCAATTAAAGTAAGTATTCAAATATCAATTAAGTTAATCCAATCAAAGCTCTAAAACACACATAAACATGTGCTATTTTCGAATATGATCAATCAATGAAACATAACATAACCAGGAATCAATTATCATTAGAATATCAATAATCAATGCACAAATATTCCTAGATACAAAGCTAATCATAATACAACTCACAAACATGTGAAAACATAAGTTTAGAAAAACCTAACTCACATTCAAGATTTTAATTAGGGATATTATTATTTTTCCCCCTGAGGTATACCCTATTGTTAAGACGAAGACAGGGTTTGGACTTATTGGCCCTTCTTCCCCCTGAAATCAAACTTATGGTAACTGACCCCCTTCTAGCACACTTTTCATCCGGTCAATGTATTTTATGCCCCCTTTGGCTGTTAAATGGAAGGGCATTAACGTCATTAACCAACTCTTTTTTATTTTTTATTTAAATTTAATAATAACAATAACAATAATAATAATAATAATGATGATAATAATAATAATAATAATAATAATAATAATATCACAATTCTTCTTCTCTCTCCAAGTCCACGACCACATTTAATCATCATTATCATTCTTCTTCTCTCTTAAACCCTAGCCACCCAACCACCACCATATTTGTCTCACACACTACCACCACCATCTCTCTCACTGTATTCAGACCACAACCATCTCTCTCAAGCACACACCACCACTAAACCATCATCTTGTTTGAACCGAATCTGGGTTCGATTTAAAATCAACCACCGATCGCCGCCGATCAAAACCCAAATCGTCGCCGATCGAAACCCAAATCACCGCTGATCGAAACCTAAATCCAAATCAAAGTCAACCAAACCATCTCCTCTCGCCTCTGATCCCATTTTCTCTTTCTCTTTCCTTTAACCCAGAATCCATCCCATTCTCATTCGTGGCATGGATTTGTTGGTGGTTTGAAGGTGGTGGCGGCGTGGATTTGTTTCTGGGTTGGTGTTAGTGATTTACAATGGGTGTGGGTTGTTTCGTTCGGAAGTGGTTGATGGTGGTGGTGTGTTTGTGATTGATTTCGGTTTGATTTCGTAAGTGGTTTATTTGAAAGTGGGCGAAAATTGTCGGTTTGGTGTTCTGGGTTTTGAGTTTTGAGTTTGGTGTTGATGATTATGGGGTTTGGTTTTGATGATGATCTGGGTTTTGGTCATCTGGGTTTGGTTTTTGTGATGATATGGGGTTTTATTTTTAAAAGAAATCTGGGTTGTGGGTTTCAGATTGGTAATGATGATGATGATGATGAATCGATGATAATGGTGGTGGTGTTTATGTTATGGCTTTTTTTATAATTTTTTTTTTCTGGATGATGATAATGTTGATGATGATCTGGGTTCTGGAAATTTTTTTGTAATTTTTTTTGTATGGATGATGATCTGGGTTCTGGAATTTTTTTTGTTCTGTAAATCGATGATAATAGTGGTGGACTCTTTTTATTTATTTAATTAAATAAATAATAATATATATATTGAAGTATAGATTTTTTATTATTATTATTATTATTATTATTATTATTATTAAATTTAAATATAAAAAAGAGATCTCCACCGTCCATCTTTGAGAGATGGACGGTGGAGATCCATTTTTTTTTAATTGTGTTTTTTTTTTTTATATTTTATATTTTAGTTTTTAGTTTTTATTTTATTTTAGTTTTTAGTTTTTAGTTTTTTTTTTTATTATTTTAGTTCATTAATTCATCAAGGATAAATCAGTCATTTCTTTTTTATTAAATGGTCAAAGGGGGTATAAAATACATTGACCAAATGAAAAGTATGTCAGAAGGGGGTTAGTTACCATAAGTTTGATTTCAGGGGGAAGAAGGGCCAATAAGTTCAAACCCTGTCCTCATTTTAACAATAAGGTATACCTTAGGGGGAAAATAATAATATCTCTTTTAATTAAGATTAAATTAGCTTTTAATTGAAGCCTACAAACCTAATAACACTTGATCAAGAACATACACATATATAGGAAGAAAGCCCAAGTTACAAGAACACAAAGAATTTGACAATTACCTTAGACTAAAGAGTGCAGTCCGAATTTAGTGTGAAACCAAATGAAAGCTTGATCAAATGACCTCAAGGTTGCTTAGGGTTTGTAGAAGACTCCAATACGAAGATTCTCCAACTTGAATTAGTTAAATCGGATGAAAGATGGGAGAGATATGGTGTTTGGAAGTTGGGAAAATCTAGAGAGAAAATCTGCATATTTGCTCTTGAAAATGGTTTTAAATGTGAAAGTGAAAGAGATGGAGCATTTAAAAGAAAATGGGAGGGAAACCAAAAGAGAAGTGGGACCCACTTGGGAGGGCCACTCTTGGTTGTCCTCGTGGAGGCGCGTGGCCACCACGGGGAGGTCGAGAGGTCTCCTTCCCGTGGTGGCCACGCGCTTCTATGAGAAGTCCTCCCAAGAGGTCTTTTCTCATCTTCGTTCCTTTCCTCGCGCACCCTAACATTCTTCGACCATTCTTTGGCCTCCGAACTTGAAATTTAAATTTGTTTCTGGATTACGAACCGTAACTTACTAACACACGAGGATGACTATGAAACTTTAACAATTGGATGTGAACTCAACTCGATATACGACAACGAAGACAACACATTGTAAGAGATCATAAAGTTTCGTAACTTCCTAGTTTGAACTCAAAATCTAATGAGTGAGTATTCGAGATGACCGGAACTCAACAAGGAATCATTTAAGAACATATTCAAGTCCAAATCACTTACACAGAAATAAATGAACACAAGATCACACAAGTATGCAATTTCCTAGAAATAGTCATAGTACATGCATTTCTATAATGTATGACAATTTGAGAATAATGCATGAACATACTAAAACAAGTGTGAATGTATTATTCCAATTTAGCACTACTATACAGGGACAGTTATGAATGAATTGTGTGTGTACACGCTTGAGTCTTGTAAGAGGAAAAAGGTCTTATTACTTTTGTAGTCAATAGTTCTTTCCTTACATGAAGGCATCACTTTGCTTGAAACGTTATCCATCTTCTTTGAAGCTTGATAAACCACACAACTAGGACAACTAAACAATACAAAACAAATACCATTTTGATGTAGAATAATGCCAAATAGACTCAAAATCCTAACACAAGGCTCATCAACGTTTTGCTCGAAGACATAGGTTTTGATAGTAGTATCAAACTTGATGTTCCAAGATCTAGACGCTTGCTTCAGTCCATAAATAGACCTTTGCAAATTTCAAACTTTTTGCTCTTGATCTTAGGACACGAATCCCTCTTGTTGCATCATGTAGATGCTCTCGTCAAGATTTCCATTCAAGAATGCAGTCTTGACGTCCATTTACAAAATTTCATAATTGAAAGAGGCAGTAATGGATAAGAGTATCCTAATAGACTTAAACATAGCTACTGGCAAGAAGGTCTTGTCAATATTGACCTCTTCTTTTTGGTTATAACCCTTTTGCCACTAGCCTTGCTTTGAATGTCTCTACCTTTCCGTCAACTCCTCTCTTTCTCTTGTAGATCCACTTACTCCCTATGGGTTTTATCCCATCAGGTAAGTCTACAAGTTCCCAAACTGAGTTAGAGTACATGGACTCCATCTCGAGATTCATGGCTTTAAGTCATTCCTCTTTGTTAGAGTCTTCCATTGCATGTTTAAATGACAATGGATCATCCATACTATCATCAGTGACGACACCATGTGCCTCTCCAATACCTAAATATCAATCAGGCTATTGTACAACCCTCCCACTACGTTTAGGTGGTAGTGTGATCTGACTAGGAACTGTCTGACTATCAGACGTTAATGGAACAACAACATCGTCAACAACTCTTGTTGATTGTTTACTGGTCGAACCAACTTTTAATTCATTTAATACAATCTTACTTTGAAGCTTATGATCATTCATATAGTCTTTCTCAAGAAACGTTGCAATTATCGACACAAACACTTTATTTTCTTGTAGACTATAGAAGTATCCTCCTTTAGTCTCTTTTGAATATCCTACAAATAGATATACTTGTGAACGAGGTTCCAACTTTCCAGATTTGTTCTTCAGTACATATACTGGACACCTTCATATGCGAAAATGTCCCAAACTAACTTTACAACCATTCCATAACTTTAGAGGAGTCTTAGGAATAGATTTAGATAGAACTACATTCAATATGCAGGCTGTAGTTTGTAGTGTTTATCCCCAAAAAGAGTTTGGTAATGATGAGAAACCAATCATAGATCTCACCATTTCCATCAGGGTTCTATTTCTCTTCTCCATTACACCATTCTGTTGTGGTGTTCCTAGAGCTGTGAGTTGGGAGACAATCCCATGCTCAACCAAATAGTCTTCGAACTTTTGGCTGAGACACTTACCTCTACGATCTAATCGTAGAGCTTTGATAGTTTTACCTAATTGGTTCTCAACTTCAGCTCGAAATTCTTTGAACTATTCAAATGTTTCCGACTTACACTGCATTAGGTAAACATATTCATATCTTGAGTAATCATCATTAAATGTGACATAATAATTATAACCACCCCTAGTTTTAACATTCATAGGTCCGTAGACGTCTGAATGTATAAGCTTTAGTGGTTGTGTAGCTCTAATCCCTTTTCTAGAAAAAGGTCTATTAGTCATTTTACCTTCTAAACAAGACTTACAGACAGGTAAAGTGTCGATCTCTAATTGACTCAAAGATCCGCCTTTTACTAGTCTATCTATCCTGTCAATGTTGATGTGGCCAAGTCTTAAATGCCACAGATAAGTTTCATTATTTGGAGAAATCTTTTGTCGTTTCGTTTTAGATTTTTCAACTTTAAACAATTCGGTATTAAGCAGTGATGTATGTAAAGACGGTCTTAAAACATACAAGTTGTTTTCAATCAAACCAAAACAAATATTCAAACCGTTTCTAAAAATAATAACTGATTTATTATTAAAAGAAACTGAATATAAACGTTCCAATAATCTAGATACAGAAATCAAATTCCTTATAAATCCAAGAATGTAATAAACATTGTCTAATGAAAGAAAACAACTATTAAAAGCTAGTCTAACTGCTCCTAATGCTCTTGCTGAAATGACATTCCATGTTCCAACGCGTATTGAGAAGGCCCCCTCCTCTATCTCTGTCCAAGAATCAGTCCACTGCAAAGAAGAACAAGCATGGTTAGTTGCCCTTGAATCAACTATCCAAGGTGAAGATTCATCTTCCACTAAACATGATTCAATGACGAGTAAACCAGATTTACCTTTCACTTTCTTCTTCTTAGAGAGCTCCTTGAGGTACTGCGGACAGTTCCTCTTCCAATGACCAACATTGTCGCAATGGAAACACTTCCCTTTTTCTTTGTAAGTCGTGGTGCTCTTCTTTTTATTTTGAACTTGTTTCTTTTTGGGCTTGTCTTTTTGTAAGGACTTCTATTTTGTGATTGGCTTATTTCATGACATACTACATTGGGGATGATTGTGTAATGGGTAGCTTAGGTCTTTTTGATGATTATAAAGGCAAGCTTCCAAACATCTCCATGACTTCAAGATCAAGAGCTTCAAAAGGTATAACACTTGACTTTGATTCTTGAAGAGTTTAGGTGCATACATACACTTCATGCATGATTTTTTCATCTTGCATTTGTGTTCTAATTGTTTATATGTGTGCATCCTTTACATCCATCACACATGCACTTCATCGTTAGAACTAAGTGTGGGTTTCTGTGATGTAACTCGTTTCCGTTTGTTTGATCGAAAATGGTCACGCTTGCACGTTGGTGTGCATGTTTTTAGCGCGATGAGTGACCACTGGAGATGGTCCCAGTACGTGGGTCCTTGTTGTAGGGAAAAATACACGTGGCGGAAGCGAAAATAGGTTTGGTATATTACAAAAATTTTTCCATTTTAAAGATGAGCCTTAACCCTTAATTAATTAATATATAACAAAAGAGTATCGTACATTTTTCCACTTGATGATTGACGTTGCGTCGATTGTAATCCGTAAGACCTTCCAATCCAATCACGAACGTGAATCACTTAGGAGTGTGGGCTTCCTTTCTTTGAATTGCGTACCTGAGGATGGATAACAAAAAACTTTTTCTTTTGTTAGTCACTTTAAACTTCCTAGAGAAAAACGAAGAACGTTCGGTCACTTGTGAATTCTCCATCTATTGATCGAAACTCGCGTGAACCTTATTCGAAGTTGTGCATAAAGCCTTTTGATGTAAAAGCTAGTAATGCACTATCGAAAATAAAACGTTTCTTCACTTTCTTCTCTCTTGGCCGAATTCTCACACTATGCTTGGAGTTGGATTTATTTTTCAAGCAAAAGAAATAATTCTATCTAGAAGAAATTAGGGTTCACCCAATTCCTCTTGACCAAAATAATATATATATATATATATATATATATTTCACGAATTCTTCTTGCCCAAAAAAAAAAAATATTACTGGACGAATTCTTCATGCAAAATATGTTATATTTATATCACAAATTATCCTTGCCTAATACAATATATAGTGGACGAATTCTTTATGCAATATAAAATATATTTATATCTCGAATTCTCCTTGCCTAATACAATATATAGTGGACGACTTCATGCAATATAAAATATATTTATATAAAATCTTCTTACCATATATATATATATATATATTTTAGTGGCCGAATTCTCTTCCAAAAATAAAATAGGGTTGGCCGAATTCTACATGTGTTAATCATGTGGTGGCTGAAATCTTCTACCATACATTAATATAATTTAACAACCCATTAAATAAATAATCTACAAATTATATTCTTAATGTATTAATTACAATTCTAGATGGACCCATAAATTAATCCGGTAGAATATATCAAGTGATCCATGCAAGTCCGTGTGGATTGGGGATCTTGGCGGGCTATTTAAATTTAAGCTTCAATAGACATAACTCAATCACAATAAACAAATGATTTACTTGGGTTCGATCTATTAATTTTAGTTTATTCCACTAAAGAACTAAAATTGAACTCTTAAATAAAGATAGAATAAGTAAATGTTTCTCATTTATACCCTAAACAATAGTATTGGAGATATTGTATCCTCGTGAAGAATATCAGTAATCGCCATGAGCTCATAGATCGCATATAGCTCTCCTAGTTACAATATTTATTCATATGACCACATTTTAAACTTGGATATTTTGACTTGTCCAGAAGCCATGTTTCAATAGACATTATTGAAAACTTTACGTTAAGATTCAATATCCAATACCTCAAAATATCCATATGATGACATTTTACTCTCATTTATTGAATGGAGCCACGATGTCCATATATATAAATGAAGTCCTCTATCGATTAACAAATGAATACCACTAAACTATTGAGGATAGACTATGTTATATAATCGTATTAATTGATAACTCAAATGATAACACTTGTAACCATAAGTCTATCATTTATCTCGGAATTAAGAGACTCTCTGATTGTCCTCATAGTGAAAACTTTTATCCACTGACGGTTCTGGATAAAATATTTCATTGTGATCCTATTTAATGCACTTAGTGCACTAGATTCTTTTACTCAAAGACACTTTGATGATTTTTGACTCATTATAGCATATTCGATCCCACTCAAATGCTAGCAAAAGAATCTACAACTTTAACAAGATAAACAAGATAAAGACACTCAACCTTTATCTTAAGTTGTGAACATTGTTCAAGACTAACGAAAGAATTGTGTCTACCTTATACATATCCAGATGTACGAATAATTCTTCATTTCTCATAGTCTTTTTGACCTTATGATTATTTACTTTTGACAACTATAATAATTAAACTATAAATGCTATATGATTTGTTCAAACAGAAATCACTTTATCAATATGAATAGATTGTCAAAAATATTATTACACTCTTGCTATTGAACATAATCCTAACAATCTCCCACTTGTTCTATAACAAGTGTATCATATCTCTCATTCCCATGTTCTCTAGGTGCCCATCCAAAATTTTTCTCAGGATCTATATACCCAATGGGAATTAAATCCCCTCCAGAGTACACATGCCTATAATCTCTCGTTCTTTTGAGATACTTGAGAATATTCTTGACTGCCGTCCAATAATCAGGACCAGGTTTCAATTGAAGCCTGCTAACTATGCCAACATCAAAACAAATATTTGGTATAGTGCAGAGCATTGCATACATGAGACTTCCAACTACCGAGGCATATGGAACTCTACTTATAAATTGCTTTTCATGCTCATTCTTAGGAACTTGTTCCTTAGAAAGTTTGATTCCATGTCTGAAAGGCAACATACCTTTCTTGGAATCTTGCATGGAGAATCTTGATAAGATTTTATCAATGTATGAAGCTTGAGATAATGCAATCGTTCTATTCTTTCTATCCCTTATTACTTGGATACCAAGATATAACTTGCTTCTCCGAAGTCCTTCATATCAAATTGTTTTGCTAACCATTCTTTTATTGATGTCAATACACCTACATCATTTCCGATAAGTAGTATATCATCATCAGAAAGAATTAGGAAAACCAACTTGTCACCTTTAATCCTTCTGTATACACAGGGTTCGTCAAGATTTTGAATAAATCCAAAACCTTTCACAGCTTGATCCCTATGTTCAAGGATCTGGATGCTTGCTTTAGTCCATATATGGACGTTTGCAACTTGCATACCCTTTCCTCTAGGCCTTTTTCAATGAATCCTTCTGGTTGAATCATATAGATGCTTTCGTCAAGACTTCCATTAAGGAAAACTGTATTGACGTCCATTTGCCAAATCTCTAAGTTTAGAGATGCTGCAATGGATAAGAGTATCCTAATGGATTTAAGCATGGCCACAGGAGAGAATGTTTCCTCATAATCGATACCTTCCTTCTGTGTATAACCTTTAGCTACTAATCTAGCTTTGAAGGTTTCCACCTTTCCATCCATTCCTCTTTTTCTCTTGTATACCTACTTGCACCCAATGGGTTTTATCCCTTTAGGCAAGTCTATAAGAGATCAGACTTTGTTATTGAATATATATTCAATTTTAGATTGCATTGCCTTTTGCCAATGATGAACCTTAACCCTTAATTAATTAATATATAACAAAAGAGTATAGTACATTTTTCCACGTGACGATTGACATTGTGTTGATTGTAATCCGCAAGACCTTCCAATCCAATCACGAATGTGAATCACTTAGGAGTGTGGGCTTCCTTTCTTTGAATTGCATACCTGAGGATGGATAACAAAAAACTTTTTCTTTTGTTAGTCACTTTAAACTTCCTAGAGAAAAACGAAGAACCTTCGGTCACTTGTGAATTCTCCATCTATTGATCGAAACTCGCGTGAACCTTATTCGAAGTTGTGCATAAAGCCTTTTGATGTAAAAGCTAGTAGTGCACTATCGAAAATAAAACGTTTCTTCACTTTCTTCTCTCTTGGCCGAATTCTCACACTATGCTTGGAGTTGGATTTATTTTTCAAGCAAAAGAAATAATTCTATCTAGAAGAAATTAGGGTTCACCCAATTCCTCTTGACCAAAATAATATATATATATATATATATATATTTCACGAATTCTTCTTGCTCAAAAAAATATATATATTACTGGACGAATTCTTCATGCAAAATATTTTATATTTATATCACAAATTCTCCTTGCCCAATACAATATATAGTGGACGAATTCTTCATGCAATATAAAATATATTTATATCTCGAATTCTCCTTGCCTAATACAATATATAGTGGATGAATTCTTCATGCAATATAAAATATATTTATATAAAATCTTCTTGCCATATATATATATATATATATATATATATATTTAGTGGCCGAATTCTCTTTCGAAAATAAAATAAGGTTGGCCGAATTCTACATGTGTTAATCATGTGGTGGCTGAAATCTTCTACCATATATTAATATAATTTAACAATCCATTAAATAAATAATATACAAATTATATTCTTAATGCATTAATTACAATTCTAGATGGACCCGTAAATTAATCCGGTAGAATATATCAATTGATCCATGCAAGTCCGTGTAGATTGAGGATCTTGGCGGACTATTTAAATTTACGCTTCAATAGACATAACCCAATCACAATAAACAAATCATTTACTTAGGTTCGATTTATTGATTTTATTTTATTCCACTAAAGAACTAAAATTGAACTCTTAAATAAAGATAGAATAAGTAAATGTTTCTCATTCATACCCTAGATAATCTTATTGGAGATAATGTATCCTTGTGAAGAATATTAGTAATCGCCATGAGCTCATAGATCGCATATAGCTCTCCTAGTTACCATATTTATTTATGACCACATTTTAAACTTAGATATTTTGACTTGTCTAGAAGCCATGTTTTGATAGACATTATCGAAAACTTAACGTTAAGATTCAATATCCAATACCTCAAAATATCCATATGATGACATTCTACTCTCATTTATTGATTGGAGCCACGATGTCCATATATATAAATGAAGTCCTCTATCGATTAACAAATGAATACCACCAAACTATTGAGGATAGACTATGTTATATAATCGTATTAATTGATAACTCAAATGATAACACTTGTAACCATAAGTCTATCATTAATCTCAAAATTAAGATAGACTCTCCGATTGTCCTCATAGTGAAAACTTTTATCCACTGACGATTCTAGATAAAATATTTTATCGTGATCCTATTAATGCACTTAGTGCACTAGATTCTTTTATTCAAAGACACTTTGATGATTTTTAACTCATTATAGCATATTCGATCCCACTCAAATGTTAGCAAAAGAATCTACAACTTTAACAAGATAAAGGCACCTAACCTTTATCTTAAGTTGTGAACATTGTTCAAGACTAACTAAAGAATTGTGTCTACCTTATACATATCCAGATGTACGAATAATTCTTCATTTCTCATAGTCTTTTTGACCTTATGATTATTTACTTTTGACAATTATAATAATTAAACTATAAATGCTATATGATTTGTTCAAACAGAAATCACTTTATCAATATGAATAGATTGTCAAAAACATTATTACACTCTTGCTATTAAGCATAATCCTAACAATCTCCCACTTGTGCTATAGAAAGTGTATCATATCTCTCATTCCCATGTTCTCTAGGTGTCTATCCAAAATTTTTCTCAGGATCTGTATACCCAATGGGAATTAAATCCCCTCTAGAGTATACATGCCTATAATCTCTCGTTCTCTTGAGATACTTGAGAATATTCTTGACTGCCGTCCAGTGATCAGGACCAGGTTTCAATTGAAACTTGCTAACTATGCCAACATCAAAACAAATATCTGGTATAGTGCAGAGCATTGCATACACTAGACTTCCCACTACCGAGGCATATGGAACTCTACTCATAAATTGCTTTTCATGCTCATTCTTAGGAACTTGTTCCTTAGAAAATTTGATTCCATGTCTGAAAGGCAACATACCTTTCTTGGAATCTTGCATGGAGAATCTTGATAAGATTTTATCAATGTATGAAGCTTGAGATAATGCAATTGTTCTATTCTTTCTATCCCTTATTACTTAGATACTAAGAATATAACTTACTTCTCCGAAGTCCTTCATATCAAAATTTTTTGCTAACCATTCTTTTACTGATGTCAATACACCTACATCATTTCTGATAAGTAGTATATCATCAACATAAAGAATTAGGAAAACCAACTTGTCACCTTTAATCCTTCTGTATACACAGGGTTCGTCAATGTTTTGAATAAATCCAAAACCTTTCACAGCTTGATCGAACCTTATGTTCTAGGATCTGGATGCTTACTTTAGTCCATATATGGACTTTTGCAACTTGTGTAACTTTTCCTCTTGGCATTTTTCAATGAATCCTTCTGGTTGAATCATATAGATGCTTTCGTCAAGACTTCCATTAGGGAAAGTTGTATTGACGTCCATTTGCCAAATCTTTAAGTCTAGAGATGCTACAATGGATAAGAGTATCATAATGGATTTAAGCATGGCCACATGAGAGAAGGTTTCCTCGTAATCGATACCTTCCTTCTGTATATAACCTTTAGCTACTAATCTAGCTTTGAAGGTTTCCACCTTTCCATCCATTCCTCTTTTCCTCTTGTATACCCACTTGCACCTAATGGGTTTTATCCCTTTAAGCGAGTCTACAAGAGATTAGACTTTGTTATTGAACATATATTCAATTTCAGATTGCATTGCCTTTTGCCAATGGCGATAATCAACATCCTCCATTGCTTCCTTATACATGTACGGATTATTGTCATCCGGGAGATTCTCCACTGATTCTCATAGACCGATGTATCTCTCAAGTTGATTACTAACCCTCCCACTATGACGAGGAATGGTAGGTTGTTGATCTTGTGATGGTGTAGAACTTAAAATTGGGTTAGGTTGTGAAAACTCTTATGGAATTGTATCTCCTGACATCTCATTCAGGACAAATCTACTTTTAGTCACAAAATCATTCATATAGTTATTTTCCAGAAATTTATCATTTGTCGAAAAAAATACTTTAAGATCTGAAGGACTATAGAAATAATATCCTTTAGTTCCTTTTGGATACCTCATAAATATGTATGTTTTCGAACGGGACTCCATCTTTTCTGTCTTTCCTTTTAACACATGTGTAGGACAACCAATTATCCTTAAGTGTTGTAAACTAGGTTTTCACCCAGTCCACAACTCATGCAGTTTTTGAGGAACCGACTTAGATGGTATATCGTTTAGAATGTACAATGCAGTTAGTAAAGCATATCCCCTAAAAGATTTAAGAAGCGTTGAATAATTCAACATAGACCTAACCATGTCCAAAAGAGTTCTATTTCTCATTTCTACTACCCCATTTTGTTGAGGTGTACCTGGTGCAGAAACTAAGAAACTATCCCATTATCAATAAGATATTGCTGAAACTTACCAGATAGATATTCTCCACCACGATCAGATCTCAAGATTTTTATGTTTTTCTCAAGCTGATTTTCTACTTCAGCTTTAAATGCTTTGAACATATCAAAAGCATCCGACTTATGTCTCATGAGTTACACATAGCCAAATCTCGAGTAATCATCTGTGAAAGTGATGAAGTACTCATATCCACCTCTAGCTTGAATGCTCATATAACCACATACATCCATGTGTATTAATCCTAAACATTTAGTGGCTTTTACGCCTTTGGTGGTGAACGACCTTTTGGTCATCTTACTTTCTAAACAGGATTCACAAGTTGGTAGATCATCAACCTTTAAGTCACTTAAAGGTCTATCACTAACCAATATTTTAATCCTATTAAGGTTAATATGACTTAGGCGCAAATGACATAGGTAGGTTTTATCTTTTGATAATTTTACTCTTTTATGATTAAGTTCCTTTAATTCTGTCTAACAAGTGAGAGATAATTCTATGTAGAAAGAATAAACTGTTTTCCAATGTACCTTTGCAAATAATTTTGTCATTCTTAATAATAATAAAAACTTTGTTAAAAGTAACCGAATATCCAAATTTATTTAAACAAGAAACTGAAATTAAATTCCTCTTGAATTGAGGTACATAATAAACGTCTATCAAATCTAAATGCCTACTAGAATATAGATTAACTCTAATATCTCCTACTATACTTGTAGACACTAACATTATGTTGCCCAAGCACAAGTTAATTTCATTCTTATTCAGCCTTTTCCTTTCCTGGAACCCCTATAAGGAATAACAAACATGATTAGTGGCTCCAGAGTCTATGATCCAAGAATCTGTAGAATCTGTCAGAAAACATGTTTCAAGATAATTAACATTACCTTTTTCCTTCTTATTCTGGGACTTTGGGCAATTTCTTTTCCAATGTCCCTTTTCACCACAAAAGAAGAATTTCCATTTGATCTTGGTTACTTTCTTGGTCTCCTTCTTAGTAGGCTCAAGTTGCTTTTTCTTCTGTTGTTTCTTAACATTTTGACGGATCTTAATAGTAGCAACTCTACCAATCATATGAATCTTTTGACCTTTGCCTTTCACAAGGATTTTTTCAGCGTTTTGAATATCTTGCATCAGGCTCTGCAAGGTGTATTCCTTTTTTTTCAAGATATAGTCCAACTTGAACTGATCAAAGGAATCTAATAGTGAGTTGACAACCATGTCAATTTTTGTCTCACCATCTATCTTAGCACCATTTAGTTCAGCAATGTTGAAATGTGCTATGACTTTCATCATGTGATCTTTTACAACCTGTCCAGGTTTTATCCTAAGATTCATGAAAGCAATCACTGCCTCTCTCTTAGTCGTCCTGGACGTCATAGCAAACATCTCCTCTGGAGACATCATTATATCAGCAGCAGACCCCATTCCTTCATGTTGCTATTGCAAAACGTCAGAAATAGTAGCCATAATGTAACATTTGGCCATATCATTTAAGGTCTTCCACTGCTCATGCTCATCTCTTTGTATCACATTAGATTCATTATTAGAAACAGGTGGTTTAAAAGTAGTCAGAACAAACTTATGCTTTTCAACTTGCAGCAACAACCCAATTTTCCTTTTCCATGTGACATAATTATCACCAGTTAAAGTGTTATCTTTCAGGATGTTCATTAGGGATGGGGTTATGATTTCTGAATAAAACAAAAAATATACATAAGTAAATAATCATGATAGAGCACTTTCGAATATTTATCTTGAATTAAATAAATAATTCAATCGTAAAATTCAACGGTGATCCAACATCTATCAATGTTATGCCTCATTTGGGTGTTCGCACCATTTACTAGTTGGACTAGGTCCCATCTAATTATTAACATAACAACCAGTGTTTTCAATCTTAGCCTTGTGATTTTATTGACAAGAACTCTTGGGAGGTTATCAATAAAAAACACATTAAGTGTATTACCCAGATATCGACCTTCAATATTTTCCCTTACGAAAATCCCTCCTTTGAGAGTGGATATTGTTTGAATCAATTTGTCTAGTCTATCATTGTAAGGAAGTATCTTGCTAAATTCCATTCATAGATACCCCTTGGTGGGAACATAAAGCTCAACTAACCTTGGAGGCCATAGGTGTTTCAAAACACCTTCTCCCACTCAATGATTTAAGGCGTGTGATTAAATTCCATAGAATGATTTACCAAGTTATCTAGATGCCAATTAGAATTCAATTCATGTTCATACCAAAAAGATATATGAGTGGCACTCCTATTCTATATGACATATTATCAAACAATAACAAATATTGTAATATTTATGAAAAATAAATAGCCACAATTTTGGTCCATCCTAGAAAAGCAAGTAAATTACATATGTTTGGAATACTAAAACCCTAACTTGGCGAACAAGTCTTCAAGGCCAACTTGTACGTGCACCTTGGCTGCCCCTCCCATGGGCGTGCGCATGCACCAAGCCCCCATGGGCAGCTGTGTGCCCCACACCACAACAAACACAGCTGCATGCTTGTTTGCACTCTCGCTTGTTGCTTTGCTGCACACGGTGTAGGATATGTTCCGGTTGCTTCCTATTATTACTTCAAATTCTTCAACTCTTCGAATCTTCGAAACTTGAATATATTACAACAGGTTTTTTTTTTTTTTTTTTTTTTAATAATAAATTACTAAGTTTTTTTTTTAATTAAAAAAATACTGCACTATTTAATAATATATATAGTGTAGAATGTTAATACAATATTTTTTGCAGTAAGAGTATTATAATAGCAAAAATAAAAACAAAAACTTATCAACTACCAAGAAAGAATTATGGCGATAATAGACCACCATTCTTGTTATAATTCCGATACAAAAAATACATTGAAATTCTAGGACCAAAATCGGGCAACAACAAATCATATAATCATAACATATATAAATCCATACATTTCACATGTAATTTTTTATGAGAATACCTAGAGTGTCATCTCTTTCTAAAACATGCATATAATCAATAAAAAAAATAGATACACGTATGTATATACATTAATTAATCCAGGGTACAACCAAGACTTTGATACCAATTGTAGGGAAAAATACACGCGGCAGAAGCGAAAATAGGTTTGGTATATTATAAAAAATTTTCCTTTTTAAAGATGATTTAATTAATTAATATATAAGAAAAAAGTATCGTACCTTTTTCCATGTGACGATTGACGTTGCGTCGATTGTAATCCGCAAGACCTTCTAATCCAATCACGAACGTGAATCACCTAGGAGTGTGAGCTTCCTTTATTTGAATTACGTACCTGAGGATGGATAACAAAAAAAAAAAATTATTTTGTTAGTCACTTTAAACTTCCTAGAGAAAAACGAAGAACGTTCGGTCGCTTATGAATTCTTAATCTATTGATCGAAACTTGCATGAACCTTATTCGAAGTTGTGCACAAAGCCTTTTAATGTAAAAACTAGTAGTGCACTATCAAAAATAAAACATTTCTTCACTTTCTTCTCTCTTGGCCGAATTCTCACACTATGCTTAGAGTTGGATTTATTTTTCAAGCAAAAGAAATAATTCTCTCTAGAAGAAATTAGGGTTCACCATATTCCTCTTGACCAAAATAATATATATATATATATATTTCATGAATTCTTCTTGCCCAAAAAAAATATATTACTAGACAAACTCTTCATGCAAAATATATTATATTTATATCACGAATTCTCCTTGCCCAATACAATATAAAGTGGATGAATTCTTCATGCAATATAAAATATATTTATATCTCGAATTCTCCTTGACCAATACAATATATAGTGGACGAATTCTTCATGCAATATAAAATATATTTATATAAAATCTTCTTGCCCTAATATATATATATATATATATATATATTTTAGTGGCCGAATTCTCTTCCAAAAATAAAATAGGGTTGGCCGAATTCTACATGTGTCAATCATGTGGTGGCCAAAATCTTCTACCATATGAGATTTATGCATTTTGACCTAAATCCTAACCCTAGGTAGATTTCTCTAGAATTCAAAACCCTAATCCAACTCTTTAGTGTATTTGTGACTATATCAAAGGCTTCTTAATTTGACTAGATAAATAAATTTCTTTTATTTAAATACTTACCAAATAAAGTCTTTAATATTTATTATATTACCATCAATAGTATAATACTAAGAAACATATTTCTTAGTTAGAAAAAGATTTTGATTCTTAATTAAATAATAAAATAAAATAATATAATAGGCCTATTTACTAGCCTTGCCGCCCAAGTCTATATCATGGGCCATATATTATTTTTCTATTTTATTAAATCCATTGGAGCTTAATAAAAAACCAACATGTGAACTAGACCAATTCTTAATAAAAGAAACAAGTCTACATGCCTTACATTAATATAATTTAACAGCCCATTAAATAAATAATGTGCAAATTATATTCTTAATGCATTAATTTACAATTCTAGATGGACCCATAAATTAGTCTGGTAGAATATATCAAAGTGATCCATACAAGTTCGTGTCGATTGGGGATCTTGGCGGGCTATTTAAATTTAAACTTCAATAGACATAACCCAATCACAATCAACAAATGATTCACTTGGGTTCGATCTAATTTTAGCTCATTCCACTAAAGAACTAAAATTGAACTCTTAAATAAAGATAGAATAAGTAAGTGTTTCTCATTCATACCATAGACAATCTTATTAGAGATAGTGTATCCTCGTGAAGAATATCAGTAATTGCCAAGAGCTCATAGACCGCATATAGCTCCCATAGTTACCATATTTATTCATATGACCATATATTGAACTTTGATATTTTGACTTGTCCAGAAGCCATATTTCAATAGACACTATCGAAAACTTAACGTTAAGATTCAATATTCAATACCTCAAAATATCTATATGATGACATTCTACTCTCATTTATTAAATGGAGCCACGATGTCCATATCTATAAATGAAGTCCTCTATCGATTAACAAATGAATACCACAAAACTATCGAGGATAGACTATGCTATATAATCGTACTCATTGATAACTCAAATGATAACACTTGTAACCATAAATCGATCATTTATCTCAGGGTTAAGATAGACTATTAGATTGTCCTCATAATGAAAACTTTTATCCACTGATGGTTTTGGATAAAGTATTTCATTATGATCTATTCAATGCATCTAGTGCACTAGATTCTTTTACTCGAACACACTTTGATGATTTTAGACTCATTATAGCATATTTGATCTCACTCAAGTGCTAGCAAAAGAATCGACAACTTTAACAAGGTAAATGCACCCAACCTTTATCTTAAGTTGTGAACATTGCTCAAGACTAACTAAAGAATTGTGTCTACCTCATACATATCCAGATGTACGAACAATTTTTCATTTCTCATAGTCTTTTTGACCTTATGATTATTTAATTTTGACAACTATAATAATTAAACTATAAATGCTATATGATTTGTTAAAACAGAAATCACTTTATCAATATGAATAGATTGTCAAAAACATTATTACACTCTTGCTATTAAACATAATCCTAACACTTGTGTGGGGATCTCTTCCCACGCACCAATCGCGTAGTGCACTCGGGTTAGTTTTCCAAGTCTCGGTGCGCTGGTCAGTACCCCGGTCACTTGACCAGCACAATGCGCTAGTCGTCAAGTGCCGAACCAGCATTGCAGACCAGTACAACTTTCATAGGTATTTTGCACTGGTCGTGCGCTACTCGACTAGTGCACAAACTAGCGCACTTGACGGGAACTTGACTGAGTAACTAAGTCCAACTTGATTAACCCTAATATTTTTAATGGTGATCCATCTCATGAATCGTTAAACTAAGGCTTGTATGTTACACTTAACATTTATTGGATACCCAAGTTATTACAAAATATTATGACCTATTCACGCTTTCGAATACGTAAACTCTAGCATCACGAACACTCAACCTTGTGCTTTCATGCATAATCGTCGTTCGTATGAGAGGGTGGCTGTCCGCAGCCTTGCTCGTAGCGCGCGACATCCATCCCTTATGCACAACAGTGCCCATGCACTGCAGCCTTCCGTGCAAAACAGCCTAGCTGTGGCAGCCTTGCCTTATGCGTGTGCGGGTGCCATTCCTTACGTAAGACCAGCGCACATCAGCAACAAGGCTGTCTTGCACTGCATCTTTCACACGCAGCATGGTGTGTGTAGCACAACCCTTGTGCGTGCATCAGCTGTGCCTAGAACCTTTGTTTTGCGCAAGACCAGCCTAGCTGGTTGTGCCAAAACGTATGCCATGCGCGCTGCAGCCGTTGCGTGTAGTAGCCCCTTGCGCATACGTGCATGGTTACCGAGCATTTCCATCTTTCTTCGTGTGATCTCGAATATTCTTCTTCGTACAAGATTACATAATCATATTTCAAAGTATTGATTTACAAAGAACGATTACATGGAGAAAAAAAAATTAACTAATTTTTACAACTCGAAACGAATTTAACTAAACTCATCGTACCATATAATTAACGATCAACCATGTTTATAAAATATATAAATATATATATATATATATATATATATATATATAAACAACATACAACCCTGGATTGTGCCTACACATATCATACATATCGAAAAGACTTTGAAAACAAACATAACATATTCTTGTATTACAAAATTGGCTCTGTTACCAATTGTAAGTCACGTAGCGGAAAAGTAGTTTCTTTTTTTATTTGAAATTAATCAAGATAAATAAGAACGATAGGTTTTAAAAAAATTTCTATTGTCTTCTTGGGACCTTTTGTATATACACGAATATGAGGAAGATATTTGTTTTCATACCTTTGAAGAACACTCCTTCATTTTCTTTTCGATTCTTTACCACTAAGTCTTCCTAGTTATGTCCCGTGATTTAGCAACTGTGTGTGTGGGCACGTCACGGATTTCGGGAGCAGTTGAACGGAGGTTTGAGAGAACCAGAAGACAACACCTTGTTTCCCCTTTGAATTCGACCAACCTTGCAAGCAAGAGAAAAAAAAAAAAACTTTTTCTTTTTTCTTTCTTATGTGGCTACACCCTTCTTTCTCTCTAGGCTTTCGGTTAGCTTCTTTTTCCTGATAAGTATATCTTATATACTAGAAACCCAGGGTTTAGAAAATCCAAATTAAAATAGGATTCAAATCCTTTTTTTATTTTTTTATTACTACACTAGAGTTTGAACCTTTGACTTATTTAGAGTAAATAAAAAATAATTACTTATTATTTTATTGCTCTTGTCAAGGTTAGAAACTGAAACTTCTATATGACAATTAATAATTCTTAACTATTAATATGTAAATTAAATAATCATATTATTTAATAATATTTAATTCAACAATAATCACTTCATTTAATTAATTCTCAAAATATATTTTAAGTTACTTTCGTAACACAATTAATTGGACCATCCAATTCTCCGTGAGTCTTATTACTATCAATCGTATAGGGCTAGTAAGGGGACCTAATGGACCCACAGTTTCGAGTTTCAATAATACTTAGAAAAAATTAATCAAACTCTTTAATTAATATTTCACAATTATTAACCTTGGAGTTATTCCATTAAAAACCCAAGGTTGTACTCTCGTAACTGTAGATTGTTTACACAACCAATTCATCAGTGTCCATTGATATAACTATTACATATGGTATGATCCTCCACAAGTAGTTCATAATTAGAGCTAGGTCATAAAGTCCATTATACCTCTTTAATTATATCTTTTTCTTTAAGTACCATTGATTCTCTTGAATGATTATATCCTTCATTGCTTTACGGAAGAAGGAGAGCGCACTTAATCGTTCAAGTCCCGAATCAACCCTTAAAGGAACTACTTATCTACTTCTCACAAGAAGGAGTGGATTCCATTATTGTGTGTATACCTTTCTAGCCATAAGCCAAACCATGATTCCAAGATATGGAGATATTGACTGAGAATGCTATTCTGATCTCACTCATTGTAAATCAAAAATCACTATCTAACCTGAAGGAGTCAGTAAGACACTCAGGATTTAGATCACCCATATATAGCCATAATTTTTCAATATATATGAATCTTTTAAACTAACAAATCTTAATGACAAATTCATACAGATCGTGGCTCAGTCCTATATGATCACATCACATAAGGTGCCTATATTCTTAAAACACTATATGAGTAGTCTAGGATAAGACCACCATACAATACGGAGTGGACCGCAGTTGTAGATTAATCATAAATAAGGTACCCAGCTTTATTTGTTTTCCATGGACTCTTTAGATTGCATGTCTCAAACTGAATTCCTCTGTATATGACATTCATATACTCAGTATGAGATTACATTTAGCAATCTTGGATTTTAGTATATATAATATAAGTGTAGGAATCATTATATTTGAGTGAAATAACTACTTATTTTATTATTGAATTTATAACATTTACTAATTACAAGTTTTAGGGCATAAATCCCAACAAAAACATGCATGAAAAGTGTGTGTGTGTGTGTACAACTAAAATCTTCAATTAAGAGTCAAGACAAGTTAGCTACCTTCCTTGAAGAAGCATTTAAAGCCCACAATGAGGTCCAATAGCAATTGATGAGAAATCTTCAAACCCAAGCTACCCTTACAATTTTAAATCCTATTGTGATTTTGTCAATGAAATAAGTCAATCAAAAAGTGGGGCATTTACAGAGTAGTCTTTTAAAGGTAACGGTTAGTCAGCAATTAATTTTGACCTAACAGTAAGGGGTATGAGTGTCAATTAATGATAAAGTTGTTTCGGGGTGCAAGAAGCTAAACCTCAGAGAGGTTGGGTGCAATTTGCTCATCTAATAAATTTGTAAAACAAAAATACATAGAGAGAGACTTTCAAATTGGCATTTGACATCTTTTTTTTTTTTTTTTTGTGGTGAAAAAGAGAGCAAAAGCCCAGAAAAAAAAAAACTACTCTACAAAAGGAGCAGACCTGAAAAAATCCACACCTGAAGCATCGTCCTCGAAAATGCCCACAATCAGCAGAGAAGGATCTTCAAAAAAAGAAAGGCCCAGATCAAGAGAATGCCCCAAACTAGCAAGCTTATCAGCAACTCTATTGCTCTCTCTGTAATTATGTTGAACATAACAACATTACTATTTCTCCAATAATGCTTTGTAGCTTTGAATATAACTGAAAAAAGGATGATTAGAAGGAGTAGAGGCATTCTCTAATCATCCTGTACTTAAGAGATTCACAAAGTTTTGGGAGTTAGATTCCACTACGAACTTCCTAAACCCAGTATTCCAAGGCGTCTCTTTTCAACCGACAATAAATACCAAAACTCTATAAAATTGTACTTGTTTTGCTAAACACTTTAAGATTAATTATGGATATTAATTTTTATATTCTAAATGTCAAGTCTTTATAGATACTAATAGAACTCTTAATTTATTGATTTATCTCAATTTATTGAACTTTTAACATGGATCAAGAATTAAAACAGTATATATTATGGGTTCATAAGGTAAATGTAGATGAATTGAATATTGTAATGATTTTTATAGAGTAATATCATCAACAATTTTTTTTTTAATGATTCTTCTTCACTTAGTAAACTTTGCCAATCAGTGTCAATATATTTGGTTAACTCAAAGCCTACCATAATGTAACTCTCATCAACTTTTCTCTTACATTTGCTTCCCAAACGGTTCCAAACATTTCTATATCCATGTTGTCCATCACCACTAGAATATACATTACGGATAGAAGCACTAGTTGGTGTATTATTTGAACCATATTTTATGTTATACCATAAAAATACTTGATTAAAAAATTCTTGAACTTGATTGTTGAAGTTTTTCAGGAAGAAAAAAGATTTTAAAAATATTTGTTGCATGGATACCATCAATGATACCATAGCTAAACAATTCTTCAATACTTACTTTATCTGCAAAATCTGGGATTTCGAATTCTAAAGGAAAAATATTTAGGTTTATTTGTACAGAAACAAATTTGAATGTAAATCTATTATTTAGCTTTTTCTCGTGTAGCCATGTCGTCATACCTTCAGGTAATCTTACACCAAAAGCGAGAAACTTTTGGAGTTTGATAAAACGCTTTAAATATACATTTGGAGCTATACCAAAAATATTTTACTTTATATCTATAGGAAGCTTTTCTACTGCTTTAATGAGATTTTTTGCTTGATCTCTCATCAGAGTAATATTTATAATATCAACGGGGTTTTCTACAGAATTTGCCTCCTCGTCTTCTTTACTATTGTTTTTGCTTTCAGCTTTTCTAATATTCTTTTGGCTTTCTTTACTAAATCTTTGAAGATGTTTTGCTAACTGTTCAGCTTCTTCTAGCTTTTGCTTCAATACTGTATTTTCTGCTTGAAGTTTTTCTAAAAGATCTTGCATAGTCTTTTTACAACTTTCTAGCTCTTCAGTAATTCTATGATTTGCTTCATTTATTTTTTTTGAAATGATTCATGAAACTAATCACTTGGCTTTGATCATAAATAAGACCATTAAATTCTATAATTGGTTCAAAGCCATTTTGGTTTTGTAAAAATATATTTAAAGATTTATTGGCTTCTTCTAAGGAGTAAAAATCTTTAAAACTGGGATTTGAAAAATCTTCAACATAAGTAGCAGTTTCTTGCCATATTGAATAAATTCCAATCTTTCTACCTATATAGACTACATAACACGAAAACTTGTTATTTTCCACAAAATATTGACTTAAAATATTTAGTGAATTTAAAAATCCTTTGTTATCATTTCTAAAAAACCATATATTGTTAATTAAAGCTTGTTAAGGTTCTAAAAGCTTATCTTTCAATTGATTTAAAGGTTGAAAAGAAACTCCAAGGTTATGATTTATTGTAAAAGGTCATATACTATGCTTTTTTATACTATTGCTTTGGACTGAAAAATTAAAGCTTTTCTGAAAATTCTTTGAATTTCCTACCATCCTGCATTCAAACTAAACATTTATTAGTCTGGATAATATATCTGCTATAGTATTATCTTTTCCACTAATATGTTCAAATTCTGCTTTGTATCTTTTACCAGTTAAGGTTTCTAAGAAACTAATCCATCTCTTACTTATAAAGGAAATTTTCTTTTTAAAATTTTTCTTTTGTACTTTTTTATAGAACTCTACTATATTATTACAATATGTCCTAATAGTAAAGGATTCATTTTGTATATATATATATATGAAAATTATTTAAGGTGTTTATTATTCCTAATAGTTCTAATTCAGTACTTGACGTTCTACTCTCAGGTTCTATAAATATACGACTAGAATACATTGTTATTTCTTCCGTATCCTTTGGGCTTCCTTTATTGGGCTTTTGTATAAGAATTCCAGCCCACCATATACTACTAACATCTGTTTGAACTATTTTATAATAACTATCTATTGGGAGAGCTATTGGTCCTAAATTCTTTACTATAGCTTTTATTCTTTGTATTAATTTTATATATTCATTATTAAAATATTTTAGACCATTCTTGCTAAGTTTATTGTAAAAGGGTCTAACTAAGGTGCTTAGATTAGGAATAAATTTTCTACCATAATTTAATAATCCTAAAAACTTTTGTAGTTCTTTAGTCTCTTCTAATTTATCCAGGAAATTCAATATTTTAGTAGTTATGTGTGGTTGGAGTTCTATTTTTCCTTTATCAATTTTTAATCCTAAAAATTCTATTTTATTTCTTAATAGTTCAATCTTATTTTTGGAAAGAATAATATTATTATCTTTACATAAATCGAGGACTTTATGAACATGTGATGTGTGAATATATCTATTATTTCTAAAAACAAGAATATCATCTATATATACTATACAAAAACCGGAAAAACTTTTAAAAATTCTATCCATCCTAGCTTGAAATACTTGAGGTGCATTTTTTAATCCAAATGGCATTACAAGCCACTTGAAATGTCCTTCAGAACAACTAAGTGCTGTCCAAGGGATGGACTCTTCATCTAGCTTTATTTGCCAAAATCCGTTTTTACAATCAAATTTAGAAAACCAATTTGCTTTTTGAATGCAATTTACTAATTCATTTTTGTTAGGAAGTTTATAACTATTTCTTAAAGTATTATTATTTAATCTTTTGTAATTAATACCATCCCACTCTTTCCACTTTTTTGTTCACAATGATTGCTAACTATAAATGTAAGGCTCCTATGCCGACTAGTACTTTCTCTTATTACTTCTAGTTCTAAGAGTTCTTTAATATGCATTCTGCATTTTTTTCTATCTTATAAGCTATAGGCTAAGTTCTGGGTTATTATAGTAATGTCCGGGTTTATAATTTCTAACTTATAAACTTTTGTAGAATTGTCATTTAATGGGTTATCACCAATAATTTTTTGTCCTTTCTAAGGCTTCTACTTTATTCTTTACATCTATGTGCCAATATTTTTCTTCTGAGTTATCTTGGTTAGATTCTACTTTAGAGATTATACAAAGATCTTCAGTATAACTGTCCATTAGATATTCTTCTATTTCTTCATAGCTTAAAACTTGATCAGATTCTAATTCTAATTTACTACTGACTCTTCCAGTAGAGAATCAAAATATTCTAATTCTGTTGGCTTTTCTATTTTGTTTATTTTCTTAATATAAGGGATGTTACTAGTTTCTAGTTTAGGTTGTATAAAAGTAGACTTTTTAAAGAAATTTACATCGTTTGGTGTTATTAACATGCTTCCATTATTTCCTAAAATAAATTTTAATCCGAAAATAAATTTATAGCTACACATTTACTTTGTTACTAAAATTTGAGGTAAATTATGTACTTCAACATTAATCCTAATTGGTACATTAATAATATATTCCGTTATTTGCAATAAAGATCTATTAAACTGTCTTAATCCTACATTTGTTCCTATCTTAGTTCTAAATTCTTCTGGGGCTAAACTTTCATGTATAATGCACTTATTAGCTCCTATATCTATCATTGCTTTAGTATAACTTCTTTTGGATTTATAAAAAGTTTCTACATCTATTAATATGAGTTCACTGCCTGCACGATTAACTTCTTCTTTTTCTATACATTTGTTACAATAATATAATTCTTTCTTTTTATAGCCTTTATAAAATTTCTTTATTACAATCTTTACAATTTTTTCCTAAAAAGGAAACTACTTCTTCTAACATATTAACACTCGATTTTGATCCTGATGTATTATCTTCAAATTGTTCCTCAGATTCTGATTCTAAGTTAGATTCTTCGTTTTCATCTACCAATAATACTTCGTAGCTTTCTTCATCTAATATGAATATAGTATCTTCATATAATACTTTGTCTACACTAAAGACTTCTTGTAAGTCTTCTAAATAATCCTCTATTTCCGAAATATTTACTTTATTATTCTTGGCTTCAGGACAATTAGGTATGTCCCATTTTTACACACAAAAAACATTTACAATCTTTGTGGTTTTTCTTCCTAAAAATTCTTTTACCCTTTTTAAAAGCCTTTTCAATTTTTCTCTTGTTATCAGCATAATTATAGAATTTTCTTTTATAAGGTTTATAGGGTTTTTTATACCTATCTTTCTTGTATTTTTTATATTTCTTTGTCTTTTCTTTATTATATATATGCTTGTATCTTTTAGTTTTTTCACAACCTAATGTTGGTACTTTATACAAATCTATACACATTCTTCTAAACTGTTGCTGTGCTTATCTTCTAAGCTTTTCTTCGTCACATAAATCTCTAATTCTTTGTCTAACAAATTCTACTGCAGGTATTAAAGAAGAAATTTGCCAAAACAATCCTTCTTCTTTTCTACTTTTGAACCATTCAGTTAAATCTTTATAAAGTTTTTCTCCTTTCTTTCCAGGTAACTTTGTTACAAACTTCATTAATAACTCTTCATCATATGGTCGTCCTATTTGAATCCAATATTTATAGAAAAGGTCTACATAATAATCAAAATAATGTAAATCACATATTTTTAGCTGCTCTAAGCTTCTTATCACTCTAATTTGCTTTTGTTCATCATCTACTTCTTCCATTGAGGATCCTATACATTTTCTAATTGCATCTATAAAACTTAAGACTGTTATATTTATCTTGAATTCATCTAATTATGTTTTCTTTGTTTCATCCTTTTCCATATATTCTCTCCATCTTAAATAAATTTGTTTGTCATTATATCCTAATGTGCTTTCTAGGTAGACTAACTTATACTTATAATCTACAATATTATTTAATGCTTCCATTGCATGCCTAATCAAATTTCCTTCCCATTTATTAAATATACGCTTCCATTCACTAGCTCTATGTCCTTGTAAATTTAAAATTAGTATGTCTTTTGCTTCTGGTTCTTTTCTCCAACTTTCTAATTTAGTTTTAGCTTTGTAGACTCTTTCAGTATCTTTAATATCTCTATGTTGTTCTTGTGTATCTTTTATTCCTTTGTTTTCTAAATAGTCATCTATTCTAGGTTTAGGAAATCCTTCAGTATTCGGAATATTTGTTCCACTTCCACTACCAGGTTCTAAAGTTCTAGGCTTTTTTTCTTCTTCTCCTACAAATATTTCTTCTTCTAAGTAAACTATATGTAGTAATTCATTTCCTAGATATTCAAAATTTAATTCTTCTAATAAAATATCATCTACATCTTTGTCTTCTAATTCTATATTATCACAAAGTTCTTTAAATACCTCTTCTTTTAGGTAAGTACGAGGGTTATTAAAAATTATATCTATTATCTATTCTCTATTAGCACTTAGGGTGTTAACTTTATCTATGTTTTGTTCTATTCTTAGCATATTTACTTCATCTTCAAAATCTTCTTCAGTTATAACTATATTACTATATTCTTTATAATTACTAAATTTTTGGAAAGTTTGATCTTTATTATCGGTATAAATTTTACTATTTTCTGGTAACTCTATTATTTGATTCTTTAATTATGGTAATCTCTATTCTAATCCTTGTAATTCGCTTTTATTAAGTCTTTTAGAAACTTGCATTTGTACATAGTCACTATGAAAATGTTCAACTACGCTTTTATTAATAAACTTGAACTTTTTATGATATTTATTATAACATCTCCCTACAACAAATATTTTTATCCTAAGATTTTTATATTCAGCATCCATATTAAAACCTTTTGTTTGTATGCTTAACTTTATCTTATTTCAAAATTCTTTTATGTCTATGTCTATGTCAGGGAGACAGCCTACTACTGCTACTTTGTTCCTAAGATCTACTTCTGTAGTTACTAGCTGGGCTTGTTCATGATTATTAAATCTTTCATCGTAAAGATAAAGATGGACTTTAGTATCTAATCCAGCTCTAGTCTGAATGAGTATTCCTATGATTACCACTCTTAAATGTATTGATGTATAACCATTTTTCTTTATTTCTTTAGCACTTTGAGGGCTTATTAATGTAATTTATTGTCTATTGTTAACAACTCCGATTGTAAATTCATCTTTATATATATACAAACTGCTTTTAAAGTTATCTAATATTCCTTCTTGATACAGATTCTTTTTTCTAACTTGTCTAAATCCAACTTCTAACATTCTATTAACATCTTCTTCTTGTATTAAATCTTCTGTTCTTTCTGTTATTTCTTTTCCTTTATTACTACAGTTTAGGATGTTTCTAACTTTATTAGCTAGTGGTGTTCTTATGCTAGAGGTTCTTGCTAGTTCCATTTTTAAAGTGATTTACTTTTGGACCTAGGATATCTTTAATTTCTACTTTTGGTTGGCTAGGGAAAGGCTGTGCTTCTAGCTTTTTCTCTACTAATTCTATTCTTTTCACTAACCAAGCTATATAATCTAGATCTAATTGTGAATGTATAATTTTATTAATAGTATTCTCTAATTCTTCAATTCTTTCTAAAGTTTTGAATAATAACTTTATTATAGTATTACATTGTTCTTGAGTAACTGTATTACTTTCTAAATTAAAAACTTTATCACTAATGCTTGCCGGTGAATTATTAGGGGTCTCTGTTATTAATTCTTTAAGAATTTTTTCTAAATAGTTCATTTAATAAGTCTTTTTATCTGTAATCTTAATTCTTGCTGAATCTGTTTTACATTTTCTATCTCTAGACTGAGGCTTTTAACTAAACTTCTTATCTCTAATTCTACTAGTTTATGAGTCTTTTGTTCTATTAGATTAACTAATTCTAATATTTCTTTTTTACCGGGGAACTTTTTTATAGTGTTATTAAAATAACTTTATAATTCTTTTATATAATCCTAAATTCTTTCTTAAAGTATTTATCTTACTATTTTCAAAGAAACTTGCTAGATCTGTAATATTCTTATTAGTCTTATCTATATTTTCTTTTAAACTTTGTCCTAAATTAATCAATATATCTACGATAAAATTTTGTTGACTATTACTAGTGTGTGGTATGTGCTTGTACTGATTATCTAGGTGCTCTATATTACAATTAATTTTAAAATTATTTTGTAGGTTTAGCTTTGTCTTTTTAAATCCTCCTATTTCTATATCCAAATATTCTAGTCTCTTAAAGTTCATATGTAGTGTAAAATTCTTCTAAAATCTTTCATTCTTCTATCTAAAAGTTCTAAAAATCTTTTCTTTCCTATGTCAAGTTTTTCAGGGATTAGGGGTTCTCTAAATATTTGTCTGTTTCTTATAATTAGGAAATTGAAAACTATTTCAGTTTCTTGGAAATCTAATTGGTCTAAATCTTCACTAAATTCTTTTAAAGGTTTTTCAAAACAAATATTAAGAAGACAATTAAAGAGATTTTGCATTTAAAAGTCTACTATAGATTTTTATTATAAAAAATTCTGCAAACAACTACTTCTTGTCTACAAACAACAACTTTTTGTTCAAACGTACAAACTTATCTTACTATTACTAACACTGTTGATTAAAATATATTAATAAAGTCTTGTATTAAATAATGTTATAATAACTTTATGACAACTTTTACTACCAAAAAATTTATTACGAGAGTTTACTAGACTAGCTTTCTTCTTTTTTGACTATTAAAAGTTTCTTTTTCTTTGCTTAGAGGTCTTAATATTTCTCTCCAACGATTTTCTCCTGCTTTTATAACAGCTATTCTTCCTCTTAGTCTAAATTTTTCTTCTTCTATTTTAGCTTCTTTAAGCTGGTTATTATAATTTCTAATGTTAATCCTACAAGAATCTAAACGCTTAGTTATAAATTCTATTTTTTGAGAATTTGAAAATTCATTATTCATCTAATCTGGTAAATTTAAAACTGAAGTCGAAACTTGATTATTTTCTCTTAAAAGTCTTTCTATACTTTTTAATTTATTTTCACTATTTAAGGTCTACATAATAATTAAAATAATGTAAATCACATATTTTTAGCTGCTTTAAGCTTCTTATCGCTCTAATTTGCTTTTGTTCATCATCTACTTCTTCCATTGAGGATCCTAAAATACATTTTCTAATTGCATCTATAATGAAACAAATTATGCACGTTGTGTTCAATATTAATCTAGGGGGGGTGAATAGATTTTAACCCTTATTACCAAATTTTCGCGTTTAGTCAATTTACGAAAATACCCCAATTAGTCAATACAATACAACAAGTGTAATATATGCGGAATTTAAATAACACTTGATATTTACATGGAAACCCTCAACAGGGAAAAACCACGGGTTGGTAAGTGTGCCACACTGGAACCTCGAATCCACTAAATGCGATAGCGTATACAACCTAATCCCGGTTTGACAGCCTAATCCCGGCCAATATCCCGCTACCACTACCCCTACCCGCATGCCTTTTATAGCGGACCTAGTCTAATTTGCTTGAGTGACCACCTAATCCAGGTGTAGCAACCTAAACTCGGTCAATCACACAAGACTTATATTCTCCGAAGAGATCAAACCCTATTGTGAATATACAATGATATCCAAATATGCAAGATAGAGCTAGGGTACTCTAGATGCTTAACTAGGATTATATGATGATAATAAAATCAATCATAGATATGAAAAAAGCTATAACTTTAATTTAGGACAAAGTTTAAAAGAAAATATAACTTTAGCTAAGTAAAGGATAACCAATCCTAAATATAAAGCTATCAAAAACAATCTCAATCAATAAACGAGATCAATTAACTAGATGTATATATATCTATCATGAAATCCTAGCTATCATAAACAATCTCAATCATGCAATGAGATTAATTAGCTAGATGACATATAAACAATAAAACCTAGCTATCACAAAATAACTCAATCAACACATAATCTCAATCTTGTATGTAGAAATTACTCTAAGAACATACAAGTAATAAATGTAAGATAATAGTGTTCAACATACCATACCATGTGTGTTGAAGAAGACCCATGTATTAGCACATGCTAGATAAACCTAGATGATGCTTATATGATGATTTATGCATATGGAACTGGGTTTGGAGAGTTAAAAAAGCAATCTTGGTGCTTTCTCTCACTAGGGAGCTCTTAATCTCTCTCTAGGATTTTTTAGCTTTTGTTCCTTTTTTACAAATGAGAAAAAAAGATGTATTTATAGTGCTAAGATGATATCCCTATAAATTACGTGACTTGCCATTCAAAAATGAGCCAAATCGAAATCCAAATGAGTGAGATATGGCCAAATTACGAAACAGGGTTGGGAATCAGTTCTGCCGCTATTTAGGTTCCGTGGCCAGCCAAGACAGCACTTAGACCGTGGCGAATTGCTGTCGCTAGCATGCCACTGTCACCCAAGACGGCACTTGAATCCCGGCGAAGCGTCACAGCACAGAGCTTGATATTCAAACGACTCAAAACATGACCAAACGATATTGAAACCTTTCATATAATATATCGTTGGAAAGGTATGGAAGTCTACTTTCTACTCCAATTAATGGAATGACATTTCGATGTCTGTAAAAAACGTTATGGTCAATAGAGTGACCAAAGGTCAGAAACGGACAACAACAAAGTTGCCCTGTTTTGGTGGTTACTTTGGAGATTTCAAAACCAATCCAAACGGTTATGAAAGATTATGAATAATATATCGTTGGAAAGGTATGGGTGTCTAGTTTGTCAAGAATTTTACAAAACTCAATTTAAATCTTTCTATAAAAAGTTATGGTCACAAGACCATAAAAAGGTCAGTTTTGAAAAATATTTAAAACATTGAAATCCAATATTTTGAAACTAGACACTTTACTCCAAACAACCAAACCAAAACTTACACATATCCAAGAGAAGAATGAGACATTCTTAAGTGGTCAACCATCGTGCTAAGGCATGCACACCATCAAGCAAGCGCATCCGTTTCCGATCACCTTCGAGAAATGAATTACACCACACTTAAAGCTAACAAACATGAAGTGCAAGTGTGGGAAGTGAATGCATCATAATGCCTAACATATCATGGCATTGTCATTGAATAAGATGCACTCAATTCAAAACATGCATGAATAGAATTCATGGCTTTGCATCCTAATGCCTAATTATGCCATGGCATTTCAATGAACAAGATGCAATCATTTAAACATGCATGAAGAGACTTCATGGCTTTGCATCCTAATGCCTAAACATGTTATGGTATTTCAATGAACAAGATGCAATCATTTAAACATGCATGAAGAGACTTCATGGTTTTGCATCTTAATGCCTAAACATGTCATGACATTTTAATAAACTAGATGCAATCAATTAAAACATGCAAGAAGAGATATTCAAGAACATGAATGCACACATATAAAAGCACACAACTTACAAGAATAAAAATATGCATGAGTTGTGTATGTGTGCAACTAGATCTCTTCAAAGCAAGTAAGCACTAGAATATACCTTTGGTGCTTCTTCTCTTGAGGTCTTGAGCGGGCATTGGTTGTGCAAAACACCAACCATCAAATACCTAAGCTATCCTTACATCAAGCCCCAATATGTGGTTTATCCATGAAATAAGCCAATCAATAAATGGGAATCTTTACATATAAAACTTAAGACTATTATATTTATCTCAAATTCTTCTAATTCTGTTTTGTTTGTTTCATCCTTTTTCATATATTCTATTCGGGTGGACCCCATAGCCTATAAGTTCTATATGGAAGCTTGTAAGTTCTCTCTCGTTGGCCGAGTAGTTTTTTCTAGTAGTGAAATGCCTTAGAAGTTGGTTGATTTTAAGATTAAGCATCAGCTTGTTTGGAAGCTGAGTTCTGTTTATAGATTGATTTCTTTAGGCATGGGTTACTTTTAGATTATGTTGAAATCTGATGATGATATCAATATGGTGTGGGATATGGGATCTTTTAATCTCAAATATGGTGTATTACGATCCAGCCTTGGATGCTAGATTTTAATCCAGTTTTGTAGAAGTCTTCGAATGCTTAGGTGTGGGTCTGCTTTTATGATATATCATATGAGTATTGGCATCTGCAGATTATTTTAGATTTAGCTAGCGGTATCAGTGTGGCTTTACGGTTGGACAGGGCATAATTAAGGGCAATTTTGGACATTTTATGAGTGTTTTTGTAGATATTGATGTATCTTTTGTGCTCTGACTTCTTTACTTCTTGAGCAGGATGATTCACATAATTCTTTCATTACAGTGGACTACAAGAATCTTCCGGCTTTTTGTACTACTTATTCCTTTATTGACCATTTACCTAGTGCTTATCATTGGTGCAAGTCAGGAAGAGTGACCCTTGCTAGTTCTAGTAAGTTGGTTTCGGCTCGGGAGGGTTCTGCTATGGTTACTTCTTATGAGGGGTTTCAAGTTCCCCGAATTCGTGCGTCAAAGATGGTATATTGCCCACTTTCTGTGCCTCAATTGGAGGTTCCGATCTTCAATTTTTTCACCGCTATTCATTAGGATAAATGGCCTTTGGATTTAGTTTTGGTTCATTCTTTGATTGGTTCTGATCTTGTTTCTAATTTGCCCCATTCTTAGGTTTAGTCGCTTCGTGAAACTCGACACCGCTGGTGCTTTCTACTTCAGTTTCTCCTTCTAGGGCTGTTTCAGTTATTTCGATTGTCAGTTTAGTTCTGGTTTCTTCGATAGTTTCTCAATTGCTCTAGACTGGGAAGGGTTGTGTATTTCGGTTTCTAAGGTTGTAGTGGTTTCCTCTGCAGTGGGAGCTGATTCTGCTCCAGTTCCAAGCTCTTCAATTGTTTTTTCTGTGGTGGATTTTGTTGTTTTGACTGGTTGGATTTGTAGGATTCGAGGAATGTTATTCAAGTTCCTTTGATGGCTCTTCTTGTTTAGTATTTGGTTTCTTTTATTTTGTTGAGGTTATCTTTTTGTTTAAATCCTTCGGCTTGTCAGGAAGTTAAAGCGCATCGAGTTTTAGTTGATAAGTTTAGTTGTCATGGTGGTTGAGCATTTAGTTCTAGTAGAGTTTGTTTCTTGGAGAGGTTTTGGGGGTGGAGTAGGTTCTTCTCGTCCCTTTTCGTTGGATATGGTTCCTGGTGTGCAGTTTCAGGGTTTAAAAGCTTCCAATGTCGGAATCTCAATGCGAGTTTTGCTCAGATAGATTAACAAATCATTCACTCCCCCAAATCCGCTGGTTGTATTAGACACATATTATATATTTTCAAGTTTCCTTTTATCTGTTTTTTTTTATTCCTATATATTGGAGTTTTGTAGTCATTTTATGGAGAGTTGAATTGATAATAAAATATTCAGCTATGACATTTCTTTTGTTTGCTTTCTCGGTATTCTAGTGAATCAATAAGTTAGAAAAATGTTCATAGTCCTAGGTATTCCCAAAATCAGCAGGGCTTGATCACCCATACCGGTGCTGCATCATTTTTGTAGCAGAGTCAGGTTGTGGTCTATTGATCACCTGTTTAGCATTCGCTTTTAATCACACGGATTAATCCCACATATTTTTGTTTCTTTTGCTATTTGCTAGTATTCGTGTTGAATCAACATATAGTTCTTGTTTTGATTATGGTATTCTAAAAAATCAGCAAATAGTTTCTGGTATTCCAAGAATCAATGGAATCGAAATAGTAATCCCCATTTTGTATATCAATTTTCTTTAGCATTCTTTTTTCATTGCATCAGTAATTTGAGTCTTATGGATTATTTTTATGATTTATATGTTTCTCATCCTACAAATACCTCATTTATATTTTATTGCAAAATTTGATGATTAATGAATTTGTTTCAATCTATTGGAGTTATGGGATGACATCTTGAGAAAAATTGGAAAATTTAAAGTCCCACTACAACAAAAACTGTCTTCTACAACAAAAACTGTCTTTATTGACAGTTATTTCTTGGCAGTTTTCAAAAACTGTCAAGAATTGCAAGTTCTTGACAGTTTTTGAAAACAGACTAATTGCACAAGTGTCCCCTAAGTTTATGCATAATTGCATGCATATGGAACATTTACCCATAATTGTAAAAACATACATTGTCGTTAGTTGACTTCGGTTGACTCTAACCGTTGACCACAATTTTAACCTACAATGACTAAAGTGCCCATATTTTCCTATTTTATTATTTAAATTAATAATTAAAAATGGAAACAGAAAAGAAAAAGATATTGGATAAGTAAAATTATTATATATATTGTATATATTGTATAATATATATTGGATAAGTAAAGTTATTATATATATTGTATATATATTATATATATTGGATAAATATATTATTATATATATTGTATAATATAATATATATTATAAATTATATATATTATTTATATATATATATATTATATTATATTATATAATATAGATATATATATAATTATTATTTTATGTATTATATATAATATATAATTATATATGTATCCATTATATTATATATAATATATATGTATAAATTACAATTGATGTCATGAGTCTTCTATAGGCCATGTTTGGTTGGATGGAATGGAAAGAAAACCATTTTATTCGTTTGGTTTGTTAAAATGCAATAGAATGGTGATTCCATTGGAATGGAGATTCCACCATTTTGGTGGAATTGACATTCCATCCAAAAACCAATGGAAAGTCATTTCATTCAAAACTAAAATTTATATTCCATAAATACCCTTATATGCCCTAACTCCATTACAAAAATACTCTCAACTCCTTTCTAAAAATAATATATTATTATATATTATATTAATGATGTATAAATATATATTTTATATATATGTACTATATATTATATTCCTTGGCGATCCTTCTCAATTTTATAAACAGTCTCGACAGGATTTCTTTGATATGAAGTGCTGTTCTCTTCGCCGCAAATACATTGACTTCCATTATAAGAGAATGTCTTCCAGATTCCACATTCTTGGTGGGATCAATGATCCGAGTTTGAAACATGTTTACCCAACTAGAGGTAATCTGAGATGATTACAGACTCTTTATTATCTAATAGAGACTCGTTGAAGAAGAAAGAAGGAGGAAACTTAGAAAGCTAAGAGATTATAAAACATTCAGGTATATTATTTCTTGATATTCTGATGATCTTATATATAATATAATATATTTATATTAATAATATGATATATATAATATATTATATTATTATATATATTATATATATTATACAATTATATCTGAGCCTTATATGGTCTTGTCCATGATCCTTTCCAGAAAGATTCTCTCCTAATAACTTTCTTAACTTGGTTCAATTCCCTTTCCTATTGGCAGTTCGAACTTACTAAACTCATGGGTTATCATAATCTATGGAAACTTGATCAGGAATCTGCCTCGGCAATTTCTTGCATTTGGATATTCCATCGTCCTTATTGTTTCAACCCTCACAATAGACTTCTTTAGACGTCAAATGTTTGCTATGAATGGCACACCACATATGATTATCTTAAGTTGTACCCTCAGAATCTCCAGATCTCATTGCTCAATTTCCTTTGCAACGTTAATGGAGTTCTACCCCATCAGTGTTATATTTTCCCTGATGTAATCAGAGACCCTGTTCTAAGATGGCATCCATTCCAAGACTCTGTTTTTGTCCACCCACAAAACCCCATAGAGCGTGACACATGGCCTTGTCACATTTGTGGAGTAGAAGATTCGGATGACGAATATCATACCACTTGCAACTTGTCCAGTCCGTGACTCTATCTTTGCTCTATAATTATGCATGTATAACATGAGTATCTTATTTTCCTATGTGTAATAATTACATATGTATCACGAGTGTGCTTTATTGTGTACATATGTATCACGAGTGTGTCTTATTGTGTCGGTAGCTGTACTATTAGGTCGGTCCTCTTATCAGTGCACTGTTTTCCTTTATCTTGTATGCCACGAGTTTGGCATTTCACTATAAGCTAATTTGGATGTTTTCCATCATCTCTCATATAAAAGGAGATGATCTCTCTTTGTAAAATCATCAGAAAATTAGAAATAAAATCAGTGTGTTTCAAAAATCATGAATTTCTAAGTATTGTCTCATTCTCTTCAATATTTCTTTATGAGATAATAAACAGTCTGTAATAGTCTTAGTATGCTCTATGCTTGCCTCTACTTAAGGATCATGCACATCAGAAATGAGATTTTGATTCTTTGGCTTAAGGTCCTTAACCGTCTTAGACAAGTTGCTTTGTGAGTACCCTGTTAAGACCATGAGAAGGTCGCCAAGTAGAGAAAACATTAAGACTAGAATAAGACGGATCAAGGCTCCCTGCCACCGCTATGGTCAGGAAGTATTTGGATTGAGACTTGAGGTCCTGGTTATGCATCGTAATGCGTCGCTTGGTGGGAGACTGGGGTTGCCTGGTTAGAGGCTGGAAGAGACTGGAAGTGAATCAGTCTCAGAGAGACTCGAATATTCTGAGTCAAAAATGGTGGAGATGAAATCTACAGCTTATAGCATAAAGGCTATATTGTAATTAGCATGATCTTGTTTAGAGAAGATGGATTCAATATCAACATCAGATGGAACATCATCTGCTAGCTGTTGGATTAGCTTAGCAGACTTAGCCTTTTTATTAGGACATTTTTTGGCATAATGTCCCTTTTGTCCGCAGATAAAACATTTCTGAGACTTATTCCATGCACGTCGAGATTCCTTCTTGAAGAATTTGAACTTCTTCTTGCCTTTTCACTTGGTAAAACGAAAATGCTTGTCTTTCTTGGTCTTGCAAGTGCATTGCTCTAAGGACTTGCATTTGATCTAGTACGAGGGTTGTTTACATTGGGCTTCGTACTGTTTTCCTTCTTTGAGCATCTTGGAGAAAACCTTTTGAGTGGCACAAAGTTTCTCCAAAGCACTTAGGGTGAAGATATGGATTTCACCTAGTGTAATGTCAATGAAAGGTTTGCCAGATGAATATATCTCTCTGTGTAATTCATCATAGAGCTCGGTAGAGAGAGAATTCACATAAACATTCTTAAGACTCTGGTCATTGATACCTCCAAGGATGTGATATCTACTAGATATGCGTTTGTAATGAAAATCGATGTCTTTCTTTCTGAGTGAGCAGCATCACATCTCGAAGAACTATTGCCTAGCTTGCTTATAGAATTGGTTAGGATCTCCAAGAAATTCTCTGAAAATGATGCCCATAACTGCAGAGGTTGAGGCTACTCGGACAATTTGTAATTGTTGATATTCTCCAAAGGCTTGATACCAATCTCGAAGAGAACCGGTGAATCTGGAAACGAATTATCTGAGAATTGCTTCTTGATTGTGTTCTGATTTGGCCATTTGGAGGTCAAGCTAGGCACTCATTTTTGAGATCTTCTTGCGCCATGAGTCTGGGTTTGAATCTCCGAGATCAAACTAAGGACCGTTAGTAGGTCTAGATCTATGAGGCTGTCCGGGGACATGATGCTCCGGTGGTTCTTCAATAATAGGCGGAGGTTCAGTTGAGGATTCGTCAGGGGAATCATAAGTCTGGGTGGATGGCTGTGGATCTATTCGAGCAGCCATAAAAACCTGTGTGAGATCAGTAACTTCAGCTAAATCAAAATGATGTGAGGTAGTTGTGGCAACAACGTCAGAGGAGTACTGGGAAAAGGTGTTTGACGAGGTGTCAATATCTGATTCGTCCGATGGAAGGGATCTATTGGAAGTATGGAGGGGATGCTGAGAAGTATACAATATTAGGTCAATTGGTGGAGTAGGCTGTTTGTCTCTCTGTCAGGAAGAAGAGGGCTTGGAAGTAGGTTTCCAAAGTGGAGAAGATAACGAAGGATACTTGCGAAATAATTATCTAGTGGATTTGAAATACTAAGAAGTGTCCAGAGGTTTGAAGGGAGGAGAGTATGAAGGAGATGTAGGAAAGAACAAAGACTGAGAAGAAGAGTAAGGTTTTGGCATGAATTTGGAAGTTGTGGAGAATGAGTGGTCTATGTTCATTTGTTATAATTAATCTTTGAGTCGTCTGATTTCTCTTTCTTTTTTGTCAAATTCTGGACCGAAATATCCATGGTTGATATAACGGTAAAGATCAGCGTCGAGTTTGGCGATCCGGGTTTGAAGATCAAAAAACATGTCACGGAAGACTGTATCTAGGGGTGGCAAAACGGGTTGGCGGGTCGTGTTAGGCCCAACACGAACACGACCCGTATGTTTTTAACACGACACGAACACGACCCGTTTATTAAACAGGTCAGACCCCCTAAACACGAATACGACACGATTATATATGGGTCAACACGACGCGACACGATTAACCCGTTTATTATGTTAATCAAATCGTGTTGGGTCAAATGACCCGTTTAAACAACATTGAACCCGTTTAAAAAACACGACATGACACGACTAGGTTTGCTTTTCTATTTATATAGAAAGGTAAAATTATATAAATATCCTTATAAAATAGTGAAATTACATTTTTACCTATATTAATCGTGTCAACCCGCGACATGATGGGTCAACACGAACACGACCGTTTAATAAACGAGTTAGATGGGTTGACACGATTATTGACACGACCCGTTTATCTTCAACCCAAACCCGTAATAATCGTGTTCGTGTCGTGTCGACCCGTCGTGTTATGACCCACATTGCCATTCCTAACTGTATCGAGACTTTGGAGTTGATTCTCATGTTGGGAGACATGGTGTGTGACTCGGTCGATCTTCCAATCAATAGAGTTGAGGACTCTATTTTGCACTTTGGCATTGTGAGTTTGCCAATTAAGAACTTGTTCAGCTTGGGTAGGTTGTTTGAGGGAACCATCAGACAAGACTTTAAAAGTTTGAACATAAGGTCTGGAAAACCGATTCCTTTCAGGGTTTGAAGTGGGTTCCAAGGGAGGGAGCTCTTGGTCATAATTAGAAGCCATAAAGTAGGGTATAGGTGGAGTAACATTGGTAGGTAAAGGTAAAAGACCTTTTGATTGAAGGATTTGTAAAGCTTTGTCGTAAATTGGAAAGGTTTTCCTTTTGATAGGTTTCAAACCTATCCATGGGCTTTCTGGATCATTTGGTTTTTATAGTTTGCACGCAGTTTTACATGGAGTGAGATCTGGTAAACAGTCACGACAGGTGCAGTCAGCATCGCACATGTAGGGATCGTCGTCCCAAATGAAATGACCATTGATTTTGTCAGTGTAGATCGGAGATCCATTGGCTTCAAAGCTATGGATCGGGATGTTATCTTCAGTAATGACTGGTTGGATCATTAGTGCCTGAAACATATAAGGAGCGCTAGGATTGTAGCTGGAAGGAAAATCTGTGTTGGAGAGAAGTTCATAAATCGTCTTAATGGAGCCATCATTTTCCTTGATGCATTTGTGTTAGAAGCAACAACATGAGTTGTGTTCTGAAAAGCCTTCTCATAGTTTGTTATCCATTCGAGAGGTATGATTTCTTTAAGTTTGTCTCAGGGCAGTTGTTTTGGAATCTGGATGATGGTGGGAACTTCATCTTCACATTTAGCCTTGATGAAGATAGTGTCACCATTATGGCCAGGAATGGGGAGATCAAGGGCATGATCTTTAAGCCGATAGACGATCTGGTGATAAAGAGTTGCCATATAAGAATTTGGTAGCATGGGTGCTTCCAAGATCTGAAGTTGTATCTTGAGGCAGTTGTGGAGATTGGCATCCCTCAAATGGATATTGAAATTATGGTAGTATGTGAGTGATATATTACCAGCATGGAGTGTGGATAGACAAGTACCAATAACTGCATGTTCATATTCCTTGTAGATGGTGTTAAGGAGAGCAACACGAGCAGTAACAGGTAAACCTTTTCTGCCATGTAGAGTGAGGATGATTCTAACAGCTCCGATATGGAGGTGAGAATAACCTTCTTTGATCCAATGATCAATTAGAGGTTGACCGATTTCGAGATCAACATACTGCTCAGCCGAAGTGGCTGGGACCAAGCAGTTGTCAAGAGCCATAGATTGTATGTACTCCTTAGTTGGAGGAGATCTATGACGAATGAGATGGTCGATTCGTGTAGTAAGGGATTTACTTCGCTTGAAGATAGTATAGGGATTTAGCATTGGTAAATGAGTTTCATTAATTTGGGCGGCTTCTGTAATATGGGTATATTCTACAAGGTTTTGGATTCTGGAGGACTGAGTTCGTCTAATCGAAGCAGGTAAAGAGATGGAAGAGGAAAATCGAACAGGATCTAGATTGGAAACAACTGAAGAGGCGCTTGTTGTATTTGCCATAAGATGAGAATACTTTCCTTCAATATTTCCTTTATTCAATTCAAAACAGCCTAACTCTTTTCCTGGACTCTAGGAATCGAGACTCTGATACCATGGTGGTGGTAGGGAGCCTTGATCCGTCTTATTCTAGTCTTAATGTTTTCCCCATTTTGCGACCTTCTCATGGTCTTAACATGGTACTCACAAAGCAACTTGTCTAAGACGGTTAAGGACCTTAAGCAAAAGAATCAAAATCTCATTTCTGATGTACAGGATCCTCAAGTAGAGGCAAGCACAGAGCATAATAGGACTATTACATATATATTATTGCATATGTTATATATAATTAATATATTATATTATATAATATATATAATATAATATATTAATATATATTATATAATATATATACATTATATTATATTATATAAATATATTATTATATACATATTATATATATTTATATTTACATATATTATAATATATAATATATACATATTATTATATGTATTATATAATATATATATATATATATGTATTATATATATTATATTATTATGTATTAATATATTAAATAGTATATATTAAATAATATATATTATATAAATATATATTATTATATATTATTATTATATATTATTATAATATATATATATATATATATATTATATGTATTATATATAATATATATGTATTATATATTATCTGTTATATATATAATATATTATTATATTAAATAATATATAATTATATATATAATATACTTTTATATTTTATTATTATTATCCATAATATATCATGTTATTATGAATATTTTATGATTAAGGGTATTTTGGTCAAAATACAGTTAACTTCATTCCTTTCCATTGTTAACCATACAAAATAATAATGATTCAGAGACAAGTTCTAAAGTTCAAACCAAACAAAAAACTTAGTTTTCCTATCATTTCCATTCTCATTCTCATTCACATTCTCATTATCATTCCAATTACCATTCCACCATATAACCAAACGTGATCATAGAGTATAGATCAATAACTCGACTATATATGTATTAAAAAATATAATTTTATCAAAAGTTTCAATATCTATCGTGGAAATTAGAATTTTGATTAGTTGAATAAATTTAAATTTATCTAATAAGTTTTTATTTATTTATTTCTAACAACTCATATATGTTATATATAAATATTGTTCAATCATTAACACATCCAATATTGTAGTCAAGTGGTAAAGGCTTGCAACTCTTGAACCTGAGGTCTTAGGTTCAATTCTAATAATTTCAGTTTAATTGTCATTAGTATGAGGTGGTGGGGGAGCCGGGGCAGTGGTCGGAAAGAAAATGAATATTTTTTTTTTAATAAACCCTTCCTTGACAGTTTATCTTTCGAATTCCATAATTTTGTTGTAGTGCTAGATGGTTTTAGTTCTCTGAAATTCTAGGAGATTTGCTAGAATCATCAAGAAAACAGTAAATTGATTTATACGATTTGATCAACCATAGAGATGTGGGGACATATTTTAGGTGATTCAAATTGTGACTTTGATTTGTTTCATTTTATTTGTGTTTTTTTTACTCCTTTATATCGGAGGTTTGTAGACATTTCATGGAGACGTGAGTTGATAATAAAATTTTCAGTTATGAAATTTCTTTTTGTTTGCTTTCTTGGTATTCTAATGAATCAATGAGTTACCAAAGTGTTTGTACTCTTGGGTATTCCCAAAATCAATAGGGTTTGATCACCTATGCTGGTACTACATCATATAATTTTTAAGGTTGAAAAGTATTGGAGTGATATTCCTAGTGTGGTGGTTTTAGTGGTAGTTTTTGATCCTATGTATAAGATGTTGCAAATTGATTTTAATTTTAGTAAAATTTATGGCTTTGGTGCATCTCGTCGGCAAGAAACAGTGCATGAAATTTCAAAGGATTTCATTAAAGAATATGAATTATGATCCAGCTTAGTTGAACAATTAGATGATAATTCATTAGAACATTCTTTTGACATTCTTGGGGGTGCTGAAAAATTTGAGTTATATAAAAGTCAAGTGGTTAGTAGTATAAACAAGTTAGAGTCATAGAGGTATTAGGATGAACAAGTTGAAAATAACTCTCATGACTTTGGCATTTTATCATGGTGGAAAGGTAACAAAGGGAAATAACTGATTTTGGTTAAGATTGCCAAAGACATTTTGGAAATTTATGCATCTACGGTGGCTTCTAAGTCTGCTCTTAGTGCTAGGTGTAGATTTTTGAGTCCATATTGTAGAAGATTTCTTCCGAACACGCTGGAGGCCTTGATGTGCACACAAAATTGGATATGTGCCCCTCTTCGAGATATGCAATTAGTTTCAAGTTTGGTTATACTTATGAAAATACCTACAAGGTTATATTAAACAATATTGAGAGAGGGGGGGGGGGGGGGGGGGGGGTGTGAATGGGGGGTGAGGGGTGAGTAGGTTGACACTCTAATTTCAAAACTCTTTTGAGACTTTTGTCAAAACCCTAATGAGCATATAAATTAACTTTTAACATGATTGTTATGAGAAAACAATTAATACATGTACACTCAATTCACCACTCTTAGTCTACAAAACATATACCAACAAACAATATATCTCATATACAAGATATTCAATAAATATCAAATTCCACAAATTGTACTTTGAATATTACAATATAAGTACATTAAGTAGAACACTACAACTTGCTAGTGAAGGAATTATATTAAAACTAAAACAAAGAATACTTGTATTCACAATTATGTCCAATATGTACAAGTACTAATCAATATATGACTATACACAAATAAGTCAATATACAAAAGAATTATATTTACAACTTTGATCAAAATGATGTGCTTACATCTCACACTTAACAAAATCTTGTTTCCAAATACATCACGAATGAAGATTAAGAAACAATAATTAAAATATACACATATACAAATATGAAAGATAGAGATAAGAAGAATTGACACAATGGATTTTTTAATGTGGTAAAACCTCCAAGGAGGAAACAGCTACAAGTTGAATTATAACCATAGGGGTACTATATATATTGGATGATAGATTAGAAATTCCTCAAAAGTGACCAACCTATGATCTACTTTCTATTGGAGTTTATGTTTACCCAACCCCTATTGGTAGATAAGAAATCCCTCAATGATGCGGAGCCACCATATATTGGAGTCCATCTCTACACAACATCGTTGGAAGATTAGAAATTCCTTAAGAGCCAATGCACATCCCATGCAACACTCTCTATTGGAATATATATCTATCTAATCGCCTGGGCATACCAATATTGTAGCCAACTCCCTATCCAAGGCACTCATGCCTCTAGAGAGCCTTTCATGCATAGCTATCTGGACCTTCCCGATCCTAGCCATGACTTCTTGCTTAGTTATCCTGATCTCTTGTCTTAACTAAGTCTTCCTTGCTTGACTATTCTAACAACTTGTCCTTGTCAAGACTTTACGTTTTTGCAAGGACTTCCTAGTATGATCAACGAATGCAAATGATGTAAACGATGCAAACAAGCACTCAATATAGAACATGTGATCAATATATTCTCTAGAAACTAGACTTAGTCATATGAGCACACAAGTAAAAAATAGTCTAGTTATAAAATATGAATTAAAACCTACAGCATGTGAAACACCTAACACATGTGACTCCTAGTTTCATTCACAAAGCTAACACTTGAATAAATTATATATATGAAGCACATATTCAAGATATTAGAAAAATACACCAAAAATGTTAGAATCACAAAATATGATAAATGAATATTCTAGCAAGTATTTAGAACAAAGATATAATGAAGGGTTATGCTAGAGTAACTTAAAATTGTGACTTCAACATCTCAACCACTCATTGGCTCTTAATCCAAGAGTTATAAATGCATTCAAATCTCAACTATTGGATTAAGAGTCGGTGTGACGCAGCGGGGTATGACGAAAATAAGAATGATCACTTTGTCGAACCTTGAGGCACACTTAGATGAACCTTGACACAGCGACCGGTAGTTACCCAAGCATGGATCACTATGCAGGGGTCATCATTCCCTAATCTACGTTAGAAAATGACGCTCTCGAATCCTCAAAGAGCATGTCAAATCCACTGCAAATAAGTGTTCCAAAGGAATGATTTTATTGATTATCAAAAAGTTACAATAATAAGAAATAATAAGATTATTTATACTAAACTGATCCTAATATGACTCGAATACGACATTCCTAAAAAGACTAAAACAGGAAAAGATAAAAACTAATTATAATCTTCTAAGATTCATAATTCCTAACTTGACAGAAAAACAAAGATCAAATATTACCTAAAAGGTAAGTTTGATTTATTTTCAAAACCTTAATTTAATTTCTAATCAAACTGAAATAAATAAACTTGCTAAACAAGAAACAAAGACCCAAATTAATAAAATAAGAAAACACTCAAAACCGTATGACTCTAAAATTAGGCACAGTTAGGCTGCAGGACACTGGTAGCGACATGAGCCATGTTTCCTCCTTCTTTGTCCTACATCAATCACCCATTCTTAAAAAGAACTCGTCCTCGAGTTCGGTTAAAGTACGAGGATTGACAAGTAAATAAAGAAAACCCTTATTTGTCTTGTGGGAGTGGTATACCCCAATTGAAAAATCTTTTCGTAGTCCATCCCAAATCCACAATGGCACCACAGTAATCCTCCAACGAAATGTAAAAGATGCCCAAGCTATTTGCCATTGACAATGCCTATCGGTCGCGGCTTGGGCTGTTGGACACTTGTGGAGATTTGGATGGCATCGATTCCTCGCTACTAGCTTTTCCTATCCTATATAGTATTCTCCTCCTCTTAAAAAAAAACTCGTGGTCGAGTTTGGCAAGGTTTTGTTTAGATGGATAATACTTGACATGTACCACCTTGTCAATTACCAGCTTGAATGAACTTTCTTCAGATGGTAGGAACAATGTTGGATCTTTAAAATCCAAATGAAGAGAAGCAATCTTCAAATTACCCCTGAAAAAATTGTGTGGATTTTCAAATAAGTTGTCACCCTAAGAAACTTTTTCAATGGAAATTGATTTAGCTTCCCGTTGTGCTAGATCACAGTCTTCAACTTTTAAGATCAGTTGATCATCTTCAATTCCTTTGACAGTTTCCACTTCATAAGAAATATCACAGTCTTCAACTTCTAAGATTAATTGATCGTCTTCAATTCCTTCGACAATTTTCACTTCATAAAAAATATCTTCAACTATATTTTCTGCATAACAAAATCTTCAAAATAATCATCTGGAAGATATTCCTCCTACATTACTTGTTTCATAACATGCCGTGATTAGATCCTATCCATTCCAAATCTTTTTCGATCTTTTTGAAAGTCTTCCTACCAAATTAATGCATCATTTTTCAAACAATCTTCTACACATAAAACTTTCAAACTTTCTGTGATTCTACGATAGTCAAAATATTCTTCAACTTCTTCCAACCAATTAATAAATTCTTCAGTTTTCATATGTTTAAAAAAAAAAATCGAAGTCTTAGTTGATAATCATTATAGCTCAAAAAATAATTATTGTAACCAAGTGAACCTTTGAAACCCATTGAGAATTGAAATCAGAGTCTTAAAAAAAAAACGTAACAAAAATTGAACCTTAAGAACTGCTTACGAAAATAAATCCACTCGTGGCTTTAGGTGCGTGCAGATGGGTGAGAATGTGCGGCTGTCTTTGGGGGCTGATTGTAAATTCTTTGAACTATCACACATCCTTTTTTTTTATTTCTCTCTCTCTCTCTCTCTCTCTATATTTTATTGGGGAAATATGGAAGGTGAGACTTTGGCGTTTAGGAAGGTAGATGGTTGTGGTCAGTGGACACTGAGCCTAGCACAGAGGTAAACTCAGTAGCTTTGATACCAATTGACACAGCAGAAAATACAAAAAGAATATAACCAACATCAATATTCTATGATAATCTGGAATCCACCAGAAAAGAGAGAAATAAACTCTGAAGAAATTTTATTGAATGAAAGATCATGAGCCTTTCGGCTTCTAAGCATATATAAAGCAAAAAACCCTAACCCTAATCCTTGTTAGACAAGAAACGAGATTAAATTATAAAATTACTAAAAATAGAAAAATTGAGATAATTGCGGAAACAAATGCTACTAACGACCCTGATCAAGCCAGAATTGACGGTAGACGATTCTGACTTGTCAAACTCAAATTATGACTAAAAAATGAAACTTTCCTAAAATAGCAAAAACAGCAATTACGGGCCTAAATGATAGAATTTGGCCGAAAAAGAACATGCCTCACCGCCAAAGGCTGTGACTCGAAAATAGATCGTCGATACGCTTCAAGTGGAGTCACTTAGCCTTGAATTTAGGATAGTCCCTCAAAGCCATGTAAGAATCAACCACTTGTTCTATATCAGTCCTCTCTACTTGGAAAGAACTCGACCTCGAGTTAGGTTCAGGATAAAGGGACTCCTCTGCATGGTACTGGAACAAATCTGCAACATTGAAAGTCTTGGAAATTCCCATGTTCTCAGGTAGATCAATCACATAGGTGTTATTGTTGAAACAAAGACCCAAATTAATAAAATAAGAAAACACCCAAAACCGTATGACTCTGAAATTAGGCACGGTTGGGCCGTAGGACACTGGTAACGGCATGGGCCATGGTTCCTCCTTATTTGTCCTACATCAAAATGTGTGGTTGAGATGTTGAAGTCAACATTTTAAGTCACAATTTTAAGTTAATTCACCCTAACCCTATAATGAATAATCAATTAAATCCTAGTTAGCTCTAAACACAAAATCAAATGTGCTAATCCTAGATATGTTCAAATAAAGGATCTAAGCACATGCTAAGGTTATTAATCATAAAATGAGTTAATCAAATCACAAATAACCATAGATATCAAACTAATCACAATACAACACTCAAGTAATTGAAATTTTTCTACATCAAAATGCTTGAAGTACACCAAGATTCAACATCTCAATCTTTTTACATTTCCTCCATTTTCTCAACAAACAAACAAACACTTAATGCAAGCAAAATAAAGACATAATTAATTATGTTGTAGTGCAATTCCCAAAAACAAAGACACGGCCCACTCAAACAGGGAAAATGCAATAACAAGACAACCACACAACAACAACGACAACTGACAGTAGCTAAAAGAAATACAACATAAATGAGAGGCTTCATAAAATTCTCTAGCAAACCAAATTGCAAGGGAACACAACAGAAAAAATTAACTTCAAATCACACAAATATTAAAGATTAACAAAATAAATTAAAATGTACTTTCACCGGTGGATCCGTAACCTGTCCGATCTAGCTCTCTCCTTAGCTCTATACAAGTTCAACAATTCCACAAAAATGAGCTATAATTTCTTAATTTGAAGATAAATTGATTTCACTGCATTACAAAAATAAATAAATCAAGTATAATAGAAAGTACCAAACAATCAAACAGTGAAATTACCTCCACTATAATTGGATCAAATCCAACACAATAATATATATATATATATATATTTTTTTAAGAAAACCTATTTTCTCTTAATGATAATAGTGATTAATTGTTGTATTTTGTAAGAAATCGCCTGAAAATCGAAAACCAATTGCGGTGTTGTTGTTTGAACACAGAATTGGTCATAGCATTGACGGACTTGAATAGTCGCTCCAAGCGACGTCATCGACGAGATAAAAATGGCAAAGGGGAAGGAGTGGCATTGACGGGCTCGAGAGGACGGTCGCTGCAATTGGCGGCGTCGACAGGCAAAGAGGCGGCATCGATGGACGACGGTCGCCAAAGAGAGAGACAAATAGAGAGATCTAATTTTGAAATTATCAGAGAGAGAGAGAGAGAGGGATATCTGATTTTGAAATGTTGGGAAGACAAATTGGTAGGTATTAAGATAGAAGAGAGGGAAATTTTGGATGAGAAATTTTGGGGCAAGTAAAAGAAAGTGGAGGGCAATTTTGACAATTCAAGCCCAAAGGTGACAAGTATATTAAAAAATAAAATTTTGGCTAAAAACAATAAAGCAGAAATTTTTTTGCTCATATCTTGCAATTTCCTCTAGATATTATATATATATATATATATATGTGATAGAAATCTCCCAATAATCCCCAAATTTAAAGTTTCTAAAATCGTAAAACTATAATCTCACTACACTCCCTCTTCTTCGGTTCTGAACAAACGAAAGACAGGAAACCTCAACTGGAGTTCAACTTCCTTTTCCTCATCGTTGGAGTTTGCTTCCTCGGTGTCGAACAAATCGGAGACCTGAAACCTTCAATTGGAGTTTGCTTCATCCTTCAAGTTTGTTTTCCACTACTATTGTATATGGATGAAAAACATTGGGTAAACTGGTTATAGTTGCTACAAGCTTCAAAACCAATGCGCTATAAGCCAAGAACTAGAGAATGTTATAGGCTTTATGGTTTGCTTTTTAGGCTTGCATTTATGCTTCGCTTAGGTCTCTCTAGTGTTTAATCAAGTTAATTATACTATTACAGGGCTTAAAACATGTTTATGTAAGGTCTTTCAACTTCGATTAGTTGGTTTCATTGTGTTTAAACACCGAATATATTATTACTTATACTTGACTAACCATGGAAAATAATAGTTCTTTATTTATTAGTCATTTTTCATATTAAATATTTTTATCTATTATTGTTTGGTTATTCAAAACCAAGAATTCAGTTTTATTACCTTGAGAGAAATGCCAATTTAAAGTCACTAATAATGATTAGAAAATAGAGGATGTATTGGAATATGTCTATAGTTTGCTATCATTTTTAAGGTATGTGAATGATTTGTGTTAAACTCTAAACAACTTGATTTATATTTGTAATAAGGGTATCCTAACATGTCATAATAACTTTTGTATAAATACAAGGGTAGATAGAGAAAATAGATTTATGGGTGGAAACAGGTTCTAGTAGGCAAGTAGACATATAGGTTTGGAGCAAAGCATAAGTGGTATTCACATATTCAATTTGACATTGTGTTTTTTTCTTTGAGGAAATTGTAAGAAATGAACAAAAAATTTATTTCTTTATTGTTTTTAGGCAAAATTTTATTTTTTATTATACTTGTCACCTTTGGGTTTGAATTGCCAAAATTGCCCTCCATTTTGTTTTACTTGCCCTAAAATTTCCCTCTCTCTTCTGTCCTACTACCCACCAATTTGTCTTCCTAACATTCCAGAATCAGATATCTTTCTCTCTTTCTCTATCTCTCTCTCTTTAATAATTTCAAAATCAGATCTCTCTCTTTGGCTCTCTCTTCTGCGACCGTCGTCCATCGATGCTGCCCTCTTGCCTGTTGATGCCACCAACTGCAACGACTGTCCTCTCGAGCCCGTCAATGCCCCTCCTTCGCCTTGACCGTTTTTCTCTCGTCGACGACACCGCTTAGAGCCACCATTCAAGCCAATCAACGCTGCGACTAGTTCTGTGTTCAAACAACAACACTGTAATAGATTTTCGATTTTCCGGTGATTTCTTACAAAATACAACAATTATTCACTATTATCATTAAGAGAAAATAGGTTTTCTTAAAAAAATATATATATTTTTGTGTTGGATTTGATCCGATTCTAGTGGAGGTAATTTCATTGTTAGATTGTTTGGTACTTTCTATTATACTCGATTTTTTTTTTTTTTTGTAATGTAGTGAAATCAATTTATCTTTAAATTAAGAAATTATAGCTCATTTTTGTAGAATTGTTGAACTTGTATAGATCCAAAGAGAGCTAGATCGGACAGGTTACGGATCTTCCGATGAAGGTATATTTTAATTTATTTAGCTATTTATTTTGTTAATTTTTAATATTTGTGTGATTTGAAGTTAATTTTTTCTGTTCTGCTGCCTTCAGGTCTGGTTTTCTAGAGAGTTTTCTGAAGCCTCTCATTTTTGTTGTATTTATTTTAGTTGCTGTTAGCTGTCGTTGTTGTTGTGTGGTTGTCTTGTTATTGCATTTTCCCTGTTTGAGTGGGCCATGTCTATGTTTTTGGGAATTGCACTACAACATAATTAATTATGTCTTTTTTTTACTTGTATTAAGTGTTTGTTTGTTTGTTTGTTGAGAAAACGTAAAATATTGAGATGTTGAATTTGGGTGTACTTTAAGCATTTTTTATGCAGAAAAATTTCATTTACTTGAATTAGACTTGGATAAATGAAGTAGTTTGTGATATTGTGTTCATGCATTGATGAACACATATTCAAACTTTAAATATGATACTTAATTGGAGAGCATGTCATTTCTTTGATGATCTTGATAAAATTTATAATGTTTGCTTTACAGGATTCTTTGGTTGGCTATCTTTGAGTAGGAGGATGTGATGGTTAGATTTTTAATTTCTACTTGGTTGATATGGTTTGGTAGGAATAAATTGTTTTTTTTATGGTGTTTGTTAATATCAAGTGAATTGTTGGGAGCGTGCAAGGAAATTGATTGAGGAATTCAGGGACTTGGGTAAAGTGTCTAGTGTTTAAAAAGAGCATAGGCTTGTGGTAAATGACTGATAGAGCATTGATCCCGGATCGGTGAGCGGTTCTTCATCGGGAATTTTTTTTATTCAAAACAGTGAAAATTTGTTAATATTTTGATATTATTTTGTTTAAATGGCGTGATTATGTACTTTCAAGCTATTATCCTCACGATGTCACTCGTGCTGCTGGTTTTCTCCTTGTACAATTCTTGAACTTTTATATTTTTGTTTTGTCAAATTTTTGTTATAGGATTATACTCTGATGTGGTTCTATTCCTTTTGAGATCTAGCAAAGCGGATCCCTGACAATTCTGAGAAATGATGCTATAGTCCTTTACATGAATGTTCTGTTTAACACAGTTGCTTCACAAAGTCTAGACAAGGGAAAATGATTTCTGACTGTGTGCTTGTAAAGTTTTCTGCAGTTACAAGGTGATTATAATTTTCTTGGTTCCTAAAAAAGTTGGTGACATACCTTTGCTTTTGATTTTGTTCTTGCTTAGTTGCTTGTCATAGTTCCATTGTATCCCATCTAATAACTTATTTAAGGCATCTAAGTATGTTCGTATATTTTGAATTTCACCACTGCCCTTCATGTTATAGCTTACAGAGAAATATACAAACTGATTTACATCCACCAATTTCCATGAACTTTTATACAAACTCAATGTTGATACATGTTGATGCATGGTCTAGTAAGTTTGGTACTGGAATTATGTTCATACATGAGCATGGGATTGTGGTTGACGCAGTTGCTATGGTTTTTTAGGGAGTGGTCTCAGTGTAGAAGCGAAGACCATTTTCGAAGTGTTTGCTATGACTATCAGATTGGGGCGACTTCCTTTGTGTATAGAATCAAATGCTTTGGGTGTTGTAAATTTGTGTAATAAAGTTGGGTCCTCAAATGGTGATAGAGACAATGCTACACATGATATTGTTTTGTTGCTGCATAGCTTTTGCGATGTAAAACTTGTTCATATTCCTAGAGCTTGTAACAGTGTACACATCTGTAGCTAGATTTGCAGTTGGTCTGGTTGGCTGGCTAGTGATGTTGGCCAATAAGGATTTTTCTTCTTGTAATCTTTCTGTTGTTTAATGAAAGTTTCCTGTTGGCATGTAACTTTGCTACTGACATGTAACTTCTAAATCAACTAACATATAAATTTCAATACAACTAGAATGTAAATTGCAATTCCACTAATATGTTACTTGAAAATCAATTAACATGTAAATTGCAATGCAACTAGCATGTAAATTGCAATGCAACTAGCATGTAACTTTGAATTGACTTGTCATGTAATTTGGAATAAAACTTGAATATAACGTTGAATCCAATTACCAATTACAAGCCGGTTGATTTTCAAATTACATGCTGGTTGATTTTCAAGTTACATGACATGTAATTTGGAAATCAACTGGCATGTAACTTTGAAATTAAATAACATGTAACTTGAAAACTCAACTGGCATGTAACTTGAAACTCAATGAGCACATAACTTAATCAAAAGGCATGTAACTTAAAACTCAACTGACATGTAACTCTTGGAAATCAAATGACATGTAACTTGAAATTCAACTAGCATGTAATTTGAATCTCATCTTACGTGTAATATAGAAAATCAACTGACATATAATTTGGAAAATCAACTAACATATAGCTTGAAAATCAAATGACATGTAACTTAAAAATTCAACTGGCATGTAACTTGGAAATTAAATTGCATGTATCTTGCACTACAACTAACATGTAACTTTAAACTAACTAGCATCTAATTTGAAACTCCATTGGCATGTAACTTGAAACTCAAGTGTGCATATATAACTCAAACTTGGACAAAGTGAAAACATTGATATACTTCTGTAGCTCCCAAAATCCCCAAAGGCTTGATTGACATAATTCCTTTACAACTATAGTGCCCCAAAAGGCTTATCAAAGCTCCAAATTTTGTAATTAAATAAGCACCGATAGAAATTACTAACATAAATCAAGTGACAGAGCTGCATAAATTAATTGAAGTTGGACTTTACAAATTAACAACATTGATTACAATGAGCATAATCGATTTGAAAAACATAATAAACAAGCTACAATTTCATGAAACTTAAAGACTACATTAGAACCATGTATCTGCCACCATATGAAAGAAACATTAACAGCATGACCTGCTGGTACCTCTGTGTGCTTCAGAATATGCACAACGAGATATAAAAAGTAACTTAAGGATCAATATGGCCTATACTCACAAGTTACATGCCAATTACATGCATTCTAATGAAAAAGTGGATGATACACGTGCTTTAATGATCCATAAGTTCTTTGGATTCATTGTTCAGTTGCTATCAAAATTTTGAGAGGGAAAACAGAGCAACGAAACCAGGAAACAAAGCCAGAGAACAACATAGAAACTAGATAGGCAAATCTGCCTTAGCCTCTTTGGCAACACATCCCGGGTATTCTTCTAGCCAGAACAGGTCTTCCTCAATCAAAATGCCTCACAATAAACAAAATCCTTAACAATAAATCAAATCCATTATAGTAGTTGCTAAAACAAAATGCCTCACAATAAACACAAAACATCCCCAATGTAAACCCTTAATCAAAAATCCCTAAACACAAACCCTAAATCAATTCCCCAAATACAAGTCAGAGAGCAGTTGATTCGGCGAGAGGTCTGGCGGAGTAGATGACCTAAAGCGCCAGATTTGATGAACTAAAGCGACGGATTTAATGACCTACAGTGGCGTATTCGGAGAAAGGTGCAGCGAAGGCGAGACGTGCGACGATCGAGAGAGGTCCGGCGACGGCAGCAGGTTTAGGAGAGCGAGGCCAATAGCGAGGTTTGACGAACTGAACAGTTTTGCGATTTCGTCTCTCTTTCTTTCTCTCTCTTTCTTTTGTTTTGTCTGATATCACTTTAACCCTAACAAAACAAAAGATGAAAAGAATTGATAATTTGACCTTTTTAAAAAAAAAATTCAAATTTAGGGGTATTTTTGTCTTAAAGTGGTCAAAAGTAATGAAAACAATAAAAAATAAACTGTTGGCTAAAAACAATATACCAATAAAATTTTGGCTCTCTATAAATTCACCCTAATATCTATTACCACACACACTTATTTGCCTGTGGTAATTACTAACAAATACAATATAGACCCTTAATTGTTCGTTGTAATTAAAAGTTATCGAACATGTGCTTGTAAAATGTTTGTGGTTAAACGTTTTAAAGTGAATATCAACTACGAGCTTTTAAAGTCTTGTGGTTGATATTGCTTATCTAACAGTAACATATACCTAGGATACATGTGGTAGATGACCTGTAATAAAAAACTTTAGTTTCGTGTAGTGTTGGGATATTTTTTATCTTTAAACAAGAAACATGCCATGTGTCAATAAAATAGAAAAAAAAATCATTATTTTATTTATCATAAAATAAAATTAATATATAATTATATATAAACAAAACTAAAAAAGCTAAAAATTTTCCAGAGGAGGTAGCCTACCTCCAAACACATTAGAGAGGAGGCTGCGACCTCATCCCACGATTTTTAGTAGGGATGTCAATGGTACGGGTAGGGGACATATTTTCTATTACCATCCCGGATAAATACCCACCTTAAAATAAACGGTGCGGGTACGGGGATTCCCCATTATGGGATCAGTTTTTTGCCCCATACCATCCCTATCCCATTAATGTGTTTTTTTTTTTATGACTTTTCGATAAATATCATATAAATAGTATTGAATAATATGAAAATAATAGTTTGAGGGGTATATTATATATAATGATCTGGGATGGAGTAATGTTTCAATGGAGGAAAAAATGGGAAAAAAAGAGAGGGAAAATTATGTTTTTGGGAGAGAAAAACACGAGGGAAAATTGTGTATATATATATATATTTATATTTATATTTATAGCGGGTACATGGGTGGGGTGGGACGAGGACTTGAAATCCCGTAACTGTTCCGAAATTAAATCGGTGATTGAAAAAAATACCAGCCCCATAGCATGACTTAAATGGTACGATTAAAACCACCCCTAACAGGCCGGGTCTCGACGGGTCCTTGGACCAATGAGTAATTTTGACATCCCTAATTTTCAGGAAAAAGGAAAGCATCTTCCCTCCTCCATGCATTTCTGGTGGAGTCAATAACCTCCAAATTATTTTTCCATTTTTCAATACATTGTTTTTATTATTTGTAATTCTTGAACTTTTTTAATAATTTCATTTAAAAAAAAAAAAAACAAGTTTTGTTGTTAATTTTTATATTTATTTGAAATTTGTTTTAATTTTTAATTGTATTTTTACTTTTATGTGTAGAATCATATTTTTGTAAAGTGTTATTTATCTATATTTGTTATGTTATTTTATGAGTTTTGATATATTTATAAGATTGTTTTTTTTTTTTTTTTAATTGTTGTAATATTTTTTATGTTATCTTTTATTTTTTAATTTATTTTATAAATTTTCTTTTAATATTTAATTTTTAAGTATTTTAAAAAAATAAGTTTTAGTAACATATATAAATTTTTATTGGAGAATCCAAATAGGTAAAATTGTCAAATTCTAATTATATATTTCACTTTTTGACTATTCGTAGAGAACCGGAAGGAATACGACTTGAATCACGATTTCATTTATGTGGATATGAGAAAATTAGCACTAAGTTATCTCAACTTTGATCTAATTTTGTTTTTTTCCTTAAAAATAATTAAATTTCATGTGACAAAATTAGAGCAAACAGTTGGTGCCTTTGTGGTGGAACTACGGAAGTGATCTTTTGAAAAACTTGTCAATAGGTAAGTAAGGATATTGTTTTCGTTTCAATAACAAAATGAGTTAGGTTTTATTTTGTTTTTTAGGATTTTAGTTAGATATCAACGAACAACAAATCATAAATTTCCAGCAAGATGAGGTTGGCTTAGTGGTATGCCCCTCATAAGTCACATCCATATTAAGAGATTATGGGTTCGAGTTTCTCATCTCTCCTAAACCTTGAATTATTGTAATATTTAAATAAAAATTAGAAATTTCTATATGAAAAACAAATTTCAATAAAACTCTTAAAATAAAATAATTGTATAATTATACGTGAAGATAAGAAAGCAAAGGATAATAATTTTGTTTTTCAATTTATTTAAAAAGACCATATTGCCAACGGCTGTTAAGAGTTGAAGGTGGAAAATTAACTATAGGAGATGTTAGTGCAATATTTATTTATCAAAGGTCAGGGGTGTTTGTATTAATATGTTCAAAACTGCCATATGTGTGTAATTATGGGAAAAAGCATGTGTGTGTGTACAAATATGAAAGCAGAGGATCGAATGTTATCCGGTAAGCAAAGCAAAGCAAGGGCAAGGGCACTAACTCTTAACTCTTAAGCATCAAAATATTAAAAAATTTCTTCCCCAAATCTCTCTCGCCCTCCCAAAACTCTTAGCTTGTTTTCATTCGAGCTAGGGTTTCTAATCAGCGACTGACTTGTTTCAAGATTCAAACATTGATCCGATTGAGATTGGCGTCTCTAATTAAAGTCCCCAATCAATATGGCGGACCGGAACGCCACTAATTCCAAAGCAATTTGGATTAAACAAGCTGAAGAAGCCAAACTCAAGAGCGAAGCGGAGAAAGCTGCGGCCGCCAAAGCTGCTTTCGAGGCCACTTTCAAAGACTCAAACAGCAAAACTCGTCTTCTAAAGCAGGAGGCAGCTTCAGATAGCGATTCAGAACAAGATTCGGAGGAGGAGGATTTGTCGAACAAGCCCATAGGTCCGGTCGACCCGTCTAAATGTACGGCAGCTGGGGCTGGGATTGCAGGTGGGACGGCTGGCGCAGCGTCTTCGTTTATGGTAGTCACTAAGGACTCTGATGGCCGGAAGCTGCCTAATGGAGGCGCTGAAATAAGGGTGAAGGTTGCACCAGGTGTAGGTGTCGGGGGCTCGGACCAGGAGGGGATTGTCAAGGACATGAATGATGGCACTTATACTGTTACTTATGTAGTTCCCAAGAGAGGTAATTATATGTTGAGCATTGAATGTAATGGTAAACCGATTATGGGCAGTCCCTTTCCTGTCTTCTTCAGTGCAGGTACTTCCAATGGAGGACTATTGGGTATGGCACCTTCTTCCAATTATCCAAATCTAGTTAACCAGACAATGCCCAACATGCCCAATTATTCGGCTTCTGTTTCTGGGTCATTTCCTGGTTTACTTGGTATGATTCCAGGAGTTGTTTCTGGAGCTTCTGGTGGTGCTATTCTGCCTGGTATAGGAGCATCACTAGGGGAAGTTTGTCGCGAGTATCTTAATGGTCGCTGTTCGAAAACTGATTGTAAGTTAAACCATCCCCCTCACAATTTGTTGATGACTGCATTAGCTGCTACCACTACCATGGGGACTCTCAGTCAGGTGCCTATGGCGCCTTCTGCAGCCGCAATGGCTGCTGCTCAGGCTATTGTTGCTGCCCAGGCCCTTCAAGCTCATGCTGCTCAGGTGCAAGCACAACAATCAGCCAAAGACTCATCTGGTATATTTATTTTTTATTCCTAGTGCCTTCGGTTTTAATTCATTATGTTATGTTTTTCTCTTTTAGTTTTTCTGTTCAATTGAATAATTTCCTTGTTAGGTTCCCCCGACAAAGCTGGGAAGGATGATGCACTAAAAAGAACTCTACAAGTTAGCAATCTTAGTCCTCTTCTCACCGTGGAACAGCTGAAGCAACTTTTTAGTTTTTGTGGAACAGTTGTTGAATGTACCATCACTGAATCTAAGCATTTTGCTTACATAGAATACTCGAAACCTGAAGAAGCAACAGCTGCTTTGGCATTAAACAATATGGATGTTGGGGGTCGCCCGATGAATGTCGAGATGGCTAAATCACTTCCACAAAAGTCAGCTCTGTTGAATTCATCGCTAGCTTCATCTTCTCTGCCCATGATGATGCAGCAAGCTGTTGCCATGCAACAGATGCAATTCCAACAGGCATTGCTTATGCAACAAACACTGACTGCTCAGCAGGCAGCTAACAGAGCTGCTACTATGAAGTCTGCAACAGAGTTAGCATCAGCCAGAGCTGCAGAGATAAGTAAGAAGTTAAAAGCAGATGGACCTGGGGATGAAGAAAAGCAAACAAAAGATAAATCAAGGTAAATAACTTGTCAGTTTCTTCATAGAATATGTCATTGGTTATATTACTTATATAATGTGTCAACTGCTGCTGTTGTTGCCTAGAAGGTCTAGAGCCTAACCCTGTTTGACCTTTAGTTATGCTTAACATCAATCAGGGCTGGAATAAAACCCAACTCATACACTTTCACCAGGATTTTAGCTTCTGAAAGCTTTGACAAGTCCAATGCCCTTTGGTGTGCCCTAACTAAACTGCCATAAAGTATTCAATTCTTTCAAAGGCCACTTCTTACCAAATAAAAAAAGGGTAATCCCTGTATAGAAACACATCATCTTCTCTCACTGCATCACAGGTTAGTTACCATTGACGCAACTCTGTCTTGATCGATTCCTACATACAAATGAGCCCAATAACACCTACTTTCTCAACTTCTTCCTCTTCCTTGTAGAGAAACAAAACTTTATCTGGATGTAAAGAACTCAGATCCAGGCTTCTTTCCAACATCCTACATATTGCATTCTGAATAATTCACCATGAATCAGAGGCCTCAAGTCTTCTACACGCTACTGTGGTAGACCAACTACCAAACAACATATATCAGAGTTCTTTGAAATCATGGGCTGTGACTCAGAGCCTAGACCCTTCACTAACTCATCCAAGTAACTAGTTTTTCCTTCGTATAGAACAGAGAGTTTTACAAGAGGAGCGTGAACATCTACTCCTGCAACATACTTCCTCGTAGCATCTTTACTTTTTCAATATTCTTCCACTTATCATCTTCCTTCTCATACTAGCTGGAGGTGTTGATATAGGAACAACTTTCCTACTACATTCTTGCAGGAAGAATGTCAACAAAAATATTACTATCCATCTACCTTCTTTCTCATGGCACCAATAAGAACTTCACTTGACCTCCTCTGTTCACAGCAATCTTTAATTTTGTGGGTTTGTGGATTTCAAACCCTTTTTCTTATGATTTTTTTTTTTTTTTTTTTTTTTTTTTTTTGGAAACACTATATTTATTGAACAAAAGAAGATAGGTACAAAAAAAAAATAAAGGTGTAGGGACTACGGAGCCAAAAGCAGAAAGACCAAAAATTCTCCCCAAAAGTCAAAATATTAGCTAAACACAAAATGAACACCACAGCACCTAATTTGCTCTAACGAAATTATAAGTGATCCCAAATAAAGCCTCAGACATCTTCTTAAAATATTATTGCTTCCCAATTTTTGAAAATGGAGAAAAATGAGATATTGCAAAACTCTGAAGATATGGAACAAGGAAAACCAAAAATAGGCTATCCAAAATTAAGTTTATTTCATCCTCCTCGGAGTCTTCAATTATTCTTGTATCCTTTCTGACCAGATTTCCCAGAATATGCTATGACAACAATACTTTGGCCTTTCTACATCCTCCAATAGCTCTCATGTCCTCCTCCGAATGATTCTTACAATCTTACATGATAGAGGAGCAGAGCCCAATTTATCACAGAATTCACAACTTGGGGAATCAGTTAATCTGATGCCTCACTGGATTTAAATAAACGTTAGTTCCACACCGTATTTATTACTCTATGGAATTTTTGTTCCTTAATTCGATGCCTGAGGTATCTTATGTCAAATATTTTATTTTTACTCTGTCTTGATGATCGTCTCCAATTTTGTTTTCCTTATGGTTAAAACTCAATGCTACACGTGTATCAGTGCCAAATAAGTATCGGTTCTCTATCTTGGTCCTGGAACAGTGTATGTCTCAATATTTCAATGTCTTATTCTGTGATCAAGCCACCAGACCACAATGTCATTATCATCATTTTTTAATGAATGAAATGGGGGGATGATCATACTTTATGTCTATTACCTTAGTTGTTGCTAACTCTTAAGTTTGGGAAAAACTATTACATCAACATGTGTCTCCATATAGCATCATGAACTTGAATCATGCTTCTCTTTTGATTTTTTTTTTGGGTTGTGAATTCACTAATGTGTTAAGGTCAGCTACTTCTTACTTCGTTGTTTGAAGTATCATGTGCCAAAAACTATATTTAAGGTGAACAAATTGCTTCTAGTTTGTAATTGCTGTTATAAACACCTTGTCCAATGTTGTTTTTGTTGTGTTGAAACTTAGTACCTCACATGTATATGCTAGACAGATAGTTCTCTACCTCTTCTGGGAATTGGGTCCCACGATATTCATAACATTGTCATGACATTATACAACCAAGTTGAAATGTCATTGCTATTGCTTTTAGGTCATTGCCATATCATCTTAAAAAGTAGATGACAATTAGATCTAGTTACTAAAATTAAAATGCCTGATAATAAAAATCAAGCATATATTTTGAAGGTAAAAAACCCTAGTTGCATTGTCTATAAATTTTAGGATTTAGGAAATTAAATCATTTCTTCGAAGAAATCTTGTTTTTTGTTGCAAGTATATAGATGAAAATTATCATTTTGATGGTTGATTTAAATGCCATAAAACATTCTATCATGGATTTATGCTTGATTTCATGTTTCAATAAACAATTCTTATCTCTGTTGCCATTCCCCTCTCGATATTATTGTAGTCGCTATTCCAATCATGCAATCGAATGTATATATGATAGTTACTACAACTAAAAGCTATAATCAATGTATTTTGGGACAATTCAACATTTGAGGTGAATAACAAATAGGATTATAAATTTGATTCTCTTTAGATTTGAAGAATGAGAATAATATTCCCTACTTTATTTCTTTTTTAATCTCAAGAAATACAATAAACAAATATATATAGGAAAAGAATGATAGAAAGCTGTCAACAATCCCCTTGATACTAGGAAACATAAAATAAAACAGGAAATAACAATCCTACAAACTAGGGAACAATAGAATCAAAACTTTCATAAACTAAATATTCCTGAATAATGAATTAACAAAAATAAAGATCCTAAGAATTCCACACTCCCCTTCAAGCTGGGGCATAGATGTCAATCATTCCCAGCTTGCTGATCAAAGTATCAAAACTGGTTCTTGGTAGAGCTTTAGTGAGAATATCTGCTGTTTGAAGACACAAAGGTGTGTAGATCATCTTGATTACACCTTCTTCAATCTTTTCTTTGATGAAATGGTGATCGATTTCCACATGCTTGGTTCTGTCGTGATAGACTGGGTTCTTTGCAATACTGATTTCTGCCTGGTTATCACAAATCATCTTCATTGACTCATTAATTGGAATTTTTAACTCAACTAGCAGCCTTTTCAGCCACATTCCTTCACATATACTTAGAGCCATTGCCCGAAATTCAGCTTTAGCACTACTTCTTGCAACTGCGGATTGTTTCTTACTTCGCCATGTAACAATGTTTCCCCACACATATGTGCAGTAACCAGAGGTGGATCTTCGATCTGTTATAGACACAGCCCAATCAGCATCTGAAAAAATTTCAATGTTCTTGTTGTTTCCCTTTCGGAAAAACAAACCCTTACTAGGCGTCATTTTTAGATATTTGAGAATCCGATACACAGCATCAAAATGTTCTTCAGTTGGATTGTACATGAATTGACTTACCACACTCACTGAAAAACCAATATCTGGTCTTGTATGGGAAAGATAAATGAGTTTCCCAACAAGTCTTTGATATCTCCCTTTGTCGACCGGAGGACTTCCTTCTTTCATTCCCACTTTACAGGGTGAATCCATGGGAGTTTCTGCTGGTTTGCATCCCAGCATTCATGTCTCTTTTAAAAGGTCAAGTGTATGCCTTGCAATTTTATTAACAAGAACTCTTGGGAGGATATCAATAAAATTACATTGAGTGTGTTACCAAGATATCGACCCTCAATTTTCTCTCACGAAAATCCCTCCTTGGGGAGTAGATCTCGTTTGAGTCCATTGTCTAGTCTATCCTTGTAAGGAAGTATGTTGCTAAATTCCATTCATGGACGCCCCTTGGGGGGATTACCAATAAATAATAAAGCTCAACTAACCTTGGAGGCCATAGGTGTTACCAAAACACCTTCTCCCACTCAATTATTTAAGGCGTGTGATTAAATCCCATAGAATGATTTACCGAGTTATCTAGATGCCAATTTAGATACCTAAATCATTCAATGCATGTTCATACCAAAAAGAGATTGAGAAATTGAGATACCCTTCTTTGACCGGGCAACTTCCATGCCTAGGAAATAATTGAGAGCTCTTAGATCCTTAATTTCAAACTCCTTAGAGAGAATATCCTTTAACTTATTTATCTCTTCCTCATAATCCCCTGTTAGGATAATATCATCAACATACATAATGAGGATAGCAATTTTCCCTCCAGGTGAGTGCTTGATGAATAGTGTATGATTTGACTGCGCTTGAGTGTACCCTTGCCTCTTCAGTGCTGTAGTGAACCTATCAAACCATGCTCTTGGGGACTGCTTGAGGCCATACAATGACTTTCGTAGTTTACAAACTTAGTTGACATTGTTGGTTGTTTCAAGTCCGGGGGGAATCTCCATGTAAACCTCATCTTCCAAGTCACCATTTAGGAAAGCGTTTTTGACATCTAATTGGTGAGGATTCCAATCTAAGTTTGCTGCCAATGACAAGAGAACCCGAACCGTATTTAGTTTGGCTATCGGAGCAAATGTCTCTTGATAGTCAATCCCATATGTCTGAGTAAACCCTTTAGCAACCAGCCGTGCTTTGTATCGTTCTGCACTTCCATCAGCCTCGTATTTAACATTGAAAATCCATTTACACCCCTTAGGTTGTTTCCCTTATGGTAAATCTGAGAGTTCCCAAGTACCATTCTTCTCAAGAGCCTGGATTTCCTCTTCAATAACTATCCTCCATTCGGGTATTTTTAGGGCTTCTTGAATGCTGTTTGGAATCTCTATATTGGAAACATTAGTAACAAAAGCACGGTAACTGGGAGATAATCTAGCATAGGAAACAAATCTAGAGATCGGATGTTGAGTGCATGATCTAACACCCTTTCTCACAGTAATAGGTTTGTCACAATCATTACAAGAAGGAATAGGGTGTTGAGTATCAAGAACAGTGTTACCTGAGATTGGATCTATTTTGTCTAAACTTGGGTCTGAACTCAATTCGGACTCCAGGCTGTGCTCGGGAAGATTGAGAAGTTCTACCTCCTTTTGAATTTTCTGTTTCCTTGAGTAAACACGTAACTCTTTGTTACTTGCAATTTGTGTGAGGTTTTGAGCAGTTTGAGGTTCAGTGGTTTGAGTAGGCTCGGGTTGTGTGTGAGTGGGATTTGGATCAGTTTGAGGTTCAGTTGTTTGAGTATGCTCGGGTTGAGTGTGAGTGGGATTTGGTTCATGCATGGTTATGGCAGAATTTTCATCGAGCCAAAAATGATATTCTTGTGTATTTAAGTTCTCCCTCTGAATATGAGTTTTGGGGTAAAAAGGTTGGTGTTCAAAGAAGGTTACTTCCATCGAGTTGTAGAATTTCCTAGTGGTAGGAGAATAGCATTTGTAACCTTTTTGGGTAGGAGAGTAACCAAGGAAAATACACTTGATGGCTTTAGGGTCAAGTTTGCTTCTATTCTGTTGATGGACATGAACAAAAACTGAGCAGCCAAACACTTTTAAAGGCAAATTGGAAATGAGTCGAGTTTGAGGATAGACACCTAAGAGGGTTTGGCTGGGATTTTTGAATTTAAGAACCCGAGATGGCATTCTATTGATAAGGTAGGCAACTGTGAGAATTGCTTCCCCCCAGAAGTGTTTTAGGACATGAGTTATAAACATGAGAGACCTAGCAACTTCTAGGAGATGTTTGTTTTTCCTTTCGGCAACTCCATTTTGTTGTGGAGTGTCGACACAAGAACTCTGATGAACTATACCATAAGTCACTAGGTAAAACCCGAGAACAGCATTATCAGTTCTAAAGACTTGAATTTTGGTTTGGAATTGAAGTTTTTTGAAAATTTGACTCACTTCTGATTTTTCCTTCATGAGGAATACCCAGGTAGTTCTAGTATGATCATCAACAAATGTCACAAACCATTGAATTCCGGTAATATTATTGACCCTAGATGGCCCCCAAATGTCACTGTGAATGACTGAGAAAGGATGAGATGCTTTGTTTGGTTGGTTTGGATAAGTGTTTCGAACATGCTTGGATAATTGGCAAATTTCACATTGGAAATTATTTTTATTTTTATTATCGAGTAATGAGGGAAATAATTTTTCCAAGTACATGAAACTAGGATGCCCTAATCTATAGTGCCACAACATGATTGCATTGTCAGCATTAGAGCTAACAGTAGGGGAAAAAGAAATACAGCTTGCATTTTGAGTTTGTTTTCCAAGCGAGGCATTAACTTTGAGAAGGGAGAGCCCCTCACACTCCTCATCACTGCCAATTGTCCTCCCTGAATCCAAATCCTGAAATTCACAATAGTTTGGGAAGAATTTAGTAATACAGTTAAGGTCTCTTGTGAGTTTACTAATGGATAGTAAATTGCAGGTCAGATTGGAACTAAAAGAACTAATTTTAAGGTTAGGTTTTTAGAGAGAACAATGGAACCTGTACCAGCTACTGTGGATAGAGATCCATTAGCAATTCTAACCTTAAAATTTTCAGAACAAGGACTGTAAATATGGAATAGTGAGGGATTACCGGTCATGTGATCAGATGCACCTGAATCAATTATCCAGGGGTTAGATTTTTCTGTGTGGACACTTAGAGCACTTAAGAAATTACCTTTTTGTGCTATAGAACCGGTATCAATAACATAATTTGAAGGGGTTGATTTGGACTGAATGAGCAGTTTTTGAAGGAGATCGATCTGCTCTTTACTGAAGGGATTTGTTCTGGATGCTTCATCGCTGGTGGTCATATGCCCATGGCTTTCACGTGGCCTGGAGGGTTTCCAATCTGCAGGTTTACCATGGATTCTCCAACATGTCTCTTTAAGGTGTCCGGGCTTGTGGCAATGATCACACCATGGCCTGCCTTTATGAGCTCGATTGTCATTGCCTGATAAACTTCCTCCACGAGAGATAAGGGCTGGACTTTCTGGTGTAGCCAAGGTGTTTTGTTTGCCCATCATAGTCTTTTTCTTGCTTCCTTCTCTTCGGACCTCAGAAAACGCTTCTCGAATGGACAGTAAAGGTTCGATTCCAAGGATTCTTCCCCTCGCTTCATCTAGGTCTTTGTTGAGATCTACCATGAACTTGAAGATTTGCTCTTTCCCGACAATCTATTTGTATTTGATGTTGTCTCCAGGGCAGTCCCATTCTTCAACCTTCTCAAACATGTCTTGCTGTTACCAGGCTTGTGAGGGAGTTGTAATATTGGGTGACAGATAGTTCCCTTTGCCTTAGATCATGTAGGATACTCTTTATTGCAAAGAGCTCAGCAGTATTCTCATTGTCTGAATAGGTCTCCTTTGCTGCATCCCATATCTCCTTTGCAGTCTCATAGAACATGCAATCCTCACCGATCCTCTTTGTTCATGGAATTTATTAACCATGACATCACTATACTGTTCTCTGCCTTCCATGTCTTGAAGTTTGAGGAAAATTGCTATCCTCATTGAACTTGAAGATTCGCTCTTTCTCGACAATCTTTTTGTATTTGATGTTGTCTCCCGGGCAGTCCCATTCAACCTTCTCAAACATGTCTTGCTGTTGCCAATGGCGTGTGAGGGAGTTGTAATATTGGGTGACAACAGTTCCCCTTGCCTCAGATCATGTAGGATACTCTTTATTGCAAAGAGTTCAATAGTATTCTCATTGTCTAAATAGGTCTCCTTTGCTGCATCCTATATCTCCTTTGCAGTCTCATAGAACATGAAATCTTCACCGATCTCATTGTTCATAGATTTTATTAACCACGACATCACCATACTGTTCTCTGCCTTCCATGTCTTGAAGTTTGGGTCTTCTTTTCCTGGAGCGATCACAACACCTGTGAGATAGTCATCCTTCCTTTTCCCTTGGACAAACAGTATCACAGAATGAGACCACTGAAGATAATTTTGTCCGTTTAGTTTATGTCCTGTAATGGGAAAGACATGATTCACGGGCATGCCATTGTTGTTGGAGATGGCAGATTCTGAATTTGAAAACTCAGGGATCACTGATGTACGATTGTTGTCAGAGATGATGTCCTCTTGATTTGAGGTATCATCATCGGAGGCACTTACTTTGTTGTCTTTACTGCTGGTCATACCAGACTTGGTGCCATATTTGTTCATTCTCTTAGGTTCAGAGGAGGCTCTGATACCATGAAGAATGAGAATAATATTCTCTACTTTATTTCTTTTTTAATCTCAAGAAATACAATAAACAAATATATGTATAGGAAAAGAATGATTGAAAGCTGTCAACAATCCCCTTGATACTAGGAAACATAAAATAAAACAGGAAATAACAATCCTAACAAACTAGGGAACAATAGAATCAAAACATTCCTAAACTAAATATTCCTAAATAATGAATTAACAAAAATAAAGATCCTAAGAATTCCACAAGATTTTTTTTTTTTTTTAAATTTTAATTTTAATTTTTATTATTATTATTTTTTTTTGTGGAAATATTTGGAGTTCCTATTTGTATGTGAGTGTATTTTGTTTAGATTGTTGTCTCTATTTCGATTCTACAGTGAAATGTAACATATGTTTCCAGAGAATATTTTCCATGTGAGATGAATTAGAAATAAAGGCGTAGATTTGATCCTTGTTAATAGATCTTTTGTTGTGGAAGTTGTTGAAGCCTCAATTTGTGAGTGTTATTTAGTTTAGATTTGCCTTGTTCATGAAGTTGTTTTCATTAAGTAATTTTGAACATGTCATCCTTGAGAACTAGACAGCTTTTTCCTAGAAATTTGTTATTTTTTACTTTCATTGTTATTTTATGTTTTTGAAGATTTGATTGATCAATCACATTTACAGATCGCCATCCCCCTCTCTTGCAAGGTCAAGATCCAAGTCTAGATCACCTGTCACTCTTCGACGAACCTTTCGTGCAAGGTCAAGAACCAAGTCAAGATCACCAATTAGTTACCATCGAAGGCGGCGGTCTCGTTCCTATTCCCCTGTAGCACGCCGCCCAAGAGGTCGTAGATCTAGATCACCACTGAGATCACGCTATCATTCAAGCTATGACAATGAGAGGTGGGCTTCCAGGGATGGCAGTGACAGATCTAGAAGGCGGGATTTGGATAGATTTCATGATCATCATTCCCCTGTTGCAAGGAGAAAAAAGAGTAGGAGTGTGAGTCCTCATAATAGAAAATCATACCGATCTGGTTCAGACTCACCAAAACATTTCCGTGAGAGTTCACCTAATCGAGCCAAAAAATCAGCTCGTGCTCATTCACGATCACCGAGGTATCACAGAAGGACATCCCCAAGAAACAATGATGTTAAACTAAAATACAGAAACCGCGCAAGGTCAAAATCTGTAGAAGAACTCAATGAGAAAATGGATGTCCAGGATGGAAAAGAAAAGCATCGTGCTAGAAAACGTTCTAGGTCAGCATCTGTGGAAGGTAAGTATCCTGGAAGAGGCAGGTCACCCCGAGGAAGTTCTGATGAAAACAGATCAAAAGACAGGCGGCATTCTAGGTCAAAATCTGCGATAGGTAAACGTAACCCCAAGGAGAAAGTAGAAGGGTCTAGAGACAACAAATTAAAACATTCTCATAAGAGGCGTTCCCGGTCAAAATCTGTGGAAGATAACCATCAGACTGAAGATAAAGGGGATGAAAACAAGGATAGGAAATCAAAGCATCGTTATAGGAGACGATCCAGGTCAAGGTCAGCAGAGGGAAAGCATAGCAGAAGAAGCAGATCTCCAAGAGGTTTGAGTGAAAGTAAGAGGAAACACAAAAGGCGTTCCAGGTCCAAGTCGTTAGAAGGAAAACATCACTCAGATGATAGAATAGAAGAACGTAGAGATGAAAAATCAAAGCATCACAATAGAGAACGGTCAATATCAGCAGAAGGGAAGTGTCACAGAAGTAGGTTGTCACCAGCAAGCTTGAAGGGAAGTGATTCAAAATGCACAAGGCCCTCGAGGTCTCAATCTCTAGAAGATAGGCATCACACAAATGATGGAAGGGGTGAAACAAGAGATGATCAATCAATGCATAGTTACCAAAGTGGGGAAAAAATAGAAGATGCCATTCAGGAACCAGATTCCGCTGTGAAGGATTTCATGATCATCGAGGACGATGGGCTGTTGATTTCAGAGCACAAGAATTATGATGAGAAGAAATCAGTTGAAAATATTTCAGTGGAACATAATCATGGTATGAAATGCATACACTTGCCAAATTTTAGCAGTAATAAAGTAAGTTTGGTATAACCAAGTTTTGGGATTTTCTTGGATGCAGAGGAACTCAGAAAATATGAAATGCCAGATACTCAGCATCAGGAGCTATTCAGAAACAGTAATGCAAGCAACTTGAAAAAGGGTAAATGAAAATCTGAGTTTTTCTTGGGTCTTTCATGAGTAATATTGGCTCATGTTATAGCATGTTGTCTACAGGATTAGAAGATCAAGATGATTGCAAGAGGTCATCCATGGCAGAACAGAGAGTGGATTCTGTCAGTAACGTCGCGAATCTTTTGTTGGGAGAAACTGATTCTCTATCTCCCAAAGGTTGAAGGATCACAACAGAAGCTCCTTCATCAATGCAGAAGATACAAACTGAAGTTTTAATATAAAATAAACTGGATTATGGGCTACTAGTGAACAAGGGTATTCGCAATTGGAGATGTTGACGTGTGTGATATTTCTTTAAAGCACTGAAGCTTGTGGAGATATAACAAGATTATTTAGAATCCGGAATGAGCTTTTGATTCTTGTGAAAGGCTGTTCGTTTAGAAGGCTGATTTTTTTTTTTTCTTTTGGTGCTAGGATTTTACTTCTGGTTGTCTTTTCTTAAATTCGGGCACTTTGTGTTTGGTTATGTGTTGCAGGTCAATGTGGAAGAAGACATCAAGGACTCAAGTCTTTGAGCTTAGCTTGATATGGATAAGTGTCTCAACAAGTGTATTGCTTTCATCTGGCTTCATCCATGGATTTGTAGTGAGCATCTTATACTGCTAGATGTATGTTGGATTATATTCTCTATTGCTGCATAATCAACTTTTTTATTTAAGTGTTTTTTGAAGGATTATTCCCATTCACATTTTCTTTTCTAATTTTTATTTTATTAACCGACGCTTTTAAAGTAATATGGGTTTATGAAACCTTTGGGTCCTTGATTCGGGGTAGATATTGGGTTTGATGAAAGTAAGCTTCTGCATGTATGTATTATGCTTGAAGAGACTAAATATGTTTAATATCTAGGAAGGCAGTTCTTAGTGTAGATATGTTCCTAATTCCTATGCACCGACTCAGTTTGGTTTTCATGTGTACATTTCTGAAATGAAACCTTTCACTTTTTTTAGGTGAAAACTAATAGTGTTTGGTAGGCTTTTCTTTGATTTGTTGATCGTTGGTTCCTCTTTTATTAATTTCCCAATGGCCTAACCAGCATGCCATATAAGTCAAACACATGTATGTTGTGAAATCAGTTAGGGTCAATTTTATTAATTTAACAGAGGTATGCTGTCATTGATTATGTTAATTTTACATGGAGCTTGTGCAACAAGTGCTCAATTCAAGTCCATAGATCTGTTTGCTAGTGTTTCATTAATACAAACTGTAAACTATAAAGTTTCATTAATGCAGTTTTCATATTTTATTTTATAATAATGTTATGAAAATGGTGTATCTTATACCTTTCCCCATCTCTCTCTCTCTCTCTCTCTCTCTCTCTCTTATTTTATTTTTCCCCTTCCCAAGGAATTCTCTTGGTTTGGCAAGCTACTTTTGACGTTGAATGAGATCAGATGTGGCTGGGATGAGTATGTGAATATGTGCAGATTGGCTGACTCAAAAAAAGAAAAAATATACCTAGTTTGATGGTGTGCGGATGTTGGTTTTTAACAGGTAATGTTTTATAAAATTTCTAGGCTGAGTTTTATGCATTGATTAAAGCTTTTAGTTGTAGTAACTATTTTGTTGTGTTGTGCGTGACACATTGCATATATGATGCTTGAACTTAAGAAAAAGAAAATTGTTCAATGAAGTGAAATCACTATAACTAGTTAGTTATAAAGTCTGTGTAATTGTTTAAGTAATCTAAGGTTATGTATATTTCCCTTCAGTTGTGTATAGAGTACCTTCTCAAAAAGTAAGGTGATCATACACAATAAAGTGTATGCTTTAACTGCTAAAATAGGAAATCATTATTCACCATTGTAAAATCACTAGATCCCATAATTTATCGACTAGAGTAAAGCAAATTATGCATATAACAGCGTATGTTGTATTGCTTTCTGGATTAATGTATGTACTCTTGTGTGAGGCATAAAAGTATGTCGTAGCTTGTTTTTTTGGATGATTTCATTGGTTAATGGAGCGGCCTGCTGCTGATTGTTTAGAAGGTAGCCTGGTCAGCTGGTTTTAAATGCAGAAGCATGAAAATTGAACTGTCAAGAAAGGTGGATGGGATAAATTTTTGATTTACGGAACAGTGTTTTTATTAATTTAGTTACAATCTGAAACCTATCCAATGTTGTCTTGGCTATTTTTGTTTCTCTTCTGTTTCAGCCTTTGGTTTCGACTCTTGGACCGGAGAGAAACTACCATGCACTCGATGCACGCTGCATCTCCTGTCATAATCTTGCCATGTGGTAAATCTTGACTATTTTTGTCACATGGCGAGATCATGGTGGGAGATGCAACATGGATCTTGATGCATACAAGTTTTTTTCCTTGGACTGACCATTAGCTGATGTCCAAACAACTTGCTTTGTTTTGCATTAGAAAAATGCTGTAGTGGATGAGGATATTTCAAAGGTTGTACTCGTCTGATGTTTGGGAAAAAAAAAAATTGATTTATTGGAACAAGCACGAGCTTAGGTAGAGGTGGTGGTGGAACTGACGCTTTGAATTAATTCTTGCAATATTTTTTTTATAAAATCAAAAGATGTCACCAATTAAAACTCAAAAGATGTTGATTTAATTTTTGCAATTTTTCTCTGTAAGTAATTAAGGATTATGTTAACAGAAAAAACATGTGCATATATGTCAAGTATTGAAAAAGGGTAAATTAAAAATTAAAGCTTTTTTCCTTGACATAGAAGTGTGCATTAAAAAATGAATGAGTTTGTTGAATGAAACTTTTGGATACATTATTGAATATTGATTGAAAGAAGACGAAATTTTATCGAAAGTCTCACTTTTTTCACAATTTGTTGCTATTTTAAGGGAGAAAAAAAAATTAGAAATAGCTCCTAGAAAAGATAGATTTGTTTTTAACCATGTATAAAATTAAATTTAACTGCTAATAACTATGTTTTTGAGTAATTCGAAATATCCCCATATAAGACAAGTTTTTGTCCCTCACATTTTCAACTACAAACCAGAGAAAGAAGCTTCGTTGTGCAAGGATTGAAGAGAGAAATTGTCACAATGGTTGAGACGATACTGAAGAGGGAATCCGCTAAGGTTAAGAGGCCGTTGAAGGAGGGCTTTGTGTGGGATGTTAAGTGATAAAATTATGGTTTTCACCTCATTTTGATGTTTTTAAAGGCGATTTTATGTTAGAAACATGTTTAGGGTTTAGTAAATGACGAAATATATTCAATTTTTGCTTTGGTTTGTTGATTTGCATTTGGGATGATTTGAGACTACATGTTGCGGATGATAAACGTGAAACGTTTTGGGTCTAAAAACTTGAAAAACCATGCTTGAAAATGTAAAGAAGAAAGAGTGAAACCTTGCCAAATATTGAGCAAAAACATAAAACCATTTGCTCATGTTATATAACTTATATCTTAGAATCTTTTAACTTGACTCTTCAATTCATTAGAGTGCGTTAGATTAGACCACGCTTTTCAAGCTTTTTATCTATATATATATATATTTGACTATACAACAACTGTCGGGACCGACGAGATTGAGCTCTACTAGCACAGCTTGGACTAGCAGCTCTCACAAATGGGAAGAGAGCACCCACATATTGGTGGGACAACACCCACACTATTGGTGGGAAAATTTGTATATATTCATACATGCATTGACACTTAAACCTTGGTGGTGGAGTCTTCATTTGGAGAGCCACACCACATTGGCAAGGGGTCATTGGCTATTTAAGCTTTATATTAATACTTTGGAATATATTACATTTATATTTATTATACTTAGTAAAATAAATTACGTTTCACATTTTTTTTTTTTAAGGTTTTATGTTTTTTCGGCTAATCGGCCATGGTTTCACATTTTTCGCCAATAATAAAGTTTCATGTTTTTCATACATGAAACGTTTTGGAAAATGAAGAAATTTCAATAGATCTTTCCAAAACACAAAACAAAGTCATGCAATAATCTAAAACCTACGGTAAATTAATTGTTTTGAATTTAAATAACGATAAAGGAAAGATATTTACACAAATTAACCCTTTTGACCGACAATCCAAGAGGTTTTTCTTTCAAAAGCTTCGCTCAAATCTTCTACTCCAATATGAGAAGATTAGGAAGAAGAAAGAAGATGAGGAAGATCAAAAATAACGAATAAGATGAAGAACAATAGAGAATTGTCAGGTGAAAGAAAATTGTGAAAAATTTGAGGGAAATTTTCATAATTTTGATTATAGGCTGCAAATAATTTCTACAATGTTGTTATTAACGGTTAACTTTTTGCTTGTGGTTAAAACCAAATTTTGCAAAATGCATGTGGTTATTTTTGTCAATTTTAACCCTTTTTAAATGTCTTTATCATTTTCATCACTTCCCTGTTTTTTCCAAAATCCTTGACCAAATATTTAACGAGAAATGCTATTGATAATCCATTAATTATCTGTTTACAAATCCATTTTACTTTTTTAATGACAATTTTAACCTGAATTAAAATTACTAAAAAAGACAAGAAAGTTCCAAAAACACTTTGAACAATGTTTTTTCATAAACAAGTTTTTTTTACCTGTTTTACAACCCTAAAATATATTTTTCTTCTTCTTTTTAATTTTTATCTTTCTTACAAACCATCAAACACTCTATCATTATCATCACTGGTTTTTGTTTTTGTTTTTTTAATGTAAAAGAAACTTTTTCCAATTTTCCGGTTCAACCAAATTTGAAATTTGTTTTTTTTTTTCTCTAACACCATCCACGTTCAATCATCACAATCATTAGAAAAAATATGTAAAAAATATTTTTTCTAGAAAAATATATTTAAAATTATTTTTTTACTCAACTTAAAATCCAAAAGAGAAAATTTATATTGTTTTCCTATTTTCATGGTTTGATCTCCAAAATGGTTTGATCTCCAAAATAGGAACCCTCCATGGAAGCTAGAAGACTTCTCTTTCTCTTTTGTGGTGTAAGATCTAAGATCTAGGTATTAGGTTGTGGTAATGTTGGTTCACCCTCAGAAAGAGACAAAAAAAAAAGGTGTATTTATAGGCTGGGCAAAGTTAGGGCATGAATGAGGTGTGAAATGACCGAAATTGCTTTGAAAATATCGTGATTTCAGAGCTGACGAGGGCTTGGCGGGATCGTTCTGCGGGGTAATTCCCAGGGGAGGAAGTCGTGACTTCCTTCTGTTTCGCTGCTTCTTTCCTGCAGTGGTATTCCAACATAGGAATTCTAGCACGGGTTCTTCTCCCCTACTGCACGGGTTCTTTCCCGCTAAATAGAAGGCTTGATCTAGCTGGTCTTCTCCGCGGCTTTGTTCCCGTGGCCTCATTCCCGCGGCTTCATTCCCACAGACCAAAACATTAGAATTTGTGGAATCTCTAATATTGGGTCATCGCTTCATGCTCCCTTGTTCCGCGGGTTCATTTTCATGGATGCAACCCGTGATGCTCTTCTTCTCTATATATTTGCCTTATTTTACCCACATTTTGTACAAACACCTTCTTTGTAGGACATTTACCTACACATAGCTAAAACACACAATATATACACAAAAGTGCTCGAAAACAAGAACAAAAGATAGGAAAAGGGAGTGCTAAATAAGAACGTTTATAGCGCGATCAGAAGTCCAAGACCAGTGGTGTTTTGTTAGTTGCGGTGTGCAAGGATGGTAATGAGATGACATCCCCTTTAGCATTTGGGTTTGCGAATTTCGAGTGCACAAAGTCATGGACATAGTTCTTGATGCAACTTTGCGAAGTGATCTGTCATCCTGAACTTGTGAAGATAGTTTCAGATCGATACACAGGTATCTCTAATGTCATGAAAGCAATATTCCCCGATGCAGCACATGGGGTTTGTGCATACCACTTGGCCAAAAATCTGAAATAACATTGCGTGAAGCGAGGTGATGTGATTAATCTTTATTATCATGCTACATATGTGTACCATGTCTAGGAATTCGACCATTTTATGGTTGAGCTGAAAGCCATCCATCCATCCTAAGGTTAACGATGAGCTCCTAGAGGTTTGGATACAAAAGTTTTCACTTGTCCATAGCTCTAGAAAGAGGTACCATATGATGACCACCAACATTGCAAAGTCAATAAATTCTTGTCTACTTGCAATCCGTCTACTTGCAATCCAGAAGTTGCCTATAACATCTATTGTTGAATTTATTAGAGATTTGTTGCAACGTTGGTTCCACGATCATCGAAGTAATGCAAGAGAAACGCCCACATTCTTTACTCATTATACAAACAAACACATCAAAGACGGGGTATTACCATCGCAACAGTATGAGATTCACCTCATTGATTTCAATAGATTCAAGGTAGACGATAAATGGAATGAAGCAATTGTCGTCGACTTAGAACAACATTCATGCTCATGCCGTAAATGAGATCTAGATGAGTTACCATGTATTCATGCCATGACGGTTGCAACGTATGATTACATAATGTTTATTTACATTTTATGCCATAGATAATCACTATTTAATTGTTATCTGTTTATTTGTGTCTTTTGTATCAGATTTAAAGCTTTGCCCATCAACACATTATATGTTGACTTTTTCGCAACTGGATGGCTGAAACCGGCTTACACCATAGATTTGAACCATGTTCCAAAACCTGAAACGTGAGACATTCCTGATACTCTTCCTGAAATAATGTCTTGTATGGTTAATTTTTAGTCTATGGCACCTTTATAAATTTTTAAATTTATTATTGGTGTTGTGGTGATGGTGATGTTAATGCTATTTCTGTTCTATTGTAGTTTATATTTGTGTGTGCCCTGCATACATATATTGTTCTGTTATAGTATATATTTGTGTGTTCCTTGTGTTCTTTGAAGCCTTGGAATTATTATTTAGTTAAGCCCCCAATTTTATTGAGCCTTGGAGTCATGCAAGATAGGGCTTGAATTTATTTATTATTTTCATAAGGCATGAACTAACAATGTTAAGTTCTGAAAGAACATTGATGTGTTAAGCCCTGGATATTATTGAGCCATGGAGTCATACAAGACCGAGCTTGAATTTATTTATTATTTTCATAAGCCCTAAACTAATAATGTTAAGCCCTAGAAGAACATTGATGTGTTAAACCCTGGATATTATTGAGCCTTAGAGTCATGCAAGACTAGGCTTGAATTTATTTATTATTTTCATAAGCCCTAAACTAACAATGTTAATCCCTGGAAGAACATTGATGTGTTAAGCTTTGGAATGATCTCTCTTTTAAGCAAATTGTAAATCAGTATGCCATGAACCTTCATAGGTTGTACTAGATCCAAGTAGTCATCAAAGGGGTCTTGCCTAAATCGATCAAGCACGCCACAATGGGTTAGAAGCGACTTCAAATCTCGAATAAAAAATTACTTGTTTTGAGAGTTAATTCTCGCGTGTATCCAAGTTTTATGGTCCGAATACCGCTATAGTTTATGATTTGGATCTACAGGCATCTGGTTTACAATAAAACAAAAATTAATTAACAAATAACAAAAATAATTAATTTTATAAATTTATTCAGAAAAAAAATACAATTAGATAGTAAAACTGAGTATCAATACAAGCTATGTACATGATAAGAATACTTTTGAAGTCATGGAATTGGAATTTCAAACCCTAGAGTTATTCTTTTCAAGCCCTGGATTTGGACTTCAAGCCCAAAACTTGGATTTGAAGCCAAAAGAAGAGATTTCAAGCCCTGTACATAAATATCAAGCCCTTAAAATAGATTTCAAGCCCTGTACGGAAATATCAAGCCCTAGAAAGGGATTTCAAGCCCTGTACAGCAATATAAAGCCCTTGGAACCTGTACAGTAATATCAAGCCCTTGAAAGAGATTTCAAGCACTGAATGGGATTTCAAGCCTTAGATTTGGACCTTCAAGCCCCAAAATTAAATTTCAAGCCCTGTATTTGGACTTTCAACGACTAACCCAATTTAAATTTCAACCCATACACATGTATCTCAGTAGGGCAGTCAACTGACAAAAACCGATATAACATGACAATGAAATATGTAACATAACAAAGACAATGCCATACCAACAGGACTTCATCTCCACCAAAAAACAAAAAGAGGAACACAATAACAGTAAAGAAGGAAAAAAAAAAAAAACAAGAAACCAAAAACATATAAGAACAGATAAACATTTATGAAATTTACACATTTCAAGCTTAAAAATAGCAATTTACTCTTTAGCCATGGAACCTTGTGAATTTATGTCTCTCTTGCCAACTAATAAATGAGTTTAACATGATAATGTCTACACTTCACTATAGAAAGCTCTAGCTTACTAACACAGCTAATTGTTTAGCTTTTAAAATAGTCAAAAAACACTAAAACTAGTCTATAATCCCATACAACTAATTTTTCTTCTCCTTTTCTACAATTAATAACTAGAATACAAAACAGACCATTGTCAATTCATCATACACCAATATGACTAGATACACACATTTTTGGCAAAGTCTTATGTTTGCTCTCAGAACCGTAACACACAATTATTGTTCTTGATTTTCCTTGATGCATTCACCGAATTCTAAAGCAAAGCAAACCCTAATTCAAAATTCTATAAAGCAAAGCAAAGCAAATGAAATGAAACAAATATAGCGTACGTCTAAATACCTCCTAGAGGAGGGGGGTGATTGGGTTGTTAATCTGATTATTACCAACTTTTTGGGATTAGTCCATATTACAAATGTAAAATCCTAGATTTGTGTTGGCTTGATTCCGTTGCAAAACTCTCTTTATTTGTAATGGTTAGTTGCTTATGTGGTTCTTAGTTAAAAGAAACTTTAAAGGAGAATAACAATTTCTCATGCAAATATCGTCTTCAAAAGGAAAAACGCATACTTGGATGCTAAGGTATCAAGACACTTCTTTCTCTTGCAAGACGTAAGCACACACACACACACACACACACATAATTCATGCATGTGTGTCCCTAAATCGGTGTGCTACATTTGGTAACACATTCACACACCCATTGAAGTTTTCACAAGCATTGAACTCATATTGACAAACATTGTCAAATTGCATGCTCTATGACTATTTATAGGAAATAGCATACTTGTGTGACTTTGTGCTTATTTGGTTTTTTTTTTTTATTGATTTTGTACTTAAACATGATCTCATATGATTCCTTACTGAGTTCCGTTCATTTCAGTTACTCACTCATTAGGTTTCGAGTCTAAACTAGGAAGTTATGCTACATTACGTTCTCATATGTTGTGTTGCCTTTGTCGTCATGTATCAAGTCGAATTCACAACCATTTTGCAAATTTTTACAATCTTCCTTATGTGTGACAGAGTCACAATTCATAATCTGAAAACAGATTTGAATTCGAAGTTCGGATGCCCAAATACGACTGAAGAACGTGAGAGGAGCACGAGAGAGGCAAGCAATGGCCAAAGGCCATTAGAGGAAAAGCCCGTGAGGGGCGCGTGAGGCTCACAACCTCAACACCTCTCTACCCTATAAGGCTCATGCGCCTCTCACGGGGATGGGTGATGTGGCCTCTTTTGGTTGGCCACCGAATCTCCCTCTTTCTCTTTTTTAAATATCTTCCTATGTGAAGAAAAAATTGAAAAAGATAGAGCATAAATTTTCTTCAAGTTTTTGATTTCTTGTTTTGATCATAACTCTCTCATTTTAACTCCGAATCAAGTGATTCAAAAGCCAAAAATGTTGGTCTTGAAGAGAGTAACAAACTCTAAGAATTTTTAGAACCAAGTGATTTCGTTATTCTTAGCAGTAAACAGATTTCAATTCGTGGTTCATCATTTGTAGATGAAACATCTTCTTCTCACTTTCTCTTTTGATCATCTAATTTAATCTTCCTATTTGATTGATGAAATGTGTTAAGGATTATGTTAATTCACATTCTAGGTTTGTTTGATCAATTTATTGTTGAGTTTTAGCTTTGCAATCTTATTTAAACATCTTTTAGTTAAACTTGATTAATTTGAAATTGATTCTAGAAACGACTTGTATGATGTGCTCCATGATGATTTCTAGGTTTAATTTCATGATTTAAGAACTAGGATTTTTGTGTGTGATTTTGAATATCCTAATGTAGTTCTTATTGATTCACATGCTTTGATTTCTAGATAATTTTGTGATTGAGTGTTAATAGCATATTCTAGTTATCTCTTGCATGTTCATAGAGTTTATGTGATCAACTTTCTCTATTTGATTATGTTTGCATCATTTGCATCACTTAGATCATTTTGCCTTGCAAAAGGTTGAACTCTCTTTCAAAGTGAGTGAAGCTTTATTTGGAGTAAGAAGACTTGGCTAAGACATGTGGTCCGGATAGTCAAGCGTGAAGTCTTAGTTAGGATCAAAGGGATCCAGATAGATATGCATGAAAGGTTCATAGAGATGTGAGCGTCTTGGATAGGAAGTTGTTTTCTAGAGGTGTAGGACACATCTCGGATAGGAAGTAGGCTAGGTGATTCGCTAGGCCCGAGGGTAGACTAGGAGTTGATAGCTCAGGGAGTATATCATGTGTTGATTGCCTTGAGTGTGTATCTCCTTTTCGTCATAGTGAATTGCTTGCCAATGGTTGTGGCATCAACCCGTGAACATTTCCTCTTAGGAGATTTTACAACGTATAAATACTTATGTCAAGTTTCGCTTTAAGTTTCTATATCTTGCATAACTTGTATTGATTGCATCACTTGTCCATTGAATTTCCGCTAGTTTTGATTTAAACAATTCATTTGTTAGACACACCAAGTGTGCATATCATTGTTGTGTTTGAGAAAAAAGGAATTTGGAAAAATTTGGGCATATACCTATTCACTCCCCCCCTCATCCTCTAGGTATGAATTACACTATATTGGTTAAGGGAATTTCATTTGGTATCAGAACGGGTGTCTAGAAGTAATTAGATAGATCCATATTATAGTGTTTGTGTTTTGAATTGTTTATTTTTGTTACTATGGGTGATTTGTTACCGGAAGGTGATTCTAGTGTTAGACCTCCACTCTTGAATAATGGTAACTACAGTTTTTGGAAAATAACAATGAAAGCCTACATTAGAGCCATCAATGATAAACCATGGATGAGTGAGTGATTTAGGAGAGGAAGAGTAGTCCTCGAATGATCTAGAGTGTACTAGCAATTACATTGCTCACCGCTATATATGAAGGAAGATTTGAGGATAGTAGTGAATACTCCTCAAGCAATGAGGAAAGTGAATACTCTTCAAAGAGTGAATGTAGTGAAGTCTCCTCCAATCATGAAAAGTTCGAAGCTTCTTCAAATCAAGATTATATAAGCTTCAATAACAAGATCTTTCAACAAAAGAATGAAGAGAACAACAAGTTGAAGTTGATCAATGTCAATTTAGTGGTGATAATTAAAGCTCTTGACAATGAAAAGAAGATGTCTTTGGAGAAGATGAGCAAACAAAGTGAAGTCATCAAGGAGCATGAAAAGAACATTGAAAAGTATTTTTCATAGGTGGAAGAAAGTGCTCAAGAGCTAGATGATCTAAAAGAAGATTTTATTATGAAGTTGTTTGCCATGGAAGGAGAGATTAAGCAAAAAGAGAACTCTTTGACTATCGTGAAGTTATAGGAGTGTGAGCTTAAAGATGAAGTCAAAACTCTCAAAGAGTCTATTAATGGCATGAAGATTGGAACCATTAAGCTTGATGAAGTAATAAAGCTTGGAAAGTATCATGGAGATAAGAGTGGCTTGGGTTTTGTAGAAGAAGTTAAGAAGACTCCTACAACAGAGAACAAGTCAAGAAAGTCTAAGACGAAGAAAGACTCAACTACCATTCCTTCCAATATCAAAGACAAAGGCAAGAAGAGCAATGGAACTTCTCAACCATCTCAACTAAAGCATGCACACCCAAAAGGTAATTTTTCTAAATTCATTTCGGTTTGTCATTATTGTAATGTGGTTGGTCATATTAGGCCTATGTGTTATGAATATGTTAGGCAATGCAAACTAGGAAATGTGGAACATGATAAAAATGTGAATAAGTTACCTAATCATTCTCCTAAGTATGAGTTTAAGTCTAGAGCTAGACATAACATCTCTAAGTTTATCCGAGTTTGTCATTTTTGCAATGTTGTAGGGCATATCAAACCTAAATGCTACAAGTATATTAGACAATGCGAACTAGGGAATGAGATGCATGCTAGTGAGGTGAAAAGACTTCCTTTGGTTGTTTCTAAATATGTTAGGGTATTAGAGACTATGCATGATGAATATGTTAATGAAAAGAAATCAGTAAGGAAAGTTTGGGATAAGAAGAATAATGTGCATACTTGTGAAATTGATAAATCTTCTTTGAAAATTTTTAAACATGATAATAGCTTCGATGCTTTGAGAAATGTGTATATTGATCATATTCATGTGAAGAAACCTACTAAGAAGATTTGGATTGAAAAGAATGACATGCATGTAACTTCCTCAAAGTTTGATTAGCTTATTTTGGTGACAAACCACAATTGGGGTTTGAATTGTAAGGGTAGCTTAGGTGAATGATGATCAAGCGCAAAGGCCCTCTCAAGGCCTCAAGATGATAAGCACTTCAAAGGTATATTTTTAGTGCTTAGTTTTCGCTGAAGAGATTTAGTTACTCACACACACTTCTAATGTTTGCATATGTATGCATTACTCTTGTGTGCATTCTCTTCACATGTCACATTTCACACTTGCACTTCTTTGTTGTATCTTATTGTGTGATTAGTTTATCTATTAATTCGTTTCCCGAATATTGTTCGGAAACATCCGCGCCTGCACAATGGTGTGCTTGGTTTAGCGTGAGGATCGCCTTCGAAGAATGCCCTTGGCTTCTTCTTTGGTTTCACCATAATTGGTGAAATGGCGGTTTGATCGGTGGCCATGACCACCGAATGAAACTGATGTTTGATTCTAGAAGTCTCTGGACTATTTCTGCGGTTATGATCGACGATTTCCAGCTGCTGTTCTAAACCACCGTTTAGACCTGATTGATTAAATATATCGGTCTCAATTCGGCGGTTCGAATCGGTGGTCATGAAACCGCCGATTGAAACCGTCGTTCAAGATCGGCGGTTTAGTGGCGGTCACGAAACCGTTGTTGCTCCCTTATTCTCTCAGGATCAATTCGGCGGTTGAATCGACAGTTTTGAAACCGTCAAATAAAACCGCTGATCGGTAAGTTTCAAGGGCAATCATGTATTTCACCATGCTTTTCATTGGCCTCTATAAATTCATCACTTTCTCATCACTTTGAACTAACTCTTTCAATATCAAGAACCCTAAATTCAATAGAGAGATTTTTGAGAGAAAAGGCAATCAAGATTGCCCATTTAAACACTCAAAACCATTTTCATGTGCATTAAAATTCATCTAGCATCTTCTAGCATATATAGGATGCTTACTTGCATTGGTCTTACTCAACACACATGCTTTGGTAAGTTCTTCACTAATTTCATATAATCTTAGTCTCTTACTTAACAAGGCATCTCATTAATTACTTGTATGTTCTTAGATTATATTCTTATATACAAGGTAGAGATGGTTGTGTTGTCTTGATTGAGTGTTGTATTGTGATAGCTAAACTTATGATTGTTTAATCTATGTTAGTTATGCTTTAAGTCATGTCATATAGCAATTGATATCTAGGATTGATTTAATTGTCATCTTATTATCCTAGATAAGTATTTAGTGTAACCTAGCACTAAGTACATATTTGGATATCTTTGCATATTCACTTAAGTTGTTTAATCTCTTTAGTGAGAACTAAGTCTTGTGGCTAAGGTTGCTTAGGCCGCAAGCAAATTGGACTAAGTTTACTTTTATAGGCATGCGGGTAGTAGTGGTGGGTTATAGACTGTGAGAGATTGAGGTCAACCTAGGTTGTAAACGCCATTGCAATTAGTGGATTTGAGGTTCGTGTGTGGCGCACATAATAGCCCGTGGTTTTTCTTTGTTGAAGGTTTCCTTGTAAAAATCAAGTGTTATTTAAATTCTGCACTTTACACTTGATTTATTACTTTAACTAGATTGTGGTATTTTCGTAATATTGACTAATCACGAAAATTGGTAATAATCATTTAAAATCTATTCACCCTCCTCTGGATAGTTTTATACACACCGTGCATTATTAGGTTCAATTGGTATCAGAGCGGGTTCCTAGATATACTTATGTGATCCTTTACTCATTTTGGTGTGTTTTGCATTTTGTGTGATTTTTGATCATTCATACATTTGCATTCATTTTATTCATTCATAAATACTACGAGTGGAAACTGTGGAAATGGTGTGGCAACAAGGGTGCTTCTAGCATGAGACCTCCCCTACTCACTGGGTTGAATTTTGTCTCTTGGAAAGGCAAGATGGATTCGTACATTTGCCAAATCCATGATAGGGCATGGATGGCGGTTGGAGACGACTACACATCACCGATGATAATTCCTACGGGTGGAAGAGATGATGTTCTTAAGCCTAAGGCGCACTGGAACGCGTAAGAGTTTGAAGCATTTAAGTGGAATAAGAAGGCAATGCATGCCGTCTTATGTGCAATAGATGATAATCAATATAAATTGATTCAAACACTAGGATCGATAAGGAGGCATGAGATATAAGTTACATATGAAAGAATCGGAGTGGTTAAGGACTCGAAGCTTCAAGTTCTTCAAACTCAATTCGAGATGCTAATGATGGATGAGAATGAGTGCTTTAACGATTTAGAGATCTAGTTGATGGACATAGTCAACCAAAGTCATCAACTTGGTGATCCTTATTCGGATAGGAGAATCAAGCAGCAAATTATGAGATCTCCCCGATAGATTTGAGTCTAAGGTAACGGCTTTAGAGGATAATAGTAGTTATAAAGATATGAAGCCGAGTGAGGTGATTGGGAGGCTTTTAGCTTATGAGTCTAGGAAGGGTCCTACCTCCACACCTCCTAAAAAGCAAAAGGGAATTGCTTTGAAAGCCTCCAAGGTTGAGAAGGAGAAGAATGATGACTCAAACGAAGACATGGCCTTATTAATGAGAAGGTTCAAGAAATTTGTCAAGACTGAGAAGAAGGGTTTTGGATCCAAGGGCCAAGACTTGAAGAAAAGGACTCTCTTCAAGAGGTTTGAGCTTAGGCAAGAGAAGAGTGAAAGGAAAGGGATCCAATGCTTTGAGTGTGGTGGTATAGGACACATTGCTTTCGATTGTGGAATTTGAAAAACAAGAGAGGGAGAGTGATGGTTGCCACTTGGAGTGGAAGTGATGACTCCTATGAGATAGATAACTCTTCGAATGATGAAGAACTCATGGCTAACTTCATAGCTTTTGCCTCCTCCTACAAAAGTAAAGGAGCTAGTGAAAAAGAGGATGAGAGTCAAGAGGAAAATGACTCAAACGATGATGGCTATTCATCTCACTCCACAAATGGAAATGTGGATAGGATGGACTTTCAAGACTACATAGTCAAGTTTGAGAGTTCAAGATTAAAAAACAAGAGAGAAATTAGGAGATTGAATCAAGAAAACCTAGAGCTCTTAACACAAGTTGACCACGTAAGTGAAGAAGTGATGAGAACCATGAAGAATGAAGATAAGCTAAGAAAAGAGTTAGATTTATCTTAGAGGAGTGAAGAATGGATGAAGAGGGAGCTTGAAGATGCTAGAGATTTGATGGACAAGATGGGCTCTAACACTAAAAAAACTTGACATCAATATCTTTGAGATCTACTCACTTGAGAAGTAATGATCTTAAACAAATATCTTTTTTTTTTTTTTTAAATCATGCACTTGAGCTTGAAAACCTTATTTTTGAAAAGTGCACAAATGCTTCTTTTATATGTCCATGTTTGAGTAGTTGAGTTTGAAAATATATAGATTATGGTACATCTAGAAACCTATTACTTAGTACATGATAGATGACATATGGTTAGTATCCATTTTGCTTCGGTAACTACATAGAACTCAACAAGCACCTTCATGGAAAAGGCTACACACCTTGGTTGTGCAGTCGCCCAATGTAGAAAAGGGCTATACAATCGTGATGAGTGAAAGTCGCCATGAAACGTATATGTTTATGTTAGAAAAATCAAAGAAGTGTTGTAAAGAATCATTAAAAAATATCTTTGATTCAAAGCCTAAAAGAAATGAAAAATAAAAGGCTTAATGGAATATAGTTGAAGATTGTGAAATGCTCGAATTGTCAAATAAAAATGAGTAAACGATCCACATGCACACACACACTCATATGTTGAAATCTATTCTCTTTAAAGCTAAGACCCGGATGATAATCGGTTTGACCTAGTTTGGAAATGCTTTAGTTGGATAGGTATGGATATAGTTTGCATGTTGATATCACAATTACTCCATTTGTATATGCTAGAAGCATTCTCACGCACACATATTTTTTGCTTATAGTGCTTGATTCATTAGCAATGTGAGAATATTTTTGAAAGATTAATGAAAATCTATGATTCTCTCTTTGATCTTGAAAAGTAATGATATATTCTCTCTTATTGCTTGAAATGGGTGATTGTGTGATTCCCTTGTGAACAAGTCTACTTTGTGATCATAATATGGAGCATATGTTAAAAGGGACCTTAGTTTATTCAACTTTGCTTTCTATACGACTTGTTTGTTTAATATCTCGTACTTTATCTCATGTGCCCTTTGTCTATTCCTTGACAAAATGGGGAGAAATATATACCTCAACATGTGTGAAGAAATGTTCCAAATGTGTAAAAAGTGTACCTCTTTGTGTTTTAATGGAGACTTTGTCTTAAGGGGGAGAAAAGAATTCTTGCTTAATAACGTTAAGGATCTTAAGGAGAGCTTTTAATGTGAACATTTATTTGCTTGAGATAATGCATTTTGTTTGAGATAAGGGAAGTTGTTGTTTGTTTATGTGAAAATATCTCACAATTCTTCTTTGGAAAAGATCTCTTGTTTGGTGTGCAATTTTTCTCATAAGTACTTTGATGATCAAAGAAGGATTCTTAAAGACTCATGAAGACATGAAGATATTTTAGTCTAGGGATCTCTTTGTAATGTGAGGATGAGAGTATGCAATCAACTAAGAGTTTATTAGAGTGAACATTATATGGTGAGGATGAAGTTTTGCCATGGAATAGCCAAAGGGAGAGATTGTAAGATCCTAGATTTGTGATAGCTTGATTCCATTGCAAAACTTTCTTTATTTGTAATGGTTAGTTACTTATGAGGCTTTTGGTGAAAAGAAGCTTCATAAGAGAAAAACAACTTCTCATGCAAATATCGTCTTCAAGAGGAAAAATGCAAACTTGGATGCTACGGTATCAAGACACTTCTTTCTCTTGAAAGGCGTAAACGCACACACACACAATTCATATATGTGTGTTCCTGCATCATTGTGCTACATTTGGTATAACACATTCACACACTCATTGAAGTATGCACATGCATTGAACTTATATTGACAAACATTTTGAAATTGCATATTCTAGGACTATCTCTAGGAAATATCATACTTGTGTGACTTTGTGCTTATTTGTTTTTGTTTTTATTGATTTATGACTTTAACATGATCTCTTATGATTCCTTATTGAGTTCCGGTCATTTCGATTACTCACTCATTAGGTTTTGAGCCCAAACTAGGAAGCTACGCTACTTTTATCTTCTCATACGTTGTGTTATCTTTGTTGTCATGTATTGAGTCAAATTCACAACCATTTTACAAATTTTTATAGTTTTCCTTATGAGTGAGGGAGTCATGATTCGTAATCTGAAAACAGCTAAAGAAGGCGAGAGGAGCGCGAGAAAGGCAAACAATGGACAAAGGCCATTGGAGGGCAAGCCCGTGAAGGGCATGTGAGGCTCACGACCTCAACACTCCTCTGCCTTGTGAGGCTCACTCGCCTCTCACGGGGATAGGTGATGTGGCCTCTTTTGGTTGGCCACCGAATCTCCCTCATTCTCTCTTTTAAATATCTTCCTCATTCCCTCCAAATTTTTGTGAAGAAAAAATTGAAAAAGATAAAGCATAAATTTTCTTCAAGTTTTTGATTTCTTGTTTTGATCATAACTCTCTCATTCAACTCTGAATCAAGTGATTCAAAAACCAAAAATGTTGGCCTTAAAGTGAGGAACAAACCCCAAGAATTTTCAGAACCAAATGATTTCGTGATTTTGAGCAGTAAATAGATTTCAGTTCGTGGTTCATCATTGGTAGGTGAAACATCTTCTTCTCACTTTCTCTTTTGATCATCTAATTTAATCTTCCTATTTGACCATCTAGTTTCGCACTTTATATTCAATAAAATCAAATATAAAGTGCGAAACTTAAAGAACACTTGAGTTTTACGTGGAAACCTTCAATAAGGAAAAACCACGAGCTAGCACCTTCTACTCTACCCGAAGCCTTTTATAGTGGCACTTGACCAATTGCTTATGCACTAAGCAACCTAGTCACAAGACTTAATTCTCAATGAAGAGATCAACAATCAATGTGAATATAATGATATTCAATATGCAAATAATGTTAGGTTACACAAAATGCTTATCTAGGGATAAAGATGTCAATAATAACAATCCTAGATATCAATATTGCTATATCTCATGGCATATAACATAGCTATATAAATGATAAACATTCCTAGATACAATAGCTATCACAATACAACATCCAATCAATCAACACAAAAATGTTTACTTGTAGATAAGAAATTAATCTAGATGCAAACAAGTCATAAAAGAGATTTCTTGTTAAGCAAGAACACAAAAATGAATAGATGATGTTCTACTTACCAAGTCATGTGTGTTGAAGAAAACTCATGCAATAATACATCCTAGATGAAGCTAGATGATGCTTAAATGATGTTTGAAGCACATAGAAATGGGTTTGGATGATGAAAAGTGAGTTCTTTATTGATTTTCTCTCAGGTATCTCTCTTTCTCTCTTTAGGGTTCTTGGAGTCAAGGAACTAGGTTCAAACAATGAGATAAGGATGTATTTATAAAGATCAAGAATGAGCTGGGTGAAAAGACAAGTTTACCCCAGTTTCGCGCCAATCGACGGTCAAGGGCCACCGATTTGAACTACCGAATTGAAACCAAAACAATGGTTTCAAACGGCCCTTTCATTCGGCGATTTCATGACCGCCATTCACAACCTCTGATTTGGACCTGAGACATAAAATCAATCAGGTCTCAAACGGCGGTTTGGCCGCCGATCACAACCTTCGTTTTACCAAAAGTGGTGAAACCAAAGGAGAAGACAAGAGCTTCTCCAACGGCGATTATCGCGCTAGACCAGGCACACTAACGTGCACGCGCGGATGTTTCCGAACCTAATTCGGGAAACGAATTACGCCACACTAAAGACTATCATGAAGTGTAAGTGTGGGATGTGAAGAATGCACACATATAATAATTGAAGCACAAATGCAAGATGAATAAAACATGCATGAAGAAGTGTGTGTGTGTGCGCACAACTAATCTCTTCAAGAGGCAAGTCAAGTGATTTACCTTTCGCACTTTCTCTTGAAGTCACCAGGATGCTTAGAAGCTTGCCATCGAGGACCTAAGCTACCCATTACAAAATCATCTCCAAATGTGGTTTGTCAATGAAATAGGCCAATCAAAATATAAGAACCTTACAATCTCCCCATTTGGCTATTTCGTGACAAAACCACCGTTCACATTTGATCCTCACAAAAATTAAAAGCTAAGGGTCAACAATAGTTAATTCTACATTACAAAGAGAAGCCTAATCAAACTAGATCTTTAGGCATTCCATCTCTTGTAGAATAAACATCCCTACAAAATAAGAGCTACACTTTCCAAGACAAGTGTATGTGAGGTAATCAAGTGAGATAAAAACAAGCATTTGCATTAAAGAAAATACACAACAACATGCAATGAATGTGTAATGCAATGCTCCCCCTCAATAGGCTAATTCCCCCTCAATTAAGCACTTTCTCCAATGTGCGAATTAGCTACTCTCAATTAGCAATCTCCTTTAGCACATACTACTCCCCCTTTTTGTCATGAGATAGGCAGATGAGTATTTCCCAACGAGTTACTTGTAGTAAAGGGAGATAGTAGCATACAAGACATTTGCATAATCATATAAGCCACTTTATGCAACTCAATTAATTGGAAGAGAAGCAAGGATATTTATTTTATGACAAATGTATGATAATAATGTTTTGCATGCAAGACATGTTGCATTTAAGTCTAAAGGCAATGGTATTTGGAAACACAAATGACAACGATTTCCATAAAGAATTCAAACTAATTTCACAATTTGTCATGAATCAAAGCAAGGATATAGGATAGTCATTCATTCATATTTAAAGAGCAACTATATCCAACTTTATAACAAAAACAAGGCATGAGCGACTTTTGCACCCTATTCAATTTTTCTAGGTAAGATACTTGTATGATAGTAGCCATGTTTAACTAAAAAAGAAAGAGGGACTTTGGATTTTAAAATTCTTAGAACGGATAAAAGATCATTTATTCATTTGAGTCTCAATATTGCTTTTCACACAAAGTTTTGCATTTAAGAATTTGCAATCATCAATTCATGCTTTTCATTTTTAAGCACATCATTTGAAAGAATCATCATGTCATGGAGATTAATTATAGGTCATTCAAAGAGTGCTTCATAAGTAAATCTCCTAATACAAAAATGCATGTTTGAACAAAAATGTGACATTGATTGCAATCAAAGCAATTGGTTCACACTTATTGAATAAAAAAACATATAAGCATATGTGCAACCAAGATACTCAAGCAATTAATAAAGAAGTATAATGCTTATCAAATTTTTTCATGTGATAAGTATGCAAAATTGTTCTCTTTGCTTGAGCTCCCCTTATGGGGTCAATCACCTACCGTATGATCACTCTAAATATATATATGTTTTGAGCGCCTAATTCATCCCTCTTGTGATCATTTTTGATATGTTTTAAGTGTTTAATATTGTCTTATAGTGTTTTCAAGTATTTTCCTTTTCCAAGGCAACTTTTGGCTAGAGTTGGAAAATTAGAGTGAAAAAGGGCGTTTTTGGAAGAAAAGATGAATCTGTGAGTACATGCTCACAGAACCAACTCGCAGATGTCACCCAGAGTACACTGCGACTTCAAGCTGCTAGAACAACGTCGCATGACATATTTCCAATGCTGGTCCAGAAGAGACTGCAAGAAGAATCTGAGAGTTCATACTCGGAGATCCAAGTTCAGACTCAACTGTTAGTTCATTCTGCTAGACCAAACTAGTAGATCAGAGCTGAGAGTTAAAATCTACGAGTTCCATCTCGCATATTCTAGATTTGAGATATTTCCAGAACCAGCTGCGAGAAGAATCTGCGACATCGTTCAAGCGAAGATAAATCTATAAGTACATTCTCGCAGATTTCACCAAAATCTCGCGGATTAAAGGCTACTACATTTGTTTTCAACCTGATCTTTCAACAACTATATATAGATAATATCTAAATTACCCTAAGATATACTTTTAGACTTAAACTTAGAGATATAGATATTTTTACATATTTTTAGATATTTTTACCTTTGTAGAACAAAAATAGTTTCTTAGTTTTAGATTGGATCTTGTAACTCTTTTAAAGGAGATTGAAGAAGAAGTTTTGTAATCAAAGTCAAGGATTTACATTTGAGCTTATGAGTTGTATCACTTTCTCTCTTTATTTATCTTTCGTTGTAGATAAAATTATGTGTAGCTAAATTCCTTAAGATGTGAGGGATTGATGCTCATGAGTTGTTAACTTTGATTTAAATCAATTTGCTAGTTATATTCATCATATCTTGTTTATATATGTGCAATCAATGAATGACCAACGCATTCAATGCAAGTTTTCCTTGCAAGTTAGCATTTAAATATGTTATTAAGTGGTTGGATAGAAATAAATGTGTTTGACCAAACATAATTATACTCATTCACTTTTCCTTGTGGTGTTTATTAATTGTTCATGCCTATATTCATTAATTTCACTAACCCTTATGGAATTAAGTAATCTATTCTAACCATCCTTTGACATCTTAGGATGATTAGATGTTGATTATCTTTCTCAAGAACCAATTTAATTAGGGTCACACACTAGATTGATGAATATTGCTTAAAGTTATATTGAATGATGATTTTGATTAACAATCATGTTCTATCGTTTTCCCTTGTATCTCATTTGTATCAAATATCTTTCTCATTACCTTAATCTTAGAAATTATTATTCTATAGACTAACTTAGTTAAAAGCAACTTTTACAATATATTAGTTCCATTACTGATTGATTCCTAGTGGAAACGATAAACCTTACTTGTGTCCACTTTACTGCATAACGATCCGTACACTTGCAGAGGGTTGTAGACTCGAGCACTCGTCTCATTTATATTAGTGTGTACCATTAGCTCTTTTTAGTTTTGTTAGAGGTACGCTTGGAGTGCGTCATCAGGGCATGGGACAAGTCCCACTAGACATAGCAAGTCCATTGGACTCAATTATCCACAGGTGCCATGCAAGTACAATTGCATTCGGGTTCGATCTTTCTAACCCATCTAGGTTCCACTTTTTCAATTTTAGTGGTCATAGACATATTTCTAGGTCCCTAGGTTCATGCAAATTAGCCCTATGGTTCATTCTCTTTTCTTTCATGCTCTTAATTCTACATAACTTGATGTGGTTAAAACAATTTGGTATAATGTGACCTATAATGTGACCAATCATACCACAAAAATGACAAATGGGTATAAAGAGAGAATTTATACTATTGCTTTGAGCTCTCATTGAGGCATTGCCATGCTAATGAGGTTGTCTTTGATGGCACACTGGTTGGCTTTTCTTTGGAGCAATAGATGGATGTTGGTGCTTTTATGGTTGAGCATGATGAACATTTCTCAAAGGTTGAGTCATGTGGTTACCTATTTTCTTAAAAGGTAACTTGTTATTGGAGGTGGTTGACTTCTCAAGGACTTGTCCATATTTCTTGGATTGTCTAGGCTTTGGTTGATTTGCCAAGGCTTGTGTGGACTTTCCTTGAGTTGAAGGATGCTTGGATGAAACTTTTCTCTTCCCTTGAGCTTGAGGTTGTTTGACCTTGGCCTTCTTTAATTCTTCAAAGCACTTCATTTCTCTTTCCTTGACAATCTTCAAGGAGTTTTCTTTATTGGCAAGCTCATCTTTCATTGCCTTCATCCGTTGGTGGCAATCTTCAATCTTCTTCTTATACTCGGACACATCAATCACATCCTTCTTTAAGGAGTCAACCATGTCTGAACCTGAAGTTATCTTAGCAAGTGTATTCCTTGCCTCTTCAAGTTCCTTCTCCATCATCACTTCATCCACTTTGATACACGTTAGTTCTTAGTTGGAGATTTTCTTCACTCAACCTTAGAACTTCATCCTTTTTCTCCTTCAAACATTTTTGAAGGTAGTCAATGAACTAATGATAATTCACCACATTATCACTAGAGTTTCTGGAGCAAGTACTCTCTTGATCAAAGCTTCTCCCACTTGTGCTTTCATGGGTTATGTCGTTAATGCTAGCTTCTCTCAAACTTGCTCCTCTTTGGTCTCTACTCTTCAAGTCACCCTTCTTGAATTCTTTAAGTGACAAACACTTGATGACGATTTGAGCTTCTTCTTGGTAGGAGATCGGAAAGGCGAAGTAGTTGTTCTCACACTCAATTGAGCTTGTGGAACATCTTTCAACTACTTAAATTTCGCTATTACTCCATGTAGCGATCATAGAATCCCCACATTTCTTGGAAGGGGTCATCTTCTTTTCCTTTTTCACCTAGGAGGTCATTCTCTTCTTGTGAGATTTCATAAATCTCTCTATCGTGAAAGTCACCTCCTCATCGGAGTCAATTTCTTTCCTCTCCACTTTGGAGGTCAAGTTACCCTCTAGCCTCTCAAATCCACTAATAGTGTTTGAGTAAAATGAATGCAAATGTATGTATCAATCAAAACACACAAAATGCAAGACACACCAAAAATAGAAAGAATCTTCTAAGTATTTCTAAGAACCTACTCTGATACCAATTGAAACAAATATAGCGTGCGTCTAAATACAACCTAGAGGGGGGTGAATGGGTTGTTGATCTGATTATTACCAACTTTTTTTGATTAGTCAATATTACAAAAATAACATAATTCAACAATCAATAAAATCAAGTATAAAGTGTGGAAATTAAAGAACATTTGATTTTTACGTGGTAACCTTCAACAAGGGAAAACCACGAGCTATTATGCTAGCTACACACGGTCACCGAAATCCACTATATGAATAAAAGGTTGTTAGGATTATGCTCAATAGCAAGAGTGTAATGTTGTAATTAACAATCTTTTTCATATTAATAAAGTGATTTCTGGTTTAACAAATCGTATAGCATTTATAGTTTGTATTATAATTGTCAAAGTAAATAATCATAAGGTCTAAAGACTATGGGAAAAGAAGAATTGTTCGTACATCTGGATATGTATGTGGTAGACACAATTCTTTAGTTAGTCTTGAATATTGTTCACAACTTAAGTTAAAGGTTGGGCACCTTTATCTTGTTAAAGTTGTAGAATTCTTTTGCTAGCATTTGAGTGGGATCAAATGAGATATGATGAGTCTAAAATCATCGGAGTGTCTTCGAGCAAAAGGATCTAGTGCACTGGGTGCATTGAACTGGATCACAATGAAAAGCTTTATCTAGAACCGTCAATAGATAATAGTCTTTTCATTATCAGGACAATCGGAGAGTCTATCTTAATCCTGAGATAAATGATGGACTTATGGTTGCAAGTGATATCATTTGAGTTATCAATGAGTACGATTATATCGCATAGTCTATCCTCGATAGTTTGGTGATATTCATTTGTTAATCGATAGAGGACTTCATTTATAGATATGGACATCGTGGCTCCATTTAATTAAATGAGAGTATAATATCATCATATGGATGTTTTGAGGTAATTGGATATTAAATCTCAACGTTGAGTTTTCAATAGTGTCTATTGAAAACATGGCTTCTGGACAAGTCAAAATATCCAAGTTCAAAACGTGGTCATATGAGTAAATATGGTAACTTGGAGAGTTATAGGCGGTCTATGAACTCTTGGCGATTACTGATATTAATCACGATGATACACTATCTCCAATATGATTGTCTAGGGTATGAATGAGGAGCATCTTCCTTTTCTATCTTTATTTAAGAGTTCAGTTTTAGCTCTTTAGTGGAATGAGTTAAAATTAATGGATCGGACCTAAGTGAATCATTTGTTGATTGTGATTAGGTTATGTCTATTGAAGCTTAAATTTAGATGGCCCGCCAAGATCCCCAATCCACACGGACTTGCATGGATCACTTGATATATTCTACCGGACCAATTTAAGGGTCCATCTAGAATTGCATTTAATATATTAAGAATATAATTTGCACATTATTTAAGTAATGGGCTGCTCAATTATATTAATATATTAATGAAAGACATGTGGGCTTGTTTCTTTTAGTAAGAATGGGTCTGGTTCACATGTGGGCTTTTTTATTTAAAGTCCAATGGATTAAATGAAATAGGAAAATAATATTAGGCCCATCTTATATATAAGTGGGGCGGCTAAGGTTAAGGTTTTGACCTAAAAATATTATTTTGTTTCATTTGTTTTAATTAAATAAGAATTAATTGATTTATTGATTAATTGTTTAATTAAAGAAACAAATCTTTCCTAAAAGTAAAAGACTTGTTTGATAAGTAAATAAATAAATTAGTATTATTTATTTAATCAAATAAGGAGTCTTTTTTTATTTAGTCAAATAAAAGAATAAAAATAAAAGAGTTGGATTAGGGTTTGAAGTCTATAAAGTTAAAAAGAATTAGGGTTGAATTTCAGTCACCCTATATAAGTGACATGATGAAATTCGGCCAACCCTAATTAGATACTACATAGAATTCGGCAACCCTAAAGGAAAAAGAAGAAAAATTCGGCCAACCTATATATATGTTCTTATAGGGTTCGGCCACATCAATGAATTGGTGCTTGAGTTTTTATTTTCTTTCTTCTTCTTCTTAATTCTAAGAGAGTTTTTATTCTAGAGAGACAAAAAGGAGTGAAAAATTATTCTTTGATAGTATACAATTGCTTAAACATCAATAAGCTTGTGTATACGATATCGATCTAGGTTCACGCGAGTTTCGATCATAAGATTGTGAACTCAAAAGTGACCGGAATAATTTTGACATTCTTTTGATTGTTTTGTGACTAACAAAGAAAAGAAAGTATTTGTTTGGTCCATTCACAGGTTTGCAATTCAAAGGAAAGGGAGACCACGCTCCTAGGTGATCCACGTTCGTGCTCGGATTGAAGGTCTTGCGGATTACCATCGACGTAAGTCAATCGGATCACGCGACAAGAGGTAATTTACTTTTGTTGATATATATGCATGTTTATTGATTAAAAGGGTTTAAGGTTCATAAAGGAAAAATTTTAAAAGTCACTAAATCGTCTTTAGTATCGCTTCCGCTGCGTGTAACACTTTTATTTGTTTATTTTTCCCTACAAAGGTTACACCCTCAAATGATACACGGACTCTCACCCTAAATAACCTTAGGCTACGGACACTACCACTCACCACTCTTGGTTCAATCCCTAGTGATATCCTCTGATCCACTACTCTTGGTGTGATCACCTCTTACTCTATTCGTAGGCCTTTTACAGTGGCATTAGGGATTCCATTGTAAAACTCTCTTTATTTGTAATGGTTAGTTGCTTAAGTGTCTCTTGGGTGAAAGGAGCTTCAAAGGAGAAAAGCAACTTCTCATACAAATATTGTCTTCAAGAGGAAAGCGTTTTCCTTGATGCTAAGGTATCAAAATACTTCTTCCTCTTGCAAGGCGTAAGAGCATACACACATAATTCATACATATGTGTCCCTGCATCGTTGAGCAAACTGCACACACATACATTGCATTTATCTGTGTCCTTGCATCGTTGTGCTACATTTGGTATAACACATTCACACACTTGATAAAGTATGCACATGTATTGATCTCATATTGGCATACATTGTATAAATGCATGTACTAGGACTATATCTAGGAAATTGCATACTTGTGTGATCTTATGTTTATTTGTTTGGTTTTTATTGTCTTGAACTTTAATATGATCTCATATAATTCCTTGTTGAGTTTCGGTCATTTCGGTTACTCACTCATTTGATTTCGAGTTCAAACAAGGAAGTTACGCTACTTTACATTCTCTTACAATGCATTGTCTTCGTCATCGTGTATCGAGTCGATTTCATATCCAATTGTCAAAGTTTCATAGTCATCCTTGTGTGTTGCTAAGTTATGGTTCGTAATCCAAAGACAGATTCGAATTCTGAGTTCGGAGGCTGGAGAATGGTCAAAGAACGCGCAAGGTGCACAATAGGGAGTGAAGGAGATGAGAAGTGGCAAAAGGCCACCACCCTTCCTTCCCGTGGAGGCGCGTGGCCACCACGGGAAGAAGGCCTCTCAGCCTTCCCATAGTGGCCACGCGCCTCCACGGGGATCAAGGGTGGTGAGGCCGAATTCCCATTTTTCCCCTTTTTCTTCTCTAAATGTTTTCCCTCCCTATATAATTCAAAATCTCGTGTAGAACTCAACACAATTTTTGCATTTTTGTTTTTATCATATCGCCCTCATTTCAACTCCGAATTGAGTGATCCAAAAGCCAAAATTGTTGGTCTTGATGAGAGGAACAAGTCTCATTCAAAGTCAAAAGATGTCCAAATTATTTGAAGCAATCTGATCTACAGTTCGTGGTTCATCTTTTGTATGTGAATCATCCTCTCTCCATTTTTCTTGTGATCAACTTGATAGATCTTATTTCTTGATTGATGAAAAATATTTAGAATGATATTGATTCCTATTTTAGACTTGTTTGAATGATTTTCGAGTTATAGCTTTTTGTGATTTTGATTGAAAATATTTCAAAGCTTAACTTGATTAACATGAAATTGAATTTAGAAATATTTTGTGATGAGCTTGATTGTTGATTTCTAGGTTTTGATTTCATGATCTAAGAACTAGGATTTGTGATTGTAATATTGAATATTCTAATCTAGCTCTTATTGATTCACATGCTTGGATTTCTAAATCATTTTGTGATTGAGTGTTAAAAGCATATTCTAGTTATCTCTTGCAAGTTCATAGAGTTTGAGTGATCATCTTTCTCTATTTGATTGTGTTTGCATCATTTGTAGGGAAAAATAATAAATAAAAGTGGTAAACGCAGCGGAAGCGATACTAAAAATGATTTAGTGACTTTTAAAATTTTTCCTTTATGAACTTTAAACCTTTTTAATCAATAAACATGCATATATGTTAACAAAAGTAAATTACCTTTTGTCGCGTGATCCGATTGACTTACATCGATGGTAATCCGCAAGACCTTCAATCCGAGCACGAACGTGGATCACCTAGGAGCGTGGTCTCCCTTTTCTTTGAATTGCAAAACTGTGAATGGACCAAACAAAAAACTTTCTTTTCTTTGTTAGTCACAAAAACAATCAAAAGAATGTCAAAAATTATTCCGGTCACTTTTGAGTTCTCAATCTAATGATCGAAACTCGCGTGAACCTAGATCGATATCGTATACACAAGCTTATTGATGATTAAGCAATAGTACACTATCAAAGAATAATTTCACACTCTCTTTTGTCTTTTTAGAATAAAAACTCTCTCTTGGAATTAAGAAGAAGAAGAAAGAAATAAAAAACTCAAGCACCATGGATTGTGGTGGCCGAACCCTATAAGAACACATATATAGGTTGGCCGAATTTTTTCTTCTTTTTCCTTTAGGGTTGCCGAATTCTATGTAGTCTAAGATTAGGGTTGGCCGAATTCTATAATGTCACTTATATAGGGTGACTTAAATTCAACCCTAATTCTTTTCAACTTAATAGACTTCAAACCCTAATCGAACTCCTTGATTTTTATTCTTTTATTTTGACTAAATAAAAAGACTCCTTATTTGATTAAATAAATAAAACTAATTTATTTATTTCCTTGTCAAACAAGTCTTTTACTTTTAGGAAAGATTTATTTCTTTAATTAAACAATTAATCAATAAATTAATTAATTCTTATTTAATTAAAACAAATGAAACAAAATAATATTTTAGGTTAAAATTTTAACCTTGCCGCCCCACTTGATTAAGATTGGGCCTAAAATTATTTTCTTATTTCATTTAATCCATTGGACTTTAAATAAAAAGCCCACATGTGAACCAGACCCATTCTTACTAAAAGAAACAAGCCCACATGTCTTTCATTAATATATTAATATAATTGAGCAGCCCATTACTTAAATAATGTGCAAATTATATTCTTAATATATTAAATGCAATTCTAGATGGACCCTTAAATTGGTCCGGTAGAATATATCAAGTGATCCATGCAAGTCCGTGTGGATTGGGGATCTTGGCGGGCCATCTAAATTTAAGCTTCAATAGACATAACCTAATCACAATCAACAAATGATTCACTTAGGTCCGATCCATTAATTTTAACTCATTCCACTAAAGAGCTAAAACTGAACTCTTAAATAAAGATAGAAAAGGAAGATGCTCCTCATTCATACCCTAGACAATCATATTGGAGATAGTGTATCCTCGTGATTAATATCAGTAATCGCCAAGAGTTCATAGACCGCCTATAACTCTCCAAGTTACCATATTTACTCATATGACCACGTTTTGAACTTGGATATTTTGACTTGTCCAGAAGCCATGTTTTCAATAGACACTATCGAAAACTCAACGTTGAGATTTAATATCCAATTACCTCAAAACATCCATATGATGATATTATACTCTCATTTAATTAAATGGAGCCACGATGTCCATATCTATAAATGAAGTCCTCTATCGATTAACAAATGAATATCACCAAACTATCGAGGATAGACTATGCGATATAATCGTACTCATTGATAACTCAAATGATATCACTTGCAACCATAAGTCCATCATTTATCTCAGGATTAAGATAGACCCTCCGATTGTCCTGATAATGAAAAGACTATTATCTATTGACGGTTCTAGATAAAGCTTTTCATTGTGATCCAGTTCAATGCACCCAGTGCACTAGATCCTTTTGCTCGAAGATACTCCGATGATTTTAGACTCATCATATCTCATTTGATCCCACTCAAATGCTAGCAAAATAATTCTACAACTTTAACAAGATAAAGGTGTCCAACCTTTAACTTAAGTTGTGAACATTATTCAAGACTAACTAAAGAATTGTGTCTACCACATACATATCCAGATGTACGAACAATTCTTCTTTTCCCATAGTCTTTAGACCTTATGATTATTTACTTTGACAATTATAATATAAACTATAAATGCTATACGATTTGTTAAACCAGAAATCTCTTTATTAATATGAAAAAGATTATTAATTACAACATTACACTCTTGCTATTGAGCATAATCCTAACATCATTTACATCACCTAGATCATATGTATTGCAAAAGGTGTGAAGTCTCTTATTGTTGAGTGATTTTTCAATATAGAGCAAGTGAAATCTTGGCTAAAAGGTGTGAGGCCTCTAAGTAAGTCTGAGCAAAGTCTTGGTTAGGGTATGAGGTATAGTTAACGAAGCAAGAAATTCTTGGTAAGGAGTGTGAGGCTCTAGGTAAATCCAAGTAAGGAAATCTTCTTAGAGACTTGAGGATAGTCTCGGTTAGGGAGTAGCTTTCTAGAAGCAAGTGATTTGTCTCGGTTTGAAAGCTTGTGGCAAGGTGTTTTCATTAAGTCGGAGGGTAGACTAAGAGTTGATAGCTTGGGGAGTATATCATTGGTTGATTGCCTTGAGTGTGTATCTTCTTTTCGTCATAGTGGATTTGATTGCCGGTGGTTATGATTCAACCCGTGAATGTTTCCTCTTATGAGGTTTTACCAATTAAAAACAATTGTGTCAAGTTTTGTTTTTACTTTTCATTATCTTCCATATCTTTCATTGAATGTATCACTAGTGAATTGTATTTTATATGGTGTTGATTAGCAATCCATTTGTTAGACACACCAATTGTGCACATAATTGTTCCGCAAAAAATAAGTTTGGAAGAGTTTGGGCTTATACCTATTCACCCCCCCCCCCCCCCCCCCCCTTCTTATAGGTATATTTACACTATAATTGGTTAAAGGAATTTCAGCTACTAATCTCTTCAAGAGGCAAGTCAAGTGATTTACCTTTCGCTCTTGCTTTTGAAGTCACTAAGATGCTTGGAAGCTTGCCATCGAGGACCTAAGCTACCAATTACAAAATCATCTCCAAATGTGGTTTGTCAACGAAATAAGTCAATCAAAATATGAGGACCTTACATGAAACATAAAAACCCCAAATTCAATGCTAAAAAAATTTCATAAAGAAGTCCGCATGTCAACAAAAAGCATAAATTAACTTGCAACAATCATTTTCGGAAACCTCTGCTTCTCAAACAACACTAAATGGCGTCTTCTCCGACTTAACAACGGTTTTTATCTCCTCTGCTTCTTAATTGAGTTGCCATTCTTAGTGTATCTATAGAGCAACATGACTCTTCTTCTTTTTTGTTCTTCTAGACAGGGACACGATGCAATTTTTTTGCCTTTAGTCTTCTGTTGTTGGACACAATGCAAATCTGGGGTTTAGGTCTTTTTCTTTATGCGACTGTTCTTCTTCTTCTCAAAAGTGGGGGTTTACAGAGGGAGTTTTGTGAGTTTTGTGAGTTATGTTTAAAGAGTTGAGTGAGTTGTGTTTACAGAGGGATGACCGTTCAAGATTTGAACAAAAATAGGTGTTTGGGGGGTTTTGGTGGTAAGTGGGGCAAGTTAGGCATTTTGGTCAACTTGCTTCAAATCTTTTAATTTTTAAAAAATCCTCTAAAGGGTAATCTAGGAATTTCATCTCCAAAAGTAGACAAAAATGCTAAGTTAATTCAATATGGGACATTTTTGCTCTTTCAAACATAGTAAGGGACGTTTCCTTCCATTTTCACACCTATTAATTTTTCTTTTCTTAAATTCTTTTTTTTTTTATATATAAATATGTTATTATTTTTCTACACAATTATTTTAAGGCTCTTTTATTGTTGGACATGTGTGCAATTTTTATTTTTTTTTCAATTTTATATGTCACATTTTTAATTTTATTCAGTATATATGTGGATCTAATGTGTATTAGGACCCAAATACCTTTGAATCTGTTATTTTTTTACTATCAAACCGTATAAAATTTAGGTATTTGATACCCATATACCTAGGTCTAGGTGTTTATAATCGGGTATGGTATGAATAGTGAAGTTAAGGGGGGTGTATTCAATTTGGATTTCAAAAGACTTTTAAAGACTTTTTTAAGTGGATGACTTTTGTAGGTTTTATAGACTTTTATGGACTTTTATAGACTTTATAGAATTATGAAAAACTTTCATAGACTTTCATTTTAAAATACTTTCATAGACCTTTTTTTTTTTCGAAAGACTATTTTTTCAAAAGACTTTCATATTAAAAAACTTTCATAGACATTTATAGACTTTTATTGACTTTTAAATATAATCTAATTTTTGACCACTCCTAAACGTGGCGCACGTAATCGTATGAGGCTAGTGAGTGTAGTATAAGTACAAAGCAGGGAATCGGCCCATGAGGATTGAATTTTGTTAAGTATTAGTTTTTATCGGCAAGCTTACTATTTGAACAATGATTTAAGAGAAATGCTAATTTTAAATCCTACAATTAATCTAAATTATACTAGTCAAGCAATTTTAAGCTAGAACTACAAATTGAATACGAACAATGAAATCAAATGTAACAATAAGATGAAATATGTTAAGACTAGAATCCACCTCACCCTTTTCCCATTAAGCTCTAGACTCACCTAATTACCTAATTTGTGCCAATGTGACATGTAGACTCATGTACTCTACAATAATCTCTACTCTCCCTTGAGTTGTATAAATTACATCCAAACATACCCAAAGTCTATCTCTGAATGACGCCAAACTATATGCATGAATTCATTAAGAACTTTGGCACACATTCAAGAGTCATATACGCTAGCCTCGTGTATCTCTACTTTACTAGTCATATATAATGGACATTTCGTTGAGCATGTTGAGTGCGTCACCTCTCGGTTCATAGCACACAACCAACAATCTTTCACAAGGTGATCAATCTAGAAAAAGCATTAAGCATTCAAAATATTCATACTAAACACAAGCACATATAGATAATTTACGTGGTCTTTATTTATAAATTTAAGGGTTTGGTTTCATCAAGTCTTAGCAAGGGATATTTAGCTCATGTTACAAGATAGAGCCATACAACATAAATATGAAAATAAATACATGATTCTATAATAAAAATAAAGGAGAAAGAGTTTTAGAGAAAACTAATGTTGAGAGCTTCCTCTTCTTCCTTGAATCTTCTTCTCCTTTAATCTGTCATGAACTCCTTTTGCCCAAAAATATGAAATGATTGTGGATATGGTGGCTAGGTAAGATGGAATGTGTTGGATCTTATAGAAGGGTAGAATGTTGGTGGTTTTTGTAGTTTGATTGGTGATGTATGAGAGGTAAGTAAAAAAGAAGTCTTGTTGAGAATTTTTAGGTAAAATGGATTAACATGCTGAAGACAAAATGGGGGTTAAATAGGGGAGCAAATAGTGCAAGGTTCCTAAATTATGGGTAAAAAGGTAACTTGAAAAGTGACATGCTCAAGTCACATCTCAGGTCGCTTCGTCTACTGGGGAAATTGGCTCGTAAACTTGGATTATTTGGAAGTCTTGGCAGAGAAGAAAGCGACTTCGAAAGTGACATTTGTTGAAGTTGCTTCACCTTCTAGAGATCTGAAGGAGTTTTGACAGAGAAGAATGCGACTTAGGGAGTGACTTGCTTCCAAGTCGCTTTGCTGTCTGGTCTTGAACACTGATTTGGGCAAAGATGAAAGCGACTATAGGTGTGACATGCCTTCAATGTCGCCTGGCAGGTCGCTTTCTCTCCTGGAATGACCATTAAACTCCTTTTTGCAACGCTTCGCTCTATTTCAACTCCAATCATGCTAAAATGGCTCCAAAGCAAACTTTCACCTGAACAACTTATTTAAATGGTTAAATGCTCAGATTTACCTGAGAAACAAACACAAATCAATAGGAATTGGGGATACACCCTATGTGGAAGTGGAGCTATCAAAGACTTTCATTTTAAAAAACTTTCATAGACATTTATAGACTTTCATTGATTTTTAAATATTTATAATTTGTTTTAGCAAAATTATATATATTCTTCATGTCAATAAAAATATTTTTTCAAAAGAAAAATAAAAAAGCATCGTTAATTAAACTCTACAAAAGCATTCATACCTATATTTGTGATTGTAAAAATTTTATTTGTATTTTTATTATATTTTACATCATTAAGACATTATGCACCTAATTGTTTTTAATAATTAGTCAAAATTTTATTTTATTTTATAATTAGTCAAAATATTATAAATTTTCGTTTAGAATAAATTTAGCAAACTAACAATAATATTAACGTTTACATGTCTCTACAAAAGTACAACAATAGGTAAAAAAAAATCTTCCAAAAATTAATTCAAGTTACTAAGATAAAACATAAAAATCACACATAGTTGTTGAACAAGACTCATGCCTAAAATTGAGTGGTTTGATATTGATCATAATTACATGAAGCCATGCTCATATGTGACTTTGATTATGGTAACATAAATGAAGTTTGTTTGATTTGTTTCGATGTTGTTTAGTTGCTTAGAAAATATATGTAAAAAATTGAAATCTCTCGTCATTAATTGCATAGTTGATGGAGAGTTGTTTTATATTATTTTTAGTTCTTCTTTTTTTTTTTTTTGTTATATATCGTTAATGTTTGTGTGTGTGTGTGTGTGTGTGTTTTTTTTTTTTTTTTTTTTGAATAATGTTTATTCATTTTAAAAGTTATTCATTTTATTTTACTTGTGAAATTTGTTAAGAATGAGTGTGCTTTTATTTGAAAATAGAACATATATTTAATGATTAATGTTTTTCAAAGAGTTTTATATTTTTGTTCTAAAGTGAAATACTTTCAATTAAAAAAAATAAAAATAAAAATCACTCAAAGTCTTTTGTAGGAGTGGAAGACAAATTGTGAGATTTGTTACAACTAAAAGTCATTAATATTTTAAAGTCATTAAAAGTCATTGAGATTTTGAATACCTCATAACTTTCATAGACCGTTAAAAAGTCTTGAATGACTATCACATGACTTTTAAAGACTTTTCAAAGTCTATAAAAGTCTATATTGAATACCTCTTCATTTTTATATAGTCTTTAAAGATCTACATTTAATACACCTAAACTTTTTTATTCCATAAAAGTCATTAAAAGTCTTTTAAAATCCTAATTAAATACCCCCACCAAAAATAATAATAATAATAATAATAATAATAATAATAATAATAATAATAAAGGTATTCATCTACCTGGCCCAAGGTTTTACCATCACTATAAGGCTCAGTTTGGTGCACATTATTATATTGGATTATGATTGAACTGTCTATTGTTTAGTGTAACATGAAATATAACTAAAATAGTTCAATCTTATGTTTGGAATGATCTTGGATTAAAAATAATGTGATGTATAATTTATATTCACTAATGCCAGAAAGCCCAAAATTTTAACCCAAATTTCAAGTCAAATGATACGGCAAGTGATTTTTTCATTAACTACATCATCATATGTACGTATATGAAACTAGCACATTCGTAAAACAATACTAGTTTCACGTGTATGAAACTAGTACATTAGTAAACTAATACTAGTTTCCGAAATATTAATATGTTATGTTGCTATTATTTAATTTTTTTTGTAAATTTTTTTTTCTTTTTCCCCCATTACGATACACCATTACCAAATTGTTAAGTTATTTGCTATTATTTAAGATTATATGAATTCCCATTTTATAAAAAAATAAAATAAAATAAAATAAAATTAACACAATGAAAGAAATAACTTTCATACATTTTATTGAGAGTTTGAAATAAAGATTTACTCAAACTTGAGAATGGCATATGAAGGTGCCATTGATACACAAAAGAAAATTTTTTTGAAAGACAAGATCCGTTGAGATTTGATGAAATGTGATGAAAGAGGAGGCGGTGGGTTGGTACTTGGTAGGATGAATTAAACGAGTGAAGCTCATGTGTAAAAATAGTCGTGTGATTAGGGGCGTGCAAAAAACCGTCAAACCGAACCAAACCGACCAACCCAACCAACCCAACCCATAAAGTTTGGGTTGGTTCGACTACAAATATAAAAAATTGGTAGCTCGGGTTGTCTTTTGGACAAACCAATTAAAGGTGGTTCGGTTTGGGTTGAGTGAAATAATTCACCAACCCAAACCAAACCAGATATTTTAAAAAGTAAAACTAAAATATAAAATCCACTCGCGTTTTCTATTCAATCCAGATTTTTAACTTACTTTAAACTTTTATAGTTTATTTATTTGTTTTGATACAATTTTTATGATTGGTTGATGTATTGGGGTTTCAAAAGTATAGATGCTGTTAAATATGTCTTTAATCAAGGTATATATAGATGTGTGTACATATATAATTGATATTTTATGCTATGATTTTTTATTTAAATATTTTTTATAATATAATACCACAAAAAACCAAAAAAAAACAAAAAATATATATATATATATATTTTTTTATTTTTTTTTTTGAGTTCAAAGCTAAACCGATAAACCTATCCAAATCAACCCGACATTTGTTGGTTTGGTTTGGTTTGAATAAGTTTGAAAAATCATATTGGTTTGGTTTATGTTGAAATATAACCAAACCGATCCATATTGGTTTGGTTTAATATTGAGCTTCAACCCAAACCAAACCGAAAATGTATACCCCTACATGTGATTATTAAAGATAGGGAGATGTGGGTTTATTTTATCCCATTAATATATAACTATTTTGCTTTTGGGATTACTAATCTTATGTTCCAAAACATCACCAAACACAAACCAATCTGGTGTGCCAAACAGAGCATAAAGTGTATTTGTTATATGTGATTAGATTAATCTCAGTCCAATCCAATGTTTATGGTCTACACAAGATTGAATTTCTCCAATCATGTATAGAAAAATTATCACAGTGTGGCGGGACTATTTATTCCTGTCACAACAGCCGGAGCTATTTTGCTTCTTCTTTTTTTCATTTTTTTTTAATAATTAAATATTATATATAATATTATATTTATTTAATCTATTTTAAAAATAATTTAATTATATTTTATTCTTTTTTAATATTAATATATTTTATTATAACATTTAAAAAATATTTTTTTTAATATCAATTAAAATAAATAAATGTTATTTTATTTCAAATTAATTTTAAATAATTTTATTTTTCTTTTATTTGAATTGAATTCAAATGATTTTATTTATTTAAAAAACTATTTTAATATCATTTCCTATTGACTTTCCATAAAAGGCAATTATTTTCAATTATTTTTTATTCAATCCAATGTTATATTATTTGAGTACATTATAATCCTATAAAAATAGTTCACGATTCAATCCCATACACCGAACGTATCTGAAAGAGGAATAAAAAAAACACCGAACGTATCTTAAGAGGAATAAAAAAAATTGGAAACGCATGGCAGACGATGGCGAGGGTATATACACGGCAAGATGATTCTTGTTGTTTGAGTAGCAAAACGACAGATGCCTCCCACTATCTATCAAAGATTCAAAGTGGAACGTTCATAATTCATAATTCATAATTCATCCGAAAAAAATGAGCTCTTCTCTTGTTCTCTCAATTTCTTGCAAGACCCCAAAATTCCTCCCAAAAACCATACCCAAATCAAAATCCTTCCATTTGAATTCATATCCAATCCTCGCTGTTTCAACCTCCTCCTTCAATTCACTTGTCACGCGCACTTCCATCAAAGACAGAGACGCTTCTTCTTCTTCTTCCAAGCAAGACCTAGACGATGACGATGAAAAAGAGCCGGTGCTGATTGGCGAGGACTCTGCCGTCTTCAATTTGGCCGACCAGAACATTTCTTCTTGGTTTGCTTTCACTCTTATTTTAGGATTTGTTCTCTTTATACTTCAGGTTGCTTGGATTGATAACTCTACTGGCCTCGGCAAACCTTTTATCAACACTATCTCTGCTCTTTCTGACACTCATGAGGTAACTCTTCTTTTGCTTGATTTGCTTGAATTGCTCTGTATGAAGTTTTGTTGTTTTTATTACCACTTGAGGACATGTTTGTTTTCACATCATGGTAAGAATTTGAAGTTAACTAAGTATAGAACTAACTAACTTCATCTGTTTTTATATCAAAATGAATCACCAATCAATAATTCAGTGGCATGATTATGCTGTCTATAATATAGATGAAATCATGGAATCATACTATGTTGATTATATTACAAATATGTAAAAAATCTGGTGTACAAATTTCATTTCGTTCTTTTTTTCTTTTTTTATTTCCGTTGTTGAGAATTGTGCGAGTATAGTCACTGTTAGTGTTTCAATGATTTGAAATTTGAAAACAATTCCACTGCAGGTTGTAATGTTGATGCTCATTCTCATTTTTGCCACTGTTCATAGTGGCATGGCTAGTCTTCGCGAAGAGGGTGAAAAACTTATTGGTGAACGAACATACCGTGTTTTGTTTGCTGGGATATCGCTTCCATTGGCCGTTAGTACTGTAGTGAGTCCTAATCTTTCTTGTGAAGTAGTAAAACCTATTCTCTTAAGTAAATATTTGATGTTGAAGTTCTTGTTCCAAGTTCTGTCATGAGTAGAAATAAGACTTGTCGAATTTTGGAGTGGTTGTGATGCAGGTTTACTTCATCAACCACAGATATGATGGCTTGCAATTATGGCAGCTTCAAGATGCCCCTGCAGTCCATCAACTTGTGTGGATTTCAAATTTCATTTCATTCTTCCTACTATATCCTTCTACCTTCAATCTATTAGAGGTGGCTGCTGTTGACAAGCCAAAATTGCATCTTTGGGAAACTGGGGTCATTAGAATCACCAGGCACCCGCAGGTATGATGTCCATCGTCCTGATTAAAGTGTTACTAATATGCCGTAAGTTATTTACTGAACATTTTGAGGGAACTTGTTATGTAAATTTCGTAGGGAAGAATATGGAGTTGGCATTTAATCATTAAGATGACCATTTGCGAAACAATCTATGATATTAGAGAACATAATGAGCTGGATTCCTCAAGGGTTACTGCTTTTGCTCATTCATTAGAAAAATTAGGGTGTTTAGAGAAGCATGAATTCAATATTCTATCATGTTTTCGTTGTATTTGAAGGCAGGCTACTTCTTTAAGTTGAATCTGATACGATTCAACTGCAAATTTTTGTATATGATTCTGTAGTGTGTGAGCCTTTTTTTTTTTTTTTTTTTTTTCAATATTCTTTCTGAAATAAAGTTGCATCTTTCTCACTATCTCAATCCAATCTACAATTTCATTTTCAGATGGTTGGACAGGTGATTTGGTGCTTAGCTCACACAGTTTGGATTGGGAATTCGGTAACTTTGGCAGCCTCTCTTGGTTTAATTGGACACCATCTATTTGGCGTTTGGAATGGTGACAGAAGGTTGGCTAAAAGATACGGCGAGGCTTTTGAAGATGTTAAGAGACGAACGAGTGTCATACCATTTGCAGCTATTCTTGATGGTCGCCAAAAATTGCCTAGAGATTACTACAAGGAATTTATTCGACTGCCGTATTTGACCATCACTGCATTGACACTAGGTGCTTACTTTGCACACCCATTTATGCAGGCAGCCAGTTTCCATCTTCATTGGTAACCTGTGTTTAGAATTTGATATAAAAAAAAAACTTTGTATATGACAGAATTGAAACATGTATCTTGGCTTCTCTTGATATGTACAACTGATTCAGAAGTAATAATACTAGGATGATATGTTGAGCATTCACAAATCATAAAGCCTCTGAACTTACACATTCAAAATGATTAAATGCTCTCACAAAATAATTTACGTAGATAATTCAAACATACTCTACAAAAAATATGTTTTAAGGTCAGTATTTAAAATAAGGGTTGTGTTAACCTGTGTCTTTAGAGTATAGGTTAAAACAATAAATATTACCATAAAAGAAAACAATACAATGTATTTATTGTCTTGGTTTAATAAATGCAGTAATAAAATGCATTGTTTAAATTTCTTTTATAATAATATTTATTGTTTTAACATATGCTCTAAGGACAGAGGTTAACACTACCCTTAAAATAAAGATTCAGTTCTTACGATTAATACTCTAATAAATGAAAACAAGTGTCTACTCCAATAACAATAGGATTGGAACAAAACTCTAATGGTCCACTCTATTAAAACAACTCCAAGATAATAATGACTCATTATCCATTAAATTGGTTCTATTATACAAAAATGATGATGACTAGGAAGTAGGAAGAACACAATCTTTTAAAAAAAAAATTATTGGAAATTCATTAGGGGTACTTTTGTCCAAAAAGCGGAAGAATCGACATAAACAATAAAAATTTAGGAATTAATAAATTTAAAATTTCATATAATTTTATGGTTACTTTTGAAAAGATCCCTTATAAAATTGCTATCCTTTATTTGATGTAATGGAATATTGGACTTAATAAGATTTCATTAAATCAAATTATAAAAAATTATTTTAATTATACATTGATAAAATATATATATATATATATATATATATATTAGTAAAATAACACTTATTTATAAAGCTACATAAAATAATTATGTTTTTAAGGGAAATTACCAAATAAGTCCTAAACTTTTTTCTTAATTCCTAATATTTTGCGGCTTTTTTGTTATTGACCAAATTGATCCCTCTTACTAACTTCTGTTCACCAACTGTAAATACTATAGGGGTAAAATTGTATTTTAATTCAAATTCATTATAATAATAATACGTGTACAGTGTTTGACATGAAAAATGATAAAACATAACCAATGGAGGTGGTCTAGCCTTTTTTAAAAATAAATATATACTTTCAATAATTTTATTAAAATTTTAGATTAATTTATAATAAATATAATTTTATTGTACTGTGACTTTAATTTTTTTTTTTTTTCAAAATATTAATGTTTTATTATTTTTAAATAATAAAATTATTATTTTAATTTTAATTGTAATTAAGTTTTATATTTTTATTTTAATGAATTTTATTGAAATAAAATAGTATTAATTTGCTTACACAAATTTTCTTAAGGTTAAATGTTAGGTTTAACTGTTAGATGAATTAGTTTAGTGGATTTTAAAAAGTAACAGTTAAACCAGTTTAGTGGATTTTGAAAAGTCAAACTTATTCGTTACTTGTAAAAAAATATGAGACTATTTTTGTCAAAAATAGAAAAATTATAAACTATTTAGAATTTTTTTTTTTTTTTTTTTTTTTAAGTGTAAGACCCTTTTTTATTTTTCCACTTAACATTGAATGGTACTTAATGTGTTTCATTTGGTTATTTTGCTTAATTTTTTAAGTGTTAAAATCATTTAATGAACCCTTAAAACTACTTGTTTTGAAAAGTGAAAATTTTTCACTTTTCACTTAACACAAATTCAGTAGAATTTAATACAAAGTTTCACTTATAAAACTATCCTCACTAATTTAATATATTTCCAAAACTAACCACTTGTTCTATAATGTTTTTTTTATATATTATTTTTACATGAAATCTTTAAATTATATAATTATCCAAGTTTATTCCAAATCAATTAAAGAATAAATTATATACATGAAGTAGATTGCTAATAAGAACATATTGATGAACATCATTTTCTCCGTAATATACACATGAAGTAGCTCATTAGTTTTATAATATCACTAGCTAAGAGCTTAGTAATTATTAGATTCCATACAATAATATAAATTTGAAATATTATTAATAGCTAAATAAATTTATTTTAGAATTAATTTATATGTTAGAGTTGTCCGTAGTTTATTAAAATGTAAATATATAACAAATAATAGTTAGAAAGATATAGATGTAAAAGTATTTATTTTCAGATATTTATAACTTAAAAAAAAATAAAATAAATAAATAAATAAATAAATAAATAAATAAACTTATCATTTATATTCAGTTTTTAGCAACAAAAAAAAAAAAAACAAACAAACATATTTTTCAGTTTTCAGTTTCAGTCACTATTCAGTATTCAGTAACATTCAGCATTGTTCAGTTTTCAGACAAAAAATCAAACGGGACCAAAGACTTATAACTTATTTAGTAATTGTCTAATTTTAAATTTTAGTAAATAGTTCACCTAATATTATTTTTAACTACAGTAAAAAATAATCAAAACTTTTATTTTATTTTTATAATTTTTAATTAAATATCTAATCTCAAACTTTCATCCCCACATAGTTAGGACTTGGGATAAGGAGATTGCCAAATCCTGCTTGCATGATGCATCGAACAACGTCTGAATTGGTTTGTCACAACTAATATGCCTTCATAGACATAGTAATTCAAATGATATTATTTCTCCATTCGTGCAGTAATCTACTAGTAGGTTTGGACTAAACCAAATTAAATTTGTAACTTAAAGTTTTGACTTCAATATCTCAATCACACATGTGCTTATGTGCTCTTAATCTGTAAATGTATTCAAATCTCAACAATTGGATTAAGAGCATATGAGTGATTGAGATATTAAAGTCAAAAAATTAAGTCATAAATTTTAATTAGTTTAGCATGACCCAATCTAATATTACATGAAATTTGTATCATATATGGTGTGTACAAACAAATTATTATTAAGTGCGAAATCCCATATGAATTTTTCGTACGGAGATAAGCATTGATCTCGCACAAAACTGACCGGCATACCAGCAATATATACATTTGCAGATTTTATGCATTTATTTTTATGGTTTTTACAATTTAGTCCATATATAATCGGGAAACACTATTTTTTTTACTTGTTTTTTTGATTTTTTGTCAAACTGTTCCTTATATAATTAAAAATACCTCATTTCAATTCTTTTGTCATGGTTCTTTCCAAAAAAAAAAAAAATTATGATATTAATCAAAACTAAAAGTGAGAGGGGTATTTTGGTCATACCACATGTTCATTATTGAAAAAAATAATTATTTTAAAAAAGAGTGGTTCTATTGGCACACCCCCTACTAATCTATTTATGCCCCATTTATTTAAATTTTGATTTAATTAAATAAAGTTAAATGTTTTTGCTAATTTATTTTATTTATTTCCAAAATTACCTTTTTACTTATTTTTTTCAAACTTAATAAACTCATCTCTAAAATCTCTATCTATCTCAGATCTCTTTATCTCTGGTCTTGTCTTTCTCTCACCTCTCATGAACGAATTTTTTTTCTTCTTATTTTTTTTATTTTTATTTTATTATTATTATTATTATTAACATCAAGCTTCATTAATTGATCTTATGCACCACCTCCATCACAAATCTATCTCTCTTTATCACTCAAACTCGAAGAACCCAACACGGGCACGATAATAAGAATTGCGAGGATTGCGGGAACGATCTCAACTGGGTGGGGATTAGGTCACAGACATTGATTAATAGTTTTCTAACCTTCCAATAGTTGTGATGATAAGCTTATAATCATTTTCTAACGTTCCATTAATCTTTCTATATAATTTCAATTTATTTTTGCAGTTTGTTTAGGGTTCTTTACCATGAACAATTTGGAACCAAACAATTTCAATTTCATTAATAACCTAATCAAAATCCCAACTACCTTAATTAACCACCATAAATTTTATCACAACCCAGTGAAATCAAAGTCTTCGTGTATGTGTACATAGATATAAATAATATCTAATATCCCAAAAAACTGGACAAAAGAGAAGACGCAAGACAAATTTTTAAATAAATTTATATATATATATACTTTGATATCCTATTATCCCATATAACTGCACAAAAGAGAAGGCACAAGACTATTCCACACAAAAACAAAAAACAAAAAACAAAAAAAATCTTTTTTGGTTTACAATCGCATGTTATATATAGAGCACAATAAAAATCATAGAATTTATAATAAAACGAAACAACCCACAGAAAAAACGAAACAAAAAATAAAGAGCAAGAATTTGTTTTGGTTATTATCATTATTTCACTTTCAGATTCTAAAAGAGTAATAAGATTAAATAATAATCAATATCTCACATATCTAATGCACCTCAAGTGTTTGATTTATTGTTTAAATAAGATCCAATACAAGTATTTTTAGGGTTTAAGAGTTCTGAAAAAAAAAATTCAAGAAAAGGATTAAAGGAACATTTTTTTTTTTTTTTAATAATATATTTTTTTTTTAAATTACATGTCTCTTTTAGTAATTTTGATAAAGGAAAAAAATAATACTAAATAATTAAAAAAGTAAGACATAAATAGATCAACAAGGGGTGTGCCAATAGCACCACTCTTAAAAAATAGTTAGGTGAGATAGATAGTGGAGATCAAATTAAAAAATAATAAAATAATAAAAAAATAATAATTAATAAATAAATAAATTGAAAAAAGAAAAATGGAAAAACAAATGGATCTGAGATCCACCGGTGGACCTCAATCAACGCGGAGGAAGGTTGTGTGATCTCCATCTTCGCGCAGAAGGTTGTGTCGTAGGTGGAGGTTGATGGAATGCCTTCGACCTCTCGGGTCGGGTTGTGTAGGACTCTCCGAAGAAGCAGGTCAGAGACGTAGACATTGAACTAGGATATCAATAGAGAGATGATGCCTCCCTACAGCCACATCATGTTGGCTTCGATGTTGTGAATGAGACAGACTGTTCACTTATTGGTATTGTGGGTCTTTGGGACCCAGCAGTGCATGGTGGTGTCGTTGCCGAGATCGACGGTGGAGGATTTAAGGCCTAAGTTTGTGAAGCTGAAACGGTAGCATCATTCGCGTGATGCAATGAAGTTGAAACACTTTGCTAGATAATCAGAATGTTGTTACTTTTTTGAAATCAAGAAATCGATTGGACAATTTATTCAGCAAACAAAAAGGTTCTTAGCTTGTGGATTTCATGTGTTAAAAAAGCGAATCGAAACAAAAAGTCAAAAAGTAAAGGATTGTTTGTTTTTTTCACTTAAAACTTAATGGATCTGAATCATAATTATTAAATTTTTTTGTTTGTTTTTTTTAAGTGATTAAACAAATTAAAAATACCAAAAAACAACTTAAAATAAAAAGTAAAATATCATTGTTTTTCACTTAATTGTAAATCATGGAATTGCATTAAATGCAATCCAAAATCTTCTCTTCTGATACTATCCCTCATATATAATATATTTTCAATTTTATCATAATTATATATGATATAAAAATCTTTATTTTAATATATACCTTATTTTAAATAACTTTAAAAATAAAAAAGAATCATAATCACTTCTCATATTAATGTTTAATATCAATACTTTATTATGATATTAGGGTGATGTATTTAAATATATATATATATATATATATATTTAGAGTATTTTGTGTGATTTTTCCTGCTACCTCTTTTATTTTTTGAAAAAAAAAAAAAAACTTTTTCTTTTCTTAGTAAAAATGAAGTTTGTTTGTACTAGAAAAGTAAGATCATGATCATATGTGTTCATATATAATTATTATTTTTGGATTGTTTTTATTTCATATTATATGTATAATTGTTTAACACGGGTATAAATGTAAAATTACTTATTTTCAGACAATTTTACTTTTAAAAAACAAACATTCTGACAATACATTCAGATGTAAAGAAAAAAAAAAAAAACAAATAAACCAATATATCATTCAAGTTCAGATTTCAGTCATTATTCAGTCTTCAGAAAAATTCAGGACTATTCAGTGTTCAGACAAAAAAAACAAACAACCCCTAAATCGACGAGATGAGGTTGATCTGGTGGGAAACCCCCCTACACTTGCACCACGAGGTTGCAAGTTCGAGTTCTCATTCTAAAAAGAAAAACGCAAAGTTTATGTAATTGTGTAATACTTCAAAATACAAAAGTCTATAGTTTGATGAGGTTGAATAGTCCACCTCCATTAAATGTTTTTTTTTTAGAATATAAAAAAGTTGATCTTCACCGTCCATTTCAATTTTTTAATTTTTATAATCTCAGTTTTTTTTTTTAAATTCTAATTCAATTTTTTTATCTTTATTTTTTTCGTTTTATCTTATTTATAAAAAAATAAAAAAAATAGTTTTTTTTATCTCCTTTATTTTCACTTTTGCTTTTTATTATTTTTATTTCTTTTTTTATTGGACTACCAAAGTTCAAAGGAAGAATGGACGATTGACCATCAAAACGACTGAAATGAGTTATTTTTAAGAGTGGTGCTATTGGCACACCCCCTACCAATTTATATATGCCCCACTTTTAAAAAATTTGACTTAATAAAATAAAATTAAATGTTTTTATTAATTGTTTTGATTTATTTCCCAAACTACCCAATTTACTTATTTTTCAAACTTAATCTTTCTCCCACCTCCATTAAATGATTTATTTTTTCTTCTTATTATTTTATTTTATTTTGAGTTTTTTTTCTTCTTATTTCATGGTGGAAGAAAAAAAAATAACAGGGTTGTTTCAACACAACGATAGCTTAATATCATTCTAAAGAACGATTCTTCCATATGTTTGATATCTTTCAAAGACTATTTCATAATATTTTTGTATGTGTGTAAGAAGCAAAATTTAGAGTATAAGAGTTAAGAAATTAAAAATAAAAAATAAAAAAAAGGTTTAAAAGAACATGGTTTTTTTTTTTTTCTTTTTTTTTTGAAAAGGAATGTAGGGTTTTAATAGGTTTACCTTGTAGAAGATTTTTTTCCTTAAATTGTATGTCCTTTAAGTAATTTTGATAAAGGAAAAAAAAAAATTACTGCATAATTAAAAAAGTGGGGCATAAATAGACAAGTAGAGGATGTGCCCATAGCACCACTCATTTTTAATTATATAAGAATTGATTTGATGAAATAAAAAACTGAAGTTTCCCAATTATATAGGGACTAAAGTGTAAAAACCTGTTATTTTTAAAATCAACACGACAAGATTTCCTCCGATTGCACTAATGCAATTCATTCGCCCTACTATCCTACAGAAACCCATCACCTTCAAATCCTCTCTTCTTCTTCTTTAAAATTCATCAATTTCATGGTTTAAAGACCAAGTATAGTTCTAAGTTCTGACAATTGTAAATAAGATATAAAATTTCAATTCGTGTGATTAATATTTCCATGTTGGGTAAGTGGAAGTACAAAATTAGCTAGTCAAATTTCTTATGTCTATGAGGCTTAATTTTTTGCAAAAACTCCGTTATATGTTGACTGAGAAACTAAAATAGTATTGAATGACAAAGTTGGCACCACGTATTGTCAAGACATTTGTTATGCTAACAGAATAGAAGACAGACCAATTGGAAAGAATGGACTTTTAGGTGCCAGCAATTAGGCCTTGTAAGCACAAACTAAAATATTTCTATTCTTGGTTGATGTATATTAAACAAATGAGATTGACTCGACAAATTATCAAGTGAAACTATGTTTTCAAATCGAGGAAAGGGCTATAAATAGCACTTTTTACTCCCCTGATTTTACTCGTCCTCAGGTTTTGAGATTAACACCACTTAAATAACTTAAGTTTAAATAGCATCAAATTATAGTTTGAGGTAAAAATACCATCATTTCGTTTTTTCCTTTGTAATTTTTTTTTGTTGCATATTCGAGACTTATTATGGAAAATTCAAGATTTATTAGGGCAAATTCGAGACTTATTGCGAAACATTCGAGACTTGATGTAAAAATTCAAGACTTATGGAACATTTATGAAAATTCGAA
>CM069233.1:24140275-24212855 GCA_035582765.1 Acer negundo
TTTTTAAAATATAAATGGTTTTAAAATAAGTAATCTGACATTTATACCCTTATCGTTATTAATTACTTCATTTTATATGATATAAACAACTAAATAAAAATAATTTAACAAATCTTAAACCATTTTTATGTAATAATTGGAATATATTATTCATGATTAAGATATGCTAATTTTTTTATAAAAAGATAAATAATGATTTATAAATAATTTTGATTTTTTAAAAAAAATTGGCATTGAAGGTTTTTTTTTTTTTTTTTTTTTTTTTTTTTTTTAAAGATGTTTTTCATAAGAAATAGATTAAAAGAAATAAATTTATATAATAAAAAATTATGAAAAAATTGGAAATATGTTATCTTTGGTAGGATAATCTTGGAAGAAAATATATTAAAAGCAATTTTATTGATTTGGAATTAAATTAAAAGTCAGGATTTCTTACTTTGTATTTTAAGTTGTTTTTTTTTTTTTTGGGTGGTATTTTTAAGTTATTTGACCACTTAAAAAAACAAACAAAACAACTTAATAATTTATATTTAGACCCATTAAGTTTTAAGTGTAAAAAATAAACGACTCCTTAATCCTGAGATAAATAATGTATCATATGTATTATTAGTTGTAACATTTAAGCTATCAATGATTCAATAGGTATGACCACATAATAACAGTTTAATCCTAATAGTTTTGCGTTATTGATTCATATGTCATAGCTGACATATATTTATCGATATGGACATTATGACTCTTATAATCAAATAAGAGTAAATATCACTTTATGGGTCTTATGAAGACTTGGATAATAAATCTTAGTACCGAGTATTCAATAAGGAGTTATTGAATTATAATTTATGATAAATCAAAATTATCCATTAGACATAAAGACTGTCATAAGGAATAAAATAATTAATAATGAAATGATCAAAAGACATTTTAATTATTGTTATTTTTCATGAGGATGCATATTTCATACAATTGCTCTGGGTCAAAATATTTAATATATTTTATTTTAATTCAAGAGTGCAGTTTCAATAAATGTGTGGACTAAATTGAAATTAATATATTTAGGCACAATTAATTAAGAGTTAATTGGTACTTGAGCCAAATATTGGAGCTTGTAATTAAAATAACCACATGATCTACAAATTTCACAAGTTAAATTGGATCATCTAAAAGAAACCCATTAGGCTCAAATGTTGGGTTCTAAGACAAAAAAAAAAAAAAAAAAACATCTACTTCTTTTATTTTATTTCCTATTAGGAATTAAAAATAAATCAAAATATGATTTCTATGGAAAAATAAATAAAAGAAAATAAGACTTCTGATAAGATTAGACTTACTAAATCACAATAGGCTTTGTGATTCTTGTCTCCTATGAGAAAACAAATTATGCTTTTTTAAACTTATAAATAGGTGGCTTAAGAGAAAAAATAGATTTACACAAAACTTGTCATTTTCATTGGCGTTGACACAAGCTTGAAAATAAGTTGTAAGTTTATGAAATTCTCTTAAGTAATATAGTGTAATATATACCTGGGGGGGATGAATAGGTTTAGGCCCAAATTCTTCTAAACTTCCTTTTTCTCAAACACAACAATGATGTGCACACTTGGTGTGTCTAGCAAATGAATTGTTTCAATCAACACAAATAGAATTCAATACACAAGTGATACAATCAATACAGGTTATGTAAGATAATGAAACATAAAGCAAAACTTGACACAAGTGTTTTTACGTGGTAAAACCTCCTAAGAGGAAACGTCCATGGGTTGATACCACAACCACCGGTAAGAAATTCACTATGACGCAAATGAGATACACACTCAAGGCAATCAACACATGATATACTCCCCAAGCTATCAACTCCTAGTCTACCCTCAGGCCTAATGAGTTACCTTGCCTACTTCATATCCAAGATATGACCTACATCTCTAGGAAGCAACTTCCTATCCAAGACACCTATGTCTCTAGGAAACTTTTGTGCTTGTCTATCAAGATCCTCTTGATCCTAGACAAGTCTTCTTGCTTAGTTATTTGGATCCCCTTGATCCTAATTAAGACTCCTTGCTTGACTATCCGGACCACATGTCCTAGTTAAGTCTTCTTGCTCTAAACAAATATTCACTCACTTTGATAGAGACGCCAACCTTTTACAAGGCAAAATGATCTAACTGATGCAAATGATGCAAACACAATCAAATAGAGCAAGTAGATCAATCAAACTCTATGAAAATGCCATTTGATAACTAGAATATGCTTTCAACAACCAATTACAAAATTATCTAGAAATTAAAGCATGTAAATCAATAAGAACTAGATTAGAATATTCAATATCACAATAAAAAATCATAGTTCTTAGAAACATGAAACAAGATCTAGAAATCAACAATTAAGCTCATCACAAAAAAACTTTTTTAGAATCAATTTCATGCTAATCAAGTATAGCTAAAAGATGTTTAAATATGATCACAAAGCTAAAACTCAAAAATCAATCGATCAAACAAATCTAGAACATGAATTAACATCATCCTTAAAACTTTTCATCTATCAAATAAGAAGATTCAACAAGATGATCAAAAGAGAAAATGAGAAGAAGATGATTCACTTACAAATGATGATCCATGAGTAGAAAACACTACAAGAAAAACTGTCTTTGTTTTTCTGTCTTTGTTGACAGTTTTTCTAATTTATTTTTATTTATCTTTAATAATTTTTTTAAACTTTTACTTCCAATTTTCTTCACCCAACAAAATTCCGATATGGATTTATTTTACCATAAGATATCGGTTTTTGGACAAACCGATTTTGGATAAGTAAATTTTTAAATTTAATAAATTTACTTTTAAATCGTTTACTTTTAAAAAATTCAAAAAAATAATTAAAAAAAATTGTATATTTATTTTGCACCTTCTTGTTTCATACTAAGAGACACTTTAATAATTCAATTACCCATATAAATTAGTAATCTGAGTCTTACATTTGTTCATTAAATTGCAAGATGCATGTTGAGAAATATCTCCCCTGTAGTGAGAGTTGTATTCCAAATCATGCTTATTACAATTGATGTCACGAGTCTCCTATAGACCATGTTTGATTGGATGAAATGGAATGGAAAGAAAGCTATTACATTCGTTTGGTTTGTTAAAATGCAATGGAATGATGATTCCATTGGAATAGGGATTCCACCATTTTGGTGGAATGAACATTCTATCCAAAAACCTATGGAATGCCTATTCCATTTCAAACTAAAATTTATATTCTATAAATACCCTCATATGCCTCAACTCTATTATAAAAATACCCTCCTTTCCAAAAATAATATATTATTATTATATATTATATTAATGATATATAGATATATATTATATATATGTACTATATATTATATTATATAATATATTAAATAATATATATAATATATTTATATTATATAAATTTATTATTATATATATAATATAATATAATATATATTATATATATTATATATATATGTATTATATGTATTATATGTATTATATAATATATATTATTATATGTATTATATATTATATATTAAATAATATATAAATATATTATTATATATATTATATATATTTATATTTATATATATTATTATATGTATAATATATAATATATATGTATTTTATATTATATTATGAATGTTTTATAATTAGGGGTATTTTGGTCAAAATACAGTTAACTCCATTCCAATCAGTTGTTAACCAAACAAAATAATACTGATTCAGAGACTAATTCTAAAGTTCCAACCAAACAAAAAACTCAGTTTTCCTTTCCTTTCAATTCTCATTCTTATTCCCATTACCATTCCAATTACCATTCCTCCCTGTAACCAAATGTGACCATAGAGTATAGACCAATAATTCAACTATATATGTTTTAAAAAATATAATTTTATTAAAAGTTTCAATAAATATTTTTTAATATATGTCTGTCGTAGAAATTAGAATTTTGATTAGTTGAATAAATTAAATTTTTTTTTTTAAAATTTCTAACAACTTATATAAATTATATATAAATATTGTTCAATTATTAACAAATCAAATCTTGTAGTCAAATGGTAAATGTTTACAACTTTTGACTTGAGGTTTCAAATTCAATTCCTAATAATGACAATTTAATTGTACTTATTATCAGAAGCGGTGGGTCGGACGGGGGAGGTGGTTGGACGGTGGCGGCCGGAGGCGAAAGTGATCGGACAGGCGACAACGGTGGCTAGACGGCAGCGATCGTGTATAAATATAAATTTTTTTAATAATAAATTCTTGACAGTTTTTAACTGTCAATCCTTCTTGTCAAGAATAAACTGTCAAGAGAATTCTTGACAGTAGCATCCTTGATAGTTAGAAGAACTGTCAAGAAATATATTATTTTGTTGTAGTGGAACGATTAACTGCATAAAATCATGACATCATTTGACTATAAAAATGCTTGGGGTTTGTTCCTCTCTTCAAGACCAACATTTTTGGCTTTTGAATCACTTGATTCGGAGTTGAAATTAGAGAGTTATGATCAAAACAAGAAATCAAAAACTTGAAGAAAATTTCAGCTCTCTATTTTTTCAATTTTCTCTTCACACATGTTTGGAAGGAAGAAGGAGGATATTTAACAGAGAGAGGGAAGAGATTTCGGTGGCCAACCAAAGGTGACCGTGTCACCTACCCGTGAGAGGCGCGTGAGCCCCACGGGGCAGAGGGGTGGCTGCCCCTATGAGGCTCACGCGCCCCTCACGGGATGCACCCCAAAATGCCTTTGGCCATTTCATGCCTCCCTTGCGCTCCTCTAGCATTCTTTAGCTGTATTCGAGCCTCCTAACTCTGAATTTGAATCCATTTTTGGATTACAAACCGTTACTCCCTTATGCACAAGGATGACTATGAAAATTTGACAAAAGGTTGTGAATTCAACTCGATACACAACGACAAAGATAACACATCGTATGAGAGCGTAAAGTAGCTTGGCTTACTAGTTTGGACTCGAAACCTAATGAGTGAGTAACCGAAATGACCGGAACTCAATAAGGAATTATATGAGATCATGTTCAAGTCCAAAATAAAAGAAACACAAACAAATAAACACAAAGTCACATAAGTATGCCAATTCAAAGAAATAGTCCTAGAACATGCAATTTCACAATGTTTATCAAATTAAATTTAATGCATGCGCATACTTCAACAAGTGTGTGAATGTGTTATACTAAAAGAGCACAACGATGCAGGGACACATTTGAATGTAATGTATGTGTGTGCAGTTTGCTCAACGATGTAGGAACACACATGTATGAATTATGTGTGTGCGCTTACGCCTTGCAAGAGGAAGAAGTATCTTGATACCTTAGCAGCCAAGTATGCAATTTTCCTCTTGAAGACGATATTTGCATGAGAAGTTTCTTTTCTCCTTTGAAGCACAAATCAACTAAGAAACAATTAAGCAACTAACCATTACAAATAAAGAGAGTTTTGCAATGGAATTAAGCTAACACAAATCAAGGACCTTACAGTTTCAAATTCGATTTAAGCTTTTAATCTTTTTCTTTAAGTCTTATAGGTGGATTTACACCTTGCTTCAAAGAAAAATGAGCTCACACTCCTAGGTGATTCGATCTGGAGCTAAGTGTGGAAGATTTACAGAGACAAAACTGCAAAGGCAATCTCTAAATTAATTCAATTTGCATTATGTTTAGTATACAATCTGGTGATGTTTTGATTTTTTTTAAAGTTCCAAAAATTCATTTATTTGCAAAACGGTTATTTTTCCCTACACTTCACCCACCACACCTATCATCATTACCGCCTCCTCCCTCCATGCACCTCTACTGTCGATACCACATTCACGCCATCTCCCACTACCTCCACATGTGGCCGCCATTCTCCCCGTTTATGGCGAGCTTCGATCACCTTCTCCTAGGGTTTGGAGGAGATTGGGATACACTCATACACCTCCTCTTTGAAGGAGATATCTCGATCTCCTCCGTAATATATCTTCTTTTTTTTTTTTTTTAAATTTTTTCCTTTCTTTTAATTAAGGGTAATTTAGACATTTCATCATCTTTGATCGTTCAATGGTTATGTTTAACAGTCAAATGGTTAGTCAAGGGTACTTTACTGTAATTTTGATAAAAATACAATCTTGTTGCACTTTCACCAAATATCAGGGTACTCTGTTGCAATTTACCCTTAAAAAAAATTAAAATTACACAAATCGAATAAACTATAAAATAATATAAATGTTAAAAATAATTATAATTAAACAATTTATTTAATATAAAGTTTAAGCAAATATTAAATGTTAAAAAGTAATCAAAATTTCTTTAAAAATAATAGTAATAAATAACTATTTTATTTAAATAAATATATTTTTAAAAAATTTAACCAAAAAAAAAAAGCATAAAAAAGAAAAGACAAAATGCTGGAGGCAATTAATCAATTTGGGTGAGATCTCAACTTTTTAGAATTTTGATCTTTAAAGTTTTCCAACTATTTTCATTAAATTAAATATTAATTTTGATTATTACTTAACGTTTCATATTTGCTTAAATTTTTGTTGTCTAAAGTTTTTATTTAGGTTTCTTTGTTTAATGTTTTTTTAAGGGTAAAATCTATAACTAGCCATAAAGCTAGCGGAGTTATTATATTTAACTAGCATTAATGTTTTGATTGTTTTTACCAAACAATTAACTTTTTGGAGGGAAATACCCTTAATGGCTTTTTGAATAAAAATTCTTCTATTTTTATTTTTAAATCAAAAACTTTTGGAGGTCTAGAAGACCTCCATTGGAAGAGGAAGAGGAGGATGAGGAGGACGAGGAAGAGGAGTTTTATAGTTTTTTTTTTCTGGTATGTTTAATATACAAAATTTTTAGCGTGTTGAATCTCAATAATAATAATAAAAAAACCCTTGTGTGTTTAATCTAAAACCTAACATGTTTAAACTATGTAAGGAATTTGGTGAGTTTCTAAAAAAACAAAAAAAAACTCTTTAGTGTGTTTAATCCCAACAACAAATTTCCTAGCGTGTTTAATTCTAACAACAAAAACCCAAACGTGTTTAATCCTAACAACAAACTTCTTAGTGTCTTTAATTCTAACAATAAAAACCCTAACGTGTTTAATCCAGACAACGAATGTCCCTAGCGTGTTTAATTCAAACACCATTAATCTCTAACACAAATCATCATGTAAAGTAAGTGCAAAAATAATGATAATAATACAATGATTTGTTTTACGTAAGAAAACCCCAAAATGGTACAAAACTCACTGGCATAATTGTCAATCGAACCCTCAAATCCACTATTTACAAATACGATTAGAATCTAGGTACACCTATATGATTACTAATTCGTCTTTGTTACCCGCGGGCCATTAATAGTGATTCTAGGCTCTTGCTTGTAAACTACCAAAGGTAAGTACAAGACTTAACTCTCAAAGAGAAGAGATATGCAACCTAATGTGAATATGAGTAATATTCAAAGTGCATAAATGCAAGGTCAAACATTTAAGCTTATCTAGCCATGGATGAACATGTCAAATATTCCTAGATATCATGTTGCTAAATGTGCAAATAAAAGCCTAGATGCAATAGATATTACATACAAAGCACCAAAACACATCACAAAAACTAATCTTGATACAAGTCAAGTCATAAAGGAGCAATCTTGTAAAGCAAGAACACAAATATAGATGAAGATGATGTTCTAACTACAAGTCATGTGAGATTAAAGAAAAGCCATAAAGAACATAATTAGAAGATGCTAGATGATGTATGAATCATGAAAGGATGATGGGTTTTTGTGTTTTGGATGATAAAAATCAAGTCTTGAAAACTTTTCTTTGAAGACACTCTTTAGCTTTCAAAGTGTAATTGCCTCACTTTTTGATTGGCTTATTTCATTGACAAAGTTATAATGGGGTTCAAATATGTAAGGGTAACTTAGGATTGAAGAATCCTCTTCAATTGCTTCAAGGAAGGTAGCTTACTTGGCTTGACTCTTATTTGAAGAGATTTAGATTGCGCACACACACACACACACACACACACACACACACACACATATCTCATTCATTTACATGTCTTGTATATTCTTGTGTGTTTGTTGTTTGATGTTACACATGTTATTTACTCACTTCTCACACTTGCACTCATTGTTTTTTCATTAGTGTGTTAAACTGTATGAGAAGGCCTTGCCTTGCTCTGCCGCGGTTGAAGTGCTGTTCTGGTGAACCGTTGCAAGCTCGCGATAGTGATTTCTGTAGTTGAAGTGCTGTCATGACCAACCACGACAAATAGGAACCGCGACACTTTGACAACGTTTTGTTTGCCTTTGCCGTGGTCAAATCCCGTCTTGGCCAACCGCTGCAATCGTAACCACGACATTATTGTGTGTCCAAAATGATGTAGTTTTGATTTTCTCTATTTATATCCCATTATGATCTCTTGTTTCATAAGCTAGCTCGTTTCAACTTCTTTGAGAAAGATAGAGAGAAAATATTGAGAGAGAAGCTTCAAGATATGATTTTTACTAACCAAAACTCAAATACCCATCATTCATTCTTGTTTAAAACATCATCTAGCATCTTCTAGGTTGTGTTCTTCATGGATTTTCTTTAATCTCACATGACTTGTAAGTAGAACATCATCTTCACCTTTTCATATGTTCTTGCTTTATAAGATATCTCCTTTTTGACTTGATTTGCATCAAGATTAGATTTTTATCTATGTATGGAGATTTGTGTGTTGTGTGTTGAGTTTTGTTTGTGATAACTATTGCATTTAGGTTGTATTTGCATATATAGCTAAGTTATATGTATGTCATATAACAACATGATATCTATGAATGTTTGATAGATTCATCCATAGTTAGATAAGCTTAAATGTTTAACCTTGCACTTATGCACTTTGAATATTGTTCATATTCACTTTAAGTTGCATATCTTTTCTCTTTGAGAGTTAAGTCTTGTATTTACCTTTGGTAGTTTACAAGCATGAGCCTAGAATCACTATTAAAGGCCCGCGGGTAGCAAGGCGGATTAGTAATCATATAGGTGTGATGTGGTCAACCTAGATTGTAATCGTATTTGCAAATAGTGGATTTGAGGGTTCGATCGGCAATTATGCCCATGAGTTTTTTTACCCTTTTGGGGTTTTCTCACGTAAAACAAATCATTGTGTCATTTAGATTATTATTGCACTTATTTTACATAATGGTTTGTATTAGAGATTAGGGGTGTTTGCGATTAATATTGACTAACTGAAATAGTTGACGATTAATTTGGTTAAAACCTATTCACACCCCCTATAGGTTTATTTAGGCACTTTGGTATATATATTTTCACAAAAGTTGTAATTTTTGCTCTAGAAAATGAACTAGGAACATCAAGACATATATACATATATATATATATATATTTATATAAGCCTTAGGTAAAGTGGTGTCGTTTTGGGAAAAAATGGTTCAGCTTCCGTCATGTGCGTTGGTCGAGTAACGCACGACCAATGCAGAACCTCTGCCCGAGTTGCACTGGTGTGTGCTGTGCATGACGACCAATGCAAGACCAACGACAATCCTTTGTCCACTTTGCGTGGGAGCTGCACTGGTCGATTAGCGCTGAACTAGCGCACAACACATATTGCACATATCAAACTCAAAAAAGTGAAAGTGTGAATATGAAATGAATACGCACAAAAAGCAATGATCACACATGCATGAAAGAGGAGTGTGTGTGTGCAATTAAATCTCTTTAATTAAGAGTCAAGACAAGTAAGCTACCTTCCTTGAAGCACTTGAAGTCCACAATGAGGTCCATTGACATTTGGGGAAAATTTTTCAATCCTAAGCTACCCTTACATTTTTAAACCCCATTGTGATTTTGTAAACGAAGTCAGCCAATCAAAAAGTGAGACATTTATAATCTCCCCCTTTGGCTATTTCGTGACAAAACCACTACTCACAAATGAACCTCACAAATACAAAAAAATGGTTGGTCAACAAATTTTTCTACATTACAATAAAGCTCCTAGTCTAAGTCTTGAACATCTTTTAGTCAATCCAAAGCTTGTAGGAAGTCCAAACCTACACATAATCAAAAAGAAAGATACATTCCAAGAACAAATGTGTGAGATGTGCTTATAATAAAAGTAATTGCCTTAACAAATATAAACCATTACAATGTAATCATGCAATGCAATGCAACTCTCCCTAAATACAACATCTCTGAAACTAATAATGCACGGTGTGTATAAAACTATCTAGGGGGGTGAATAGATTTTAAACTATTATTACCAATTTTCGTGATTAGTCAATATTACGAAAATACCCCAATCTAGTTAATGCAATAAATCAAGTGTAAAGTGCGGAATGTAAATAACACTTGATTTTTACGTGGAAACCTTCAACAAGGAAAAATCACGGGCTGTTATGTTTGCCACACACGAACCTTGAATCCACTATTGCAATGATGTTTACAACCTAGGTTGACCTCAACCTTTCATGGTTTATAACCCGTGCTACTACCCGTAGGCCTATAAAAGTGGAACTAGTACAATTTGCTTGCGGCCTAAGCAATCTTAGCCACAAATATCAATTCTTAATGAAAAGATTAAACAACCTAAGTGAACATGCAAAGATATCCAAATATGTAAATAATTCTAGGTTACACTAAATGGTTGTTTAGGATTATAAGATGTCAATTAAATCAATCCTAGATATTAATTGCTATATGACATGGCATAAAACATATCTATGTGAGATATGTCAATCCTAGGTATAGCTATCAAAATACAACACTCAAACATTCAACACAAAATCTCAATCTTAGATGATGCTTAGATGATGATTGATGCATATGGAAATGAGTTTAGAGAATTAAAGAAATAATCTTGATTCTTTTTCTCTTAAAAATCTCTCTTTCTCTTTTAGGGTTCTTGATGATCAAAAAGTGTTCTAAAAGAGAGTGACACAATTGTGTATTTATAAAGAGTAACAAAAGGCAAGGTGAAAAGACAAGTTTGCCCTTGAAACCGCAAGATAGGTGATTTCAGTCGACGGTTTCAAAACCGCCGATCAAACCACCGAATTGAATCCTGAGAGAACATAGGATCAAAGGCATGCTAGAGAGGTGTAACATGTGTAATTAATAAGATTAGCAATCTGACGCTTAGTCCTAGCACCCTTATTCACATCTCCAATAACATCTTCTTTGTTATTGAGTCTTCTAACCTATGGAATGGGTTCATTAGAGTCCAAGGGAGGAACTCTATCAAGAAGTTGTGTGTCGTCTTCATCAAGGTTGGACGTCCCAACAATGGGAGTCTCCACAACTTTCTCCAAGGGAGAATTATCTACTATAACAACCTCCTCCTCATGGTCTCTAGACTTGAGCATATTATCATCAAATACCATATTTGATGATTCCATGACGCTTAAAGTCTTCAAGTTGAAAACTCTATAGACTCTACTATTCAAGGCATAGCCAATAAAGATACTCTTATCACTCTTAGCATCAAATTTGCCAAGTTGATCATATTCATTTAAAATATAACATTTGCTTCCAAAAGTGTGGAAGTAGCTAATACTTGGCTTTCTACCTTTCCATAACTTATAGGAGGTTTGCTTAGTACCGGGCCTTAGGAAAACTATATTTCCTATATAGCAAGCTGTATTGACGGCTTCGGCCCATAGGTTCCATCACACGGGCCATTTCTTGAAAGATCCTATTCTTTCTCTCAACAACTCTATTTTGTTGAGGTGTCCTAGGAGCCGAAAACTCATGGGAGATGCCTAAGCTATTGCGATAGCTTTCAAATGTGGCATTCTCAAACTCCCTCCTATGGTCTCTTCTAATCCGTTTAATGCTTTTAATGTTAGAGTCTTTTTCATTTTCAAGTTTATTGCAAAGCATTTTAAACTTATCAAAAGTTTAAGATTTTTCTTTAAGAAAATATGTCCATGTCAACCTAGAGAAATCATCTACAAAAAAAAAAAAAATGTATTTATTTCCACTTAAACTCTCTGTTTGCATGAGACCCATAAGATCCATATGGAGAAGCTCTAGGGGTTCTTTGGTGGAGAGATACTTGCCTTTCTTGTGCATGCTTTTGGTTTGTTTTCCTTGTTGGTAAGATCCACAAACTCCATTGACTTTCTTCCTAAGCTTAGGAAAGCCACGCACAACATTGAACTTATCTAGGATTCGTAAATCCCGATAGTTCATGTGGCCAAGTCTTTCATGCCACAACTCTATTTGCTTATCCTTGGACATATTACAAGAGACAACTCTAACATCAAGACGATATCAATTGTCGCTAGATCTCATATCTTTCAATAAGGTTTGTCCATTTGGCTTTAGGATTGAGCAATCATCTTTGCTAAACAAGACAGAACATCCTTCATCACTAAGATGAGAAATGCTTATCAAATTGGCTTTCAAGCCATCAACAAATAAAACATTGGATAATGAGGGTAATCCGGGAATGAAGATGGTTCATTTCCCTATAACTCTCTTTTTAGATCCATCACTATAGGTGACACATCCTCCTTCTTCAATGACAAGAGTCTCAAAGAAACTCTTGTTTCCCGTCATGTGCCTAGAGCACCCACTATCTAAGTACCCAAAATTAGAAGAATTTGCCTTAAAGGCAATTTGAGCAACATGGCAAAAATAAGCGTCTCTTTTAGTCCACCTAGGTGAAACACTATCTTTCCTAGTGGTCATAGGTACTTAGGCTCTAGATGTCCTAGGATCATGCAAATTAGTTCTGTCATTCCTAGAGACATGCATCTTGGCTTTTGCCTTTTTCTTTCTTATCATGCTTTCAACTCTATGCACTTTGATATAACGAAAGCAATTTGGTCTAATGTGACCATCAATACCACAAAATGACATGTAGGAATAAAGTTAGGAATCATACCATAACTTTGAGGATGCATTGGAGCCTTCCCATGTCTTTATGGTTGTCTTGGTTGTTGATAAGGATCTCTCCTTCTTTGTTGTTGACCAAGACTTGGTTGCTTTCTCGATTGAGCTTGCATGATAGGTCTCTTCCCTTGATGGACTTCAGGTTGAGGGAAGTTAGCTTGAGGAGCTCTTGTAGGATGAGCTTGAGGCGGACTTCTTGGAGCCAGCTTCACTTGAGCACTTCTTAAACACTCTATTAGGTCAATTTTCTTCCTAGGTAATTGACGAGGTGGAGATTCCTTGAGGTTCATGCTCTTGAAAAATACGGTCTTACTTAGAGTGGAAGACATCTTATCATCTTCAAACCCAAGACCCCTCTTGTCACTTGTCTTTTTTCCAACATCTAACATGTGGTCAAGTTTTTTAGTGCTAGAGCCCATCTTGGCCATCAAATCTCTAGCATCTTAAGCTCTCTCTTCATCATTTCTTCACTCCTATTAGATAAGTTTAACTCCTTCCTTAGCTTATCTTCATCCTTCATGGTTCTCACCACTTCTTCACTTAAATGGTCAACTTGTGTTGAGAGCTCTAGGTTTTCTTCCTTTAATCTTCTAATTTCTCTCTTGTTTTTTAACCTTGAACTCTTAAACTTGACTATGTAGTCTTGGAGGTCCATCCTATCCACATTTCCATTTGTAGAGTGAGATGAAGAGCCATCATCACTTGAGTCATTTTCCTCTTGACTCTCATCCTCTTCTTCACTAGCTCATTTGCTATTGTGGGAGGAGGTAAAGACTATGAAGTTAGCCATGAGTTCTTTATCATCCGAAAGCTCATCCCTCTCATCGGAGTCATCACTTCCACTCCAAGTGGCGGCCATCACACCCTCTTTCTTGTTTTTCAAATTTCCACAATTGGGAGCGATGTGTCCTATCTTCATCATCCGAAAGCTCATCTCTCTCATCGGAGTCATCACTTCCACTCCAAGTGGCGGCCATCACACCCTCTTTCTTGTTTTCCAAATTTCCACAATTGGGAGCGATGTGTCCTATGCCACCACACTTAAAGCATTGGATCCCTTTCCTTTCACTTCTCTCTTGCCTAGGCTCAAACCTATTGAAGGGAATCTTTTTCTTCAAGTCTTGGCCTTTGGATCCAAAACCCTTCTTCTCGATCTTGACAAATTTTTTGAACCTTGTCATCAACAAGGCCATGTCTTCGTCCGAGTCATCCTTCTCCTCCTTCTCAACCTTGGAGGCTTTCAAAGCAATTCTCTTTTGATTTTTAGAAGGTGTGGAGGCAGGACCCTTCCTAGACTCATAAGCTAGAAGTATCTCAATTACCTCACTTGGCATCATATCCTTGTAGGTGATATTCTCCTATAAAGCCGTTACCTTGGATTCAAATCTCTTGGTAATTGATCTCATAATCTTTTGCTTGATCCTTCTATCCGAGTAAAGGTCACCAAGTTGATTAATTTGATTGACTATGTACATTAACTTGATCTCAAAGTCGTTGAAGCACTCATTCTCCTTCATCTTAAGCATCTCGAATTGAGTTTGGAGGACTTGTAACTTGGAGTCCTTCACCATTTCGGTTCCCTCATGTGCAACATCTAAGATGTCCCATGCCTCCTTATCTATCATAGTGTTTTGAATCAATTTATATTGATTCTCATCCATTGCACATAAGATGGCATGCATTGCCTTCCTATTCCATTTTGATGCTTCAAACTCTTGCATGTTCCATTGCGCCTTAGGATTGAGAACATCCTCTTCTCCACTTGTAGGAGTCATCATCGGTGATGTGTAGCCATCTTTAACCGCCATCCATGCCTTATCATGAATTTGGCAAATGTACGACTCCATCTTACCTTTCCAAGAGGCATAATTCAATTTGGTGAGTAGGAGAGGTCTCATGCTAGAAGCACTCTCGTTGCCACCACCATTTCCATCGTTTCCACTCATAGTGTTTATGAATGAAAGAAATGATTGCAAATGTATGAATGTTCAAAAATCACACAAAATGCAAAACACACTAAAATGAGCAAAGGATCACCTAAATATATAGGAACTCGATCTGATACCATTTGAAACTAATAATGCATGGTGTATATGAAACTATTTAGAGTAGATTTTAAACTATTATTACCAATTTTCGTGATTAGTCAATGTTAAAGAAATACCCCAATCTAGTTAAAGCAATAAATCAAGTGTAAAGTGCGGATGTAAATAACACTTGATTTTTACATGGAAACCTTCAACAAGGAAAAACCACGGGCTGTTATGTGCGCCACACACGAACCTCGAATCCACTAATTACAATGACTTTTACAACCTAGGTTGACCTTAACCTCTCATGGTCTATAACCCGCCACTACTACCTGTAGGCCTATAAAAGTGGAACTAGTCTAATTTGCTTGTGGCTTAATCAATCTTAGTCACAAGTCTTAATTCCCAATGAAGTGATTTAACAACCTATGTGAATATGCAAAGATATCCAAATATGCAAATAATGCTAGGTTACACTAAATGCTCTAGGATTATAAGATGTCAATTAAATCAATCATAGATATTAATTGCTATATGACATGACATAAAGCATAACTATGTGAGATATGTCAATCCTAGGTATAGTTATAAAAATACAACACTCAAACATTCAACACATAATCTCAATCTTGTATGTAGAAATTACTCTAAGAACATACAAGCAATAAATGAGATAAATTGCTAAGTAGGAACACTAATTATGTAAGATAATAGTGAACAACTTACTATAATATATGTGTTAAAGATGACCCATGCATTAGCACGTACTAGATGATCCTAGATGATGTTTAGATGATGATTGATGCATATGGAAATGAGTTTAGAGAATTAAAGAAGCAATCTTGATGCGTTTTCTCTTAAAAATCTCTCTTTCTCTTTTAGGGTTCTTAATGATCAAAGAGTGTTCTAAAAGAGAGTGACATAATGGTGTATTTATAGAGAGCAACAAAATGCCGGGTGAAAAGACAAGTTTGCCTTTGAAACCGCAAGATCGACGATTTCAGTCGGCGGTTTAAAAACCGCCGATCAAACCACCGAATTGAATCCTAAGAGAACAGGGGATCAATGACGGTTTCATTCGGTGGCCACCAACCGCCGGATTGAATCCCGAGAGAACAGGGGATCATTGGCTGTTTTTGAAATCACTAATTCAACTGCAGAAATAAACAAGGAACTTAAAATCGATATATCCACCGATATATCCATATTTTGGAGGGACCGATATCGAAACATGGGCAATATCCCATATCTAGCAAATAGCCGTTCGATATTGAAATATCATTAAAAATCTCTCGATATTTCCGAAATATTGTGAATTTCATCCCAAAATCCAGGGATATTTTACAAATTATTTATATAAAAAAAAAATAATCTTACACACTTAAATTATTGTTCAAATAATCTATATTGAAAATTATTTTAAAAGAAGCATTAACAAATTTATAAAATTTTCAAACACAATAGTCAATAGTAGAATTATTGCATGGCATTGTGACATAAGAGTCAAGACAAGTCCCAAATACCAACAAGATGCAGTAAAACAGCAAAGAGGAAATACTAAATGGATTCTAAACATTATACAAAACCGGTGGGATAAAATGCTTAATCACCCACTACATGCTGCAGGTAAATTTTATTTCGGATTGTTTGTTATTCATAATTAATATTTAGTAGTATTTAATTATTTATACTAAAATTAGTATATTTTTTATTCTTCTAGCTTACTATTTGAACCTAAAGTACCAATATAGAGACAATATTGAGGATAATTTCGCAATTAGACCCTGAAGCTGTAGGGATTGCTAATTTTGGAAATGAGGTAAAGAGTTAAAATTTACAATTTACAATTTACAATCAATTTTATAATTCAAATATTATAACTTATTTGCATGGGAGTATTGTGTCAGATACTTATATTTATATATATTATTTACATATTGATCTCATGAGTCATTAATGTAGCTCATATACTTTAAAGATGGAAAGAAAAGTTTCAGTGAACGAGCAGTCATAGCAGCTAGAAGCAAAATGCAACCAGGTATATAAGTTTTATTACAAAAATTTATGTAATAATAATATCATTGAAATTGTATTCTTACTTGTAATACTTAATAATTTTTATTGAAGCTAATTGGTGGGTAATGTATGGAGATTGTGCTCCATCATTGGGTGCAATAGCAGTTCGCATACTGTCACAAACAGCAACATCTTCTGCATGCAAAAGAAATTGGTCTACATTTGCTTTAATCCACATAAAACAAAGAAATCGTCTTGCCTATTCTACGCTTGAACAACTTGTTTATTATTGTTATAATATGAAGTTGAAACTTAGGGATATGACAGCTGAAAAGGATAAAGTAGATGAAACTGATTTTATGGATCTACTTCAAGTAGCTGCTGAAGCAGGGGACGATAATGAGAATCCTTTTTTCGATTGGGTTAGACCTGCCTATTTGGATGATGATAAGGGAAATCTTGATCTACAAATTGTTTCTCATGCTCAAGACATGAGAATAAATGTTGAACAAGTGATTAGAGAAGAAGTTGGTATAGATTATGGAGTTACTGTTAGCAGCTCTTCCGATGACCAACATACCTCTGATGAAAATAGTGGAGGAAAAGATGATGGAGATGATGGAGGAGGTTGGGATTCTGGTGCAAGAGGTTGGGATACTGGTGCAAGAGGTTGGGATACTAGTGCAACAAGTTGGGATGTTCGTGCCGGAGGTTAGGATGCTGGTGCAATAGGTTGGAAAGCTAGTGCAACAGGTTGAGATGCTTATGCAGGTAATTTTGATTAAAATTGTGGTAGACAACATGGAGGAACAAGTCAAATTGATGAAGATTCTTTGAATACGTCTCTCTCCCCGATGAGTATAGACACAGAAATAGTTCCTTGGGTGATTTGCAGACAAGGTCAGGTTGTCATGTACCATTTGGTAGTTCTGGTGGCTGTAGTATATTTGATTATCCTTCTCCACAAATGCCATATGCAATACCTATGCATGCAGATCAACAATATCCACCAAATTGGGTAAATCTAAACTACCCAATTCATGGATCAATTTGAAGAGATCAAGCAACATACGTGTGTCATATTAATAACTAACTTGAAAACTATGCTAACATGTTTTCCTGGGAAAATTATTGTTCGAATCAAGATAGAAATGTATCTTATGTATTTGAACCAGCAAGGAATTCATTTTGGTTTTAGATTTTAGACATGCAATTTATTATTATGTATGAATTATGATTTATGATAGAATCTTGGAAGTATGGAACTATATATATATATATATTTTAATGAAAAATTTGTTTATTAAATATTTAATATCTTTATATTGTATATAATATTGTAAAAGTGAAACAAAATATTATTCTATTAAATACTCAATTTTAAAAATTATATACAGACTCTATTTATGTTATAATTTATAATAAACTCATAACTATGCTAATTTATTGTTCAAATATGATTCATTTGATGTATAATTACTTGTTTAAGCTTGTCCAAAGGTTTCACAAAAAAAATTCTAACTTTAGATGTAAATATCCATCATTTTTTTAATTTTTTGCTGAATATCCACCGATATCGATAATATCCCCGATATATCCATAAATTTAGAAGCCCGATATCGATATCGATACCAATACCTATATTTTATTCCTTGGAAATAAACCCAAGAGATGAATTCAATTAGGTATAAATGGCGGTTTGGTACGACAGTTGGAAACTACCGATCAAAACCGTAGAATCAATCCAGAGGCTTCTAGCATCAAACAATGGTTCCATTTGGCGGTCATGGCCACAGATCAAACCGTTGTTTCACCAATTGTGGTGAAACCAAATGAGAAGCTAAGGGCATTCTCCGAAGGTGATCCTCGCGATAAACCAAGCACACCATCGTACAAGCGCGGACGTTTTGCGAACTATGTTCGTGAAACAAATTACTAGACACACTAACATACAATGATATATAACAACAAAGTGCAAGTGTGAAAGGTGACATGTGAAGAGAATGCACACAAGAACAAAATGCATACATATGCAATCAAGACAAGTGTGTGTGTGCAACTAAATCTCTTCAAAGAAAACTAAACACTAGAGATATACCTTTAGAATGCTTAACACCTTGAGGTCTTGAGAGGGCTTTGAGCGTGATCATTAAACACCTAAGCCACCCTTACATTTCAAACCGCAATTGTGGTTTGTCACTAAAATAAGCCAATCAAACTTTGAAGAATTTACAATCCCAAAATGGGTTACTCTCTCTCCACTTAACTCCCCCTAAATGTGATGCCAAAAAAAGCACTATTCTCACAACTTTACTACCCATTTTTGTCATGAGATAGGCAGAATGAGTCTCCCCTAATAGATAAGCATTAGCAAGAAAAGCTTGTAGCACAAACACAAATGCATAATCATATAAGCAACTTTATACGACTCAATTAAGTAAGAGAGATTCAATGAGTTTTATTTATGAAAATGTGTGACAAAGATACTTTGCATGTAAGACATGCTGCATTCAAGTCCAAGAGCAATGGTATTTGGCAAAGAAAACAACAAAAGTTTCAAAAAGAATTCAAACCAATTTCACCCTTTGTGTTGGATTAAAGCAAGGATATAGATTTTAAACAATTTAATTTAAGGAACAACTATATCCAACTTTATAAGAAAAACAAGACATAAGCAACTTTTGCACCCTATTCGATTTTTCCGGGTAAGATACTCATATGATAGTAGCCTTGTTCAACTAATAAATAAAAAGAGATTATTGGATTTTAAAATCCATTGAATGGATACATGATCCTTATTGATTTTAGTATCAATATTGCTTTTGCACACATTTTTGCATTCAAGATTAGGCAATCGATCATTTCACACTTTTCATCTTTAGCATGTCATTAGAAAGAATCATCATGTCATGGAGATCAATTATAAGTCATTCAAAAAGTGCTCCCAAAGTAAATCTCCCAGTCTAAAAATGTATGTTTGAGCATAAATATGACATAGATTGCAAGTATAGCAATGTAGCACACTTATTAAGAAAAAGACATATAGGCATGTACAACCAATCATCTCAAGCAAATAAAAAAGAGGCATAAAATATATTAATGTAGCATAATACAAGATTATGCAACTTTGCTCTTTTTGCTTGAGCTCCCCATATGGGGTCAAGACATACCATTTCAACCCAAGTGATAAATCCCAATAGAATTACTAAGGTTCCAAAATCTAAGAGTGTCTAAGGGCTTTGTAAATAAATTTGCTAGTTGGTCATTTGTTCCCACATGCTCCAATGCAATGGTTTTGCTCTCAACTAGCTCTCTTATAAAATGATGTCTAATGTCAATCTGCTTTGTCCTAGAATGTTGGACAGGATTATGTGAAAAGTTAATGGCACTCATGCTATCACAAAACAATGTGAGAGTACCTTGCTCTAAGCCATAATCGGCTAGCATTTGTTTCATTCACAACAATTGAGTGCAAACACTACCAGTGTCAATGTAAAACATCAAATTGTTCTCAAGGAAGAAGCAACCACTTGATGTGCTCTTCCTATCATCACAATTTCTCGCCCAATCAACATCACTAAATCCAACAAGACTTGGATTAGTGTCAAAAGAGTACTAAATCCCATAGTTTGAGGCACCATTCACAAACCAAATGATCCTCTTCACCGCAACAAGGTGAGATTCTTTGGGATTAGCTTGGTACCTAGCACAAACACCTACACCAATTGAAATATCGGGTCTACTTGCAGTCAAGTAAAGTAAGCTACCTATCATGCCCCCGATATAAACTTTGCTCAACACTCTTTCCAATAGCATCTTTGCTTAACTTCAAGGTGGTGCTTATGGGTATTCACAATGTTTGGCATTCTCAAGGCCAAACTTCTTCACTAGGCTATTTGCATATTTAGCTTGGGATATAAAGATCCCATCATGCATTTGCTTAATTTGCAAGCCTATGAATTAATTTAGCTCACCAACCATGCTCATCTCAAATCTGACTGACACTTTATCAACTCCTTCCTTTACTCTGCCTAAATAACTTTCAAGACGGAAGTTATCCTATAGGTCGATGTTTGCAAAAATGTCGAGTCGACCGGGTCAGGTATCAGTAGTGACAATGGCAAAGGGGGGGAAGGGGAAGTAAAGGAAAAAAAAAATAGAAAAAAAAGGCTGCACAAGACGAAAAACCAGAGGCAGCGCTAAGGTGCGAGGGGATTTCTGCCCTAAAAAAGAATGAGACATGGGACCTTGTTCCATTACCCCTCCACCGATCAAGGATCAACAATCTTGCTTCGGAACTGTTGTGAGATCTCTAAATGTGATGTGTTATTTCTCTTGACGAAGATAAGTAAACTCATTCTTCATTTGGCCTCTGTTTTTATTGGGCAGGCACGGTTCCAACAATGAAATTACGAATCCACTAGCAGAAGTCAAGGTTCATAGAATTTGATCAATCCTTTTTTCTGTCGTTAAGGTGGCCTTTGAAGGATTAAGCCCAGCTAACAAGTGACAAAGCCTGCCCGTGAGCTCTTGAGATATATCAGTTCGATAGTTAATGGCTAAACCAAGATCTCCCCTTTCGCTTCGGTCTCGGTGACTATGATGCTGGAGATGGACCGAAAGTTGCTAGCTATGGATCGGGATGGGGGATGATTAATGAGACATAACATCAACAAATTATTGCACTTTAGACTTGTTGGTGGAACCAAATACAATGTCATCAACATAAATTTGAGCTATGAAAAGCTCAACTTTATTGCACTTGATGAACAAGGTCTTGTTAACACTACCTCTTAAGTAACCATTGTCAACAATATAAAGAGTGAGATGTTCATACCAAGCCATCGGTGCTTGTTTCAACCAATATAAAGCCTTATTGAGGTGATAGACATGAGAGGGGTGGTATGGATCCACAAACCCCTTAGGTTGCTCAACAAACACTTCCTCATGCAAGAAGCCATTGAGAAAGACACTCTTGACATCCATTTGGTGTAATTTGAACTTGTACACACAAGAAATAGACAAGAGAAGCCTTATGGACTCAAGGTGGGTAACGGGAGCAAAAGTCTCCTCAAAGTCAATACCTTCAATTTGAGAGTATCCTTGTGTAACAAGTCTAGCTTTGTTTTGCGCAATGTTGCCATCCTCATCGGATTTATTCCTAAACACCCATTTGGTGCCTTTGACATTGGTACTTTTAGGTTTAGGAACTAGAATTCAAACCTTATTTCTTTCGAATTGGTTTAGCTATTCTTACATGGTAAGAGCCCAAAATTCATCGTTTAAGGCTTCATCAACCTTTTTGGGTTCTTATTGAGAGGTGTAACAAGTATAGCTTATTTGATTAGCTATTTGACACCTAGTCCTAACGCCCTCATTAACATCTCCAATGACATCATCTTTATTATGGAGTTTCCTTACCCAAGGAGCGGGTTCACTAGAGTCCAAAGGCAGATATCTATTATGAGGTAGATCATCCTCTTCATTTTGGTTTGACTTCACACCACTTGAAGTCTCACCACACTCCTTCAAAGAAAGGTCATCTATCTCACAAACATCTTCCTCATGGTTATCATGTTTGGGCAGACGATCATCAAAGACAATATAACACTTCGAGTTTTTAAATTGAAACCTCTATAGGCCTTGCTATTAAGTGCATATCCAATGAAAATACCCTCATCACTTTTGGCAGCAAACTTGCCAAGTTGATCTCAGTCATTAAGTATATAGTACTTGCTTCCAAAAATGTGGAAGTAATTAACATTGAGTTTCCTACCCTTCCATAACTCATAAGATGTTTGTTTAGTCCTGGGTCTAAGGAAAACTCTATTCCTTATATAGCAAGCCGTATTGATAGCTTCGGCCCAAAGGTTCCTAGGGACTTAGTTGCTAAGCAACATCACACGGGCCATCTCTTGAAGGACCCTATTATTCCTCTCAACAACTTTATTTTATTGAGATCTCCTAGAAGCTGAGAACTCATGGGAAATGCCTAAGCTATTGATCATGCCAGATATGTTGTACATCTTGACCCTCAAATCCATATCCTTTGTGTCTTTTTCTTGCGTTTTAGTGTCACTTATGAGCTCTATGTTCGTAATTGCAGGCGTTTATCCATTTCTGGTGCTTAGAGCGTATCGCGGGACTTTCGGACGAAAAGGGGACCAAAAGGAGCTAAAAGTTGGACAAATGACATCAAAGGCATCAATAGTGCGGGTCCCAACCGCACTATCACCAAAAACCCGGGACCTAACATTTGAAGACAGATTAAAGTGCGGGTGAGTGCAGGTCCCACCCACACTATTACCCAGATCTAAGGCTTGATAGCTGAAGACTTGATAAAGTGCGGGTGAGTACGGGTCATCTAACCGCACTCCCACCCGCACTCTATCCCTGACCAGAGAGTTGGATGTTGCATGATTCACTAAAGTACGAGTGAGTGTGGGTCCCTGAACCGCACTCCATTATGAACCAGTGTCGTTTTACAACAGTTTTGTAACCTATGTTTTAGGGAGTATAAATAGAAAGTGTTGTAAATCGTTTTAAGGAGCGTTTTTACACTTAGAAAAACTCTGAAATTGTAATCTAAATCGAAGAATACATTTCTTCTCATTTCATTCATTTCTACTCATCTTAAAGGAAACTTGAAGGAAGGAGATGATTTCCAAGGGTTATTTCTCTATCATTTCTCTTATTTTCATTATTGTAATGAGTAGCTAAATCCTTTCTAAAGGGTTGATGGATTAGTTTTTTTGATGTTGGACTTTGTATATAAACACTATCTCATTTATATTTCTATATTTCTTGGTTTTATTCATGAGTATGAATGGTTTTCATTTGGTTTGCTTGACTTGGATACACTCTCTTTGCAAGTTTATCTTTGGATTCTAGTTGTTTATTGCTTATGTTAATAGATGGGATTCTTATAATCCCGACTCGATGACCACATTCTTCATCTAACCTTAAATGGGAGTCTGTCACTACAGACCCTAGGACGACTCTTGTGAGAGGATTAAAAGCATTCTCTATTCACCCTTGGTTGGCTACCTTAGTATTCGGTATAGCCCTTTTTAGATAGCGAGAGTTCATTGTATGGATCCTAAACGAGCAACTAACTCTATACACCATAGGTTGGTTGCTCGGAAAGGACCAATCCCTAGTAGGAGGCCTTCTCTATACACTATAGATTGGCCATTGCTAGGGATAGAAAGCCAACTCTATACACCCTAGGTTGGCTACGGTTGTTAAAACGTGCATATTTTCGTGTTGTATGCAATTGTCCAATATTGGCATACTAGTCTGTCAATTCCTTGGTTTCCATCATTTCTATCTACATCCCATTTGCATTCCATTTTTAGTAACTTTTCTAGTATTGATCTTATAGTGTTTGCTCATTTACAATTTCACACATTAAGCCATTTACTTTCATAGCATTGATATTACTTAGATTCGTAATAGTTTGAGTTATTCCTGATCCTTGTGGACGACACCTCGCTTACCGCCATACTTGTGTTTTACAACTCATTTAGGGCTTTGTGAGGTTATATAAATATTATTTGACAAAGTCATTTACACACACACAAACGGCCTTTGTGAGCTATCACAAAAGCTTTGAAAGCTAGCATTTTCAAATTCATTCCCATGATCACTTCTAATTTTCTTAATGCTTTTAATGTGAGAAGTTTTCTCATTTTGAATTTTTATATATAACATTAATTTCTCAAAAGCTTCGGACTTCTCTCTAAGGGTCCATTTGGCACATGGGATGGGAATCAGCTTATTTTTAGTCCCATTCCCATGTTTGGCGCACCTGGAATGATGGGATAAATTAGTCCCAATAGTGTTTTTAATCCCACCAACGTGGGATAAATTACTCCTAACCAAAACGATGGTTGAATTCCATCTCTTCTGCTTTCATCAAACATTATCATCTCCTTTTTCTTGGTTGAAGCTCTTCTTCTCTATTCTTCTTTGTTGGGAATGAATTACCAAAATCAATTAATTAAACCAACACCACCCAAATCAATAAATTACACCAACACACAAAATTTTGCTACCTAGATTTTTTTTTTGTTTGGTTATAGAGAATTTTTTTTGCTTGTTTGGCTACCTAGAAAATTTGGTTACTTGTTTGGCTACTCAGAAAATTTGGCTATCGAAGAATTTTTTTTCCCCAAATTTTTACACCAACATGGCAAGATTTTTACACCAGCATGCCTAGATTTTTTTTGTTTGGCTGCCCAAATCCGAGACTATCATCACTATCAGGGACATAAGTGGAGCTGATATTGCTTGTAGACGCGTCTCTCTTCTTTTTTGTTGGGAATGAACAACCCAAATCAATTAATTAAACCAACACCACCCAAATCAATAAATTACACCAACACACAAAATTTGGCTGCCCAGATTTTTTTTGTTTGGCTATAGAGAATTTTTTTTTTGCTTGTTTAGCTAACTAGAAAATTTGGTTGCTTGTTTGGCTACCTAGTAAATTTGGCTATAGAAGAATTTTTTTTCCCCAAATTTTTACACCAACATGACAAGAGTTTTACACCAGCATGCCCAGATTTTTTTTGTTTGGCTGCCCAGATCCCGAGACTAGCATCACCATCAGGGACATAAGTGGAGCTGATATTGCTTATGGACGTGTGACTTTTTCGCTGTCTTCTTGGACAAATGAGGAAGAAGAAGTGAGGCATACGAAGAACTGAAGAAGATAAGATGAAGAACACGAATGGATGAATGAAAGAAGACAAAAAAATGGATAAGTTTTAGTAAAGTTATGAATCTTCTTTCACCAGTGATTAGTCACACCCACCACACCGACCAAATTGACCAAAATGATGTTTATCTTTATTTATATTTTTGTTTTTATTAAGGATAAGTTTTTGTAATTTACCAATTGATTTTTAATCCTATCCCATGTTACACTAAACACACGATTACTCTATTTTTAATCCTATCCTATATTGTACCAAACATAGCATAACATTAAAATTAATCCAATCCTATCCAATCATATCCCATAAAAATAATCCTATCCTATCCTGCACACCAAACGGGGCCTAGGAAAGTAAGTCCATATGAACTTAGAGAAGTCATCAACCACCACAAGAATGTACCTTTTATTACTTGAGCTTTTGGTTTGGATGAGACCCATGAGGTCCATGTGGAGGAGTTCCATTGGCTCCTTGGTGGAAAGGTATTTACTCTTTTTATGCACATTTTTAGTTTGATTTCCTTGTTGACAAGGTCCACAAACTCCCTCAACCTTTTTCCTAAGCTTGGGAAGGCCTCTCACAACATTCAACCTATCAAGGACTTTCAAGTCCCTATAGTTCATGTGGCCAAATCTTTAATGCCACAATTCAACTTGCTCAAATGTAGACAAGTTACAAGAGATGAGATTTGACTTAAGACAATAACAATTGTCACTTGATATCTTGCATTTCAACAAAACTTGCATATTTTCCTTTAGGATAGAACAATCAACTTTGCCAAACATAACCGAAAGCCCATCATCATTTAAATGTGATATGCTAATGAGGTTGGCTTGCAAGTCATATACATAAAGAGCATTGGGCAAAGAGGGTAAACCGGGAATAGATATATTACCCTTCCCTATGACCTTTTTCTTTGAACCAGTGTTCTAGTAAACGCTAGACGCTAGTCGGGCAACGGACTAGCGCCTAGCGCCTAGGCGGTCGAGTCGGTGCCTAGGTGGATTTCTAGGCGGCCGATTTTTTTATAATTATTTTAATTAATTAATTTATTTATTTTTGACAGGCTGCACACCAATAGCAAATTTTAATTTATTTTTTTACTTTGTACTTTTGTATTAGTGGAATCGACCCACATTGACCCACATTCAATTTTTTACTAACCCACATTGAAAAAGAAAATATCAAAACAATAAATAAAAAAACTAATAACTTTAATAATATTGTCTCAACTCTCTGCGTCTTCACATTTCAAATGCATTTCAAGTTTTTAATATAATATAATAAATATGTGGTGTACAGAAAGTGGGTCTAATTTCTCTGTAATAGACCACATCTCTCTTTTCATTTTTCAAAGACTTTTTGTCTTTTTCAAACATTAACTCTCTCACTTTCTCCTTCACTTTCTCTTCCTGAATCTTCTCGTTTCTTCAACCTTGTTTCACACCAGAAATTTGGCATCGCGAATCCATTTCCACCGCCATCACCTGCAAATCTTGTCTTACAAAAGGCCAAAAAGCCATTGCAATTTGTCAATCCCGACGGCGGCGGATGCAACGATGACGATCGCGATTTACCGTTAATGGTGTCAGATCTGGACAACGGTCACCTGGGTTTTGTTCTCCGCTGCCTCTTGAAGCTTCTGGTCGGGGTGGTGACAACCTACTCACCGACGGTGACTAACAACAACTAATATGGACGATTTGATCAAATCGGGATGGTCGGCGATCGCCTTGCGTATAGGCGGCGCCTAGGCGGCCGTTTTTTTTCGATTTTTCGAACACTGCTTTGAACCATTACCAAAGGTGACAAATCCACCATCTTCCATTACAAGAATTTCAAAGAAACTCTTGTTTCCGGTCATGTGCCTATAGCACCTATTATTAAGATACCAAGTATTATAGGCATTAGCTTTCAAAACTACCTGAGCCATATAACAATAATACTCATCATTTCTATTCATCTTAGGTGCAACATGATCATTCCTATGAGCCATGGGTCCATTAGCTCTAAATTTCCTAGGTGCATGCTTTTCGGCTTTTTTAAACATATTTTTATCAATCATGTTTTCAATTCTACACAATTTAATATACTTAAAGCAATTAGGCCTAATGTAGCCTTCGATTCCACAATATTGACAAGTATGAGTAAAATAAGAGTTCATACTACATCCTTGTGCAATCTTTTGTGGCCTCCTTCTACTTTGAGTTGTTCTTTGATGTTGAGGCAACTCTCTCCTTTGTGGTTGAGCCAAATTCACGTCTTCTTGGTTAAGCATGAGAAACCATATGGTGAGCTTGAGGGATCCTATGTTAAGCTTGATGGATCCTTGGTTGTGGTGTTCTAACTTGTTGTGGTAGAGCTCCTATTGGAACCTTTGCTTGAGCATGCTTTGAGCATTCACCAACTTTAACCCATCTGGTTGATTGTTGAGGGGTTTGAGCATCTTCAATCTCTTTGCTCTTGACAGATGTTGTCTTCTTCAAGGATGTGATCTCCATGTCTTGTCACTAGGACTCTTTCCAGATGATAGCATTTTGTCAAGCTTTTCGGTTCTAGAGGTCATCTTAGCAATCAACCATTTTGCCTCCATAAGTTTTTTCTTCAAGCTTTCTTCACTCTTTTTGACCAAGGCTAGCTCTATCTTTAATCCTTCTTCCATTTCTCTTGCTCTTATCATTTTTTCACTCAAGTGAGTCACCTTGGAGGTCAATTCAAGGTTCTCTCCTTTTAGCTTTTGCATATACTTTTTCTTCTTCAATCTAGAAGTCTCAAAGAACTTCATGAAATCATCAAAGTCCATCTTTTCACCATAGTCATGATTGGACTTGGATGAATTACTCTCATCATTTGAGTCATTTTCATCCACTTCTTCTTTCTTGTCTTATTTCTCTTTTTTGTCACTCATAACTTCTTTGCCATTGTGAGAAGATGAGAAGGCAACAAAGTTGGCAACTTGGTCTTCATCATCCGAAGATTTATCTTCTTCTTCTAGGTCATCACTATCACTCTAAGTAGCCGTCATAGCCTTTCCTTTCTTTTTCTTCAAATGTGCACACTCGGAAGCAATGTGTCCATGGCCACTACACTCGTAGCATTGAATACCCTTCTTGTGGTCCTTCTCTTGGTTTGCTCCACTTTCTTGAAAGTAGTCTTCTTTTTCATCACAAATTTTCCCTTAGAGCCAAAACCCTTCTTCTTAAATCTTATAAATTGCTTGAACTTTTTTGCCATTAAAGCAATTTCTTTATCCAAATCTTCTTCCTCCTTTTCCACCATGATGGTCTTCAATGCAAAACTCTTTTGCTTATTTGGAGGTGTAGTTGTAGGAGCCTTCCTAGATTCATAGGTCAAGAGCCTTCCAACCACTTCACTTGGCTTCATTTTTGTGTAGTCACTATTTTCTTCTAAAGTCGTCACTTTGGATTCAAATCTCTCAGGAAGTGACCTCATGATCTTTTGCTTGATCCTTATATCCGAGTAAGGGTCACTAAGTTGATGGCTTTGATTGACTATGTCCATCAACTTCACTTGGAAGTCATTGAAGCACTCATTCTCATCCATCCTAATGGTCTCAAATTGAGTTTGGAGGACTTGGAGTTTGGAGTCCTTATCCACCTCGGTTCCTTCATGAGCCGTCTCTAGGATCTCATAAGCTTCCTTTGCAATCCTTGTGGTTTGAATCAATTTATATTGATTATCGTCCATGGCATAAAGGATGGTGTGCATAGCTTTGTTGTTCCACTTGGAGGTCTTGAACTCTTGGGGACTCTATTGTATCTTTGGCTTGAGAAATTTCTCTCAACCTCCCGTATGAGTCATAGTTAGTAGGGTGTAGCCATCTTCTATTGTCATCCATGCACGGTCATGGATTTGACAAACATATGCTTCCATTTTACCTTTTCATGAGGCGTTGTTCACTCCGGTGAGCAAGGGGAGTCATGTACTAGAGGCTCCCTCGCTTCCAACTCTGTTCCAACTCATAGTGTTTGGGTGTATGAATGAGATAAATGCAAACAATCAAACAAGACACACTAACTAAATGCAAACAAATGTAAGACACTCTAATGAGAGCAAGGGATCTCCTAATTATGTTAAGGAACCCGTTCTAGTACCAACTGAAAATATATGAATTAAGTGCCTAAATAAACCTTGTAGGGGGGGGGGGGGGGGTGAATAGGTTTTAAGCAAATTAATCACCAACTATTTCTGTTAATCAATATTAATCTCAAACACCCATAATCTCTAACACAAATCATCATGTAAAGTAAGTGCAGAAATAATGATAATAACAAAATGATTTGTTTTACATGCTAAAATGGTAAAAAAACTCACGGGCATAGTTGTTAATCGAACCCTCAAATCCACTATTTGCAAATATGATTAGAATCTAGGTTGACCCTATCACACCTATATGATTACTAATCCGTCTTTGCTACCCGCGGGCCTTTAATAGTGGTTCTAGGTTCTTGTTTGTAAACTACCAAAGGTAAGTACAAGACTTTCTCAAAGAGAAGAGATATGCAACCTAATGTGAATATGAGCAATATTCAATGTGCATAAATGCAAGGTCAAACATTTAAGCTTATCTAGCCATGGATGAACATGTCAAACACTCTTAGATATCATGTTGCTATATGTGCAAATAAACCCTAGATGTAATAGCTATCACAAACAAAACACAAAACACATCACAAAAACTAATCTTGATATAAGTCAAGTCATAAAGGAGCAATCTTGTAAAGCAAGAACACAAATATAGATGAAGATGATGTTCTAACTACAAGTCATGTGATATTAAAGAAAAGCCATAAAGAACATACCTAGAAGATGCTAGATGATGTATGGATCATGGAAGGATAATTGGTTTTTGTGTTTTGGATGATAAAAATCAAGTCTTGAAAACTTTTCTTTGAAGACACTTTTTAACTTTCAAAAGTTGTAATTTTTGTTCTAGAAAATGAACTAGGAACATCAAGACATATATATATATATATATATATATATAAGTCCTAGGCAAAGCGGTGCCGTTTTGGGAAAAAAAAGATCTAGCTTCCATCATGTGCGCACGACCAGCGTAGAACCTCTAACTGAGTTGTGCTGGTATGTGCTACGCATGACGACCATCGCATGACTAGTGGCAATACTCTGTCCACTTTGCGTGGGAGCTGCACTGGTCGACTAGCGTTGAACTAGCGTAATATATGGGTGTTACACGAGTCAGGGGACCAGCACACAACACATATTGCACATATCAAACTCAAACAAGTGCAAGTGTGAATAATGAAATGAATACGCACAAAAAGCAATGGTCAAAAATGCATGCAAGAGGAGTGTGTGTGCACGCCTAAATCTCTTCAATTAAGAGTCAAGACAAGTAAGCTACCTGCATTGAAGTACTTGAAGTCCACAATAAGGTCCATTGACATTTGAGAATAATTTTTCAATCCTAAGCTACCCTTACATTTTAAAATCCTATTGTGATTTTGTTAACGAAATAAGCCAATTAAAAAGTTAGGTATTTACATTCCCATATTTTTAATTTTTTTAAATAGAAAAGAAAAAATAAATGGAGGTCTGCAGACCTCAATTGGAGGTCATGTAGACCTCCATTGACCTTCAATGGAGGTCTGAGACCTCCAATGGAGGTTTATAATTAATAAATAAATAAAAGTTTTTTTGTTTTTAAAGAAAATTAGTTTTAAAAATAAAAGTAAATAGGAAAAACATAGATAATTTTGTATTTTCGATGGATTGTTTACTAAGAACAATAAAAACAGTAATGCTGACTCAAAATAGAAAACATCTTAATTATATGGCTAAAAGGTCTAATTTCTCTTTTTTAATGTATCTCATAATTAAAGGGGAAAATCTTTGAGATGGATGGTGGAAGTTCAATTTTGTTTTTATTTTTTTTATTTCTTTTGTAATAAATGGAGATCCAATTTTGAGAAATATTTTAAGGGTTTGATGGGCTAATTGCATAAACAATCCCTGAGGTTTGATCAAATGACACAGATATGACAATTTTGGAGATATGCACATAAACTTCCTCCGGCGTTTTAAAAATATTCCTTAGACATCATTGCCATTAGTTGGGATCTGTTAACTTCTAACAGTCAATGGTAAAAGGAGCAAAAAATCTAAAATACCTTTACTTTTATATATCAAAATTTAAAAATATGAAAATATAATATAAATAAATTAAAATAAAATATTAAAAAAAAAAAACGATTTTAAGAAACATGAATGGTGATCTTATCCAAAAACAACTTGTTAATATTTTATTTTTATTCTTTATCTCATATTTTTATTTTTGTTATTTGAAAAAAAAAATAAAAACAAGAGTATTTTAGATTTTTTGCACCTTTTGCTATTAACTATATGAGTTAACAGATCTCAACAAACGACAATGGATGTTTGTACAACATTTTTCAAATAATAGGGGAAGTTTGTGAACATATGTCCAAAATTGTCATATCAGTGTCATTTTGTCGAACCTCAGGCAGTAGCTGCCATATCCGTGTCATGTTGTCGAACCTCAGGGAGTTTGTGCAATCAACCAATTTTTCCATTCTTTTTTCTATATCTTTTCTAAATTATTTTTGTTTTTTTAATGATAAAAGTAAATTTGTAATAATGAATGATTTGTATGAGCATTTTAGTCTATTTCTTCTAGGTTAAATTGTAAAAACACAAACAATTACCTGTTAAAGAAGAGAAATGTTATTGACAATCAATTAATATTTATTTACACTCCATTTTAATTTTTTTTTATTAATGATAATTTCAAATGAAAATTATTAAACAAGATAAGAAAGTTCTAAAGACACTCTAACCCATTTTTTTAGAAAACAAGCTTTTTTCCATTTTTAGTATTTTTTTTTTCCACTTTTGTTATTTTGTTTTTTGTTTTTTGTTTTTTTCATGTTTTATAAACCCTAAAGTATTTTCTTCTTCTTTTCAAAATAATTTTTTCTCACATACCATCAAACCCTAAAATATATTCTTCTTCTATTCATAATAATTTTTTTCTCACACACCATCAAATCCTCCATCATTATCATCACCAGTTTATATATATAAAGTTTTTCTGCTTTCCAGTTCAACAAAATTTGAAATTAGTTTTTTTTTTTTCTCCAGTACCGCCAACATTCAATCATCACCATCATTAGAAACAAATTATATATATATATATATATAATCATTTTTCTAGAAAATGTTTAAAATTTTTTTTTTTTTACTCAACATAACTTTTTTTACTCAACTTAAAATTCAAAAGAGAAAAATAAATATTGTTTTTTTATTTTCACAAATTGATCTCCAAATTAGTTTTCTTATTGTTTTGATCTCCTCACTTTTATTCATTTTTATTCTCAGTTTTATTTTTATTTGATTACTTCATATCTCTTTTCAATTTCCTGTTTCAAATTTTTTAAAGATAAGTATTCAAAATCGGTAATATTAAAATAAAATGAAGTGCCTTTAGAAATTTAATTTTTTTTTAAAAAAAAATAGAATGTCTTTAAAATAGAAGTGCTAAAAGATGAAATGGATAATTTTAGAAAAAAGGAAGTGTATTTAGAATATATATATATTTTTTTTGAGATAAATGAAGTGTAAAAATAAAAATATTAGATTGTAAGGAGAAACTCGTTAAAGAATCTTTTTCAATTTAATTATGGAAAATTGCACAAGACTGCCTTGAGTTTAGGCAATAATGCAGGAAGCGGCAAATTTTGTCATGATTGTACAAACTTCCCTCGGAATCTGTTGACTATCATTAGGTTTGATGTTTGAGTGACCTTGAACCAATAACTGACCAAACTACCCTTCAACTTGTTATTTTAAAATAATAACTCAAAAATTAAAGATAAATAAATTAATTAAAAATATATATATTCAAGTCTTTTTTCTTACTCACAAGAAAACGGCGTTGTAAAAACAAGAACACATATTTGTAAATGATGTTGTGGTTGTGGAGCTTCTACCGTCTGAAGCTTCTATTTTGTGATATAGGTTTGATTGTCTTAAAAAACAAAAGAATTCACAAATGGGCCAACAGTTTTTTTTAGGGGCTTTCCACAAACATGCGATATATGGACTTGAAAGCGGCTTTGGAATATAAATTAATGTGGAGAGCATTGTTTACTTTCAGTATATTGGTAATTTTAGAAATGTTGGGGTTGTTTTATTATTTCTTATAGTTTTCATTATGAATTGATGTTTAAAAGACATTATACCGTTGAATCATTTAGTCGATGGTTAATCCAATCATTACTCAATGGTTAGTCAACGGATTCCTAGAGATGTTTATACAATTATGACAAAAATTGCAGTTGTAAGTAATATTGCTTTAACTAGAGGGAAAAACATTACTTTCACAAGTTCTGTTATGTTTGACTGTTATTTTTTTAAGGTAAATAGTCCATTTTGATGTATTTTTAAAAATTGTGGACCAAATAATCTAATAGCTACATGTCATGTAAAATATGAAAACCACCCATTTTTATATGAAGTGTACAGTGTAATACAGTAGGGTAATATTTATAGTGAAATAATTGTTTGGTTTGGTCAAATCAGCAATTAGCAGTTGGCACGTGTGAGGTGAGGTCTGAGACTCTGAGTGTCTGACCCAATCCCAGTCTAAGAGACAAAAACAAAGTGAGTTCACTTCAGAGTCGGGCCTTTTTTTTGGCTCAAAACAGAAAACTGAAAACAGCATCACCATCTTCTCCACTTCTGTCTCTCTCATGCCGATCGCAGCTGCTCCTTCACTCTCTTTCGGTATTATTGACGATCCCAACTTACTTTTTACATGGCTCTTTTATGCTTCTTTTTTATTCTTTAAATGATTGATTTGTTAATAAATTGACATTGATTTTGAGGAAATGAATTGATACATATGCTATATTCATAATTGATCAAATACCCATTTGAATTTTGCATCTTTTGGAGTCAAGCCACGTTGATATACTGTTTTTTCAGAGGTTGATTAGCTTAGTGTTGATTTTATCTGATGATATTATACAAGGAACCCACATGCAAAAAACCTTCTGCTTTTCTCATTTCAATTCGCATGTTTTTGTTTTATCTCTTCTTTTTCTTCCCTGTTTTGCTCAATAGTGCTGGTAGCAACTATAGATTGAAGTTTTAATTATTTCATCCCTGTTTTGCTTAATTTTTTTTGTTTGTTCCCTTTCTGCTTTTTGTTTTCATTTGATGGTGTTTTTAAGGTCGTTTGCAATGTCATTCATGCCATGCAGAGGGATTTTCCTGCTCAACTTCAAATGGGATCACAAGCAGTTGGATAAAAAACCCTTTCGACGGTCGCAGAGCTCCTGATCTTTCTGGCACAAGGTCTTCTAGTTTACATTCCTGATCTAGTATGTCAAGGAGGAAATCGTTTTTGAAAGTATTAAAATATGTGGATTTTTTTAGTAATGATAATGATTTGTATGCAAAGTTATATGTTGTTCATTTGCAAGCAAAGTGCAAAGTCAATTACGATGCTCTCTATATTGTGTTTCTAAATTCTATGATACACTAGGATGATATAAGTTAATATTAGTGGTTTTTTTTATTGCATTGTTTGAATCTTTTTTGCTCTGATGCATTTGATGTTAATGTTGTTTTCTGTAGAGACTGTAAATTGTGTTCTGAAGTTGCTCTTTCCAGCTTGTTCTGATACTTTCTGATGTTGATCACCTTTTTCCCTGCAAAAGAAATAAATTGACTTCATGCGTAGTGTTTGGAATAGTACTGGATTATTTTTTTGGTCAGTGGGGGATAGTGCTTGTGTTTATGCATGCATGACTTCAAACACTGGATTCTGATACCTTTGAATTACAAAAAGGAAAGGCTTAAATTAAATTTTAAGCTTAGGTTCAGTTATTTCATAATATATGCTTTTCTAATTTTTGAAGGTTACTGAATCTTACTTCAATTTTGGATGCAGGAATCCACAATTCCGTTGGTTGTCTCCTGGACGTGATCTTTGCCTTTATAAAGTTTCAGTTGCTGCAGATTACTCTGATTCAGTTCCTGATTCATCTAATTACATTAATAATCGAGGTTATCACCCTCTTGAAGAAATCAAATATCACAAAAAAATCCGGGACGCTAAACTAACTTCAGCTGAAATCGCAAGGACAACTGTTGAGGTTTGTTTGCTATCACATCTTCAAAATTTATAAGTAAAAGGTTAGGTCATGTGAGTGATGAAAATGCAATGATACACGTTTACTAGAATCAAATATCAGCCTTTAAGATTGTGCGGTTATAGTTTTTCTTTCATGGCAGGCTAACAACAATTCTTTGCTGGTATTTCCTGGGATGATACATTGTGAACCTCATGAACAGATTTCATGGGCTGAGTTTCAATACGTTATTGATGATTATGGAGGTCTATTTTCATCTATCTGGAAATTTTCAGTTAAGGTGTCATACAATAATGTTTACTTGATTGACTATTTGACCTAATCCTCCCTTTCTTCTTTCTTTTCCAGATATGTTTTTTGAAATTTTTGATGATGATAATATCTTAGAAGATCCTGGAGCTAATAACCCAGTGGTAAGGGCGTTTTTGCATCTTGAATTATTTTATCTTATTGAGCTGGACACCATGTAGCTTGAATAAATTTGTCTGTTTCCTATCAAAACAAAAATGTTTCAATGAATTTGGTTATTTGGGTTTTGTGGTAGCTGAATATTACTTCTGTTAGAAAATATCAAAATAATAAGAAAAATCAGGCGGAATGTTACTTATTGCACAAAGCTAATATCTTTTATTGGTATTGAACTACCTTCAGAATGCATTGATAGGGATGGATACCCCACTATACAAGAATCAAAGCATAGCTGGTGGATATAACATTTCAGATATTGGCAGTGTTGATGATGTACCTTTTGATGATGATTATTTTGAGGTTAGTAGTTGCTTATCCTGTTGATGTGGATTTCAGATTCTCCCTTTCAGTTGTTTATACGTATCTAATTTGCATCCTCCTCATATAGGTTGTGGATTCTGATGTTTCGGTTGATTGGGGAATGCCAAACACATTGAGTTGGGTTCATCCTCTATATTTTTCCAAGTGTTTGACAAAGGTGATTATATATTAGTTTCTTTATTAGTACTGTAGGTGACGTCATTGAAGGTTCCCCCGAGCATGATCATTAATAGCTTTTAGTTGTTTGTTGTAAATTTAAGTTAATTGAACTAATGTGCTAATTTTCACTCAGTGAAGAACAAGAAGAGTTTTTGGTTTTACAATTACTGAATTTATGGTTATTATGATTTAGCATGCTAGTTTAGTTAGTTTTACAATCATTCACGTTTATAACTTTGTTTAGAAGACTAATACCTAAAAGGAGTGGAAGATGTCTTTGCTCGAAACAGTTGTCTCATTTATTAGCAACCCCAACTTTCTGTTTGCTATTTTTATTTCGTGTTAATGTACCATTGAACTAATAGAATATAATAAAATATCTCATAAATAAACAAATAGCTAATATCATTTTTCATCTTTTAATACACTTTTCTTTCCTATAAAGAAATCCTACTAAGCGCTAACCTGTTTCCCTTTCATTTCAATATAACTTTAAAACAAAAAGGTACAGAAGTGTAGCTATCAACTATTTTCAACTACTTTGCTGACTTTATGTCCTGTTTGCGAACTCTCACAAATAGTGAAGGACATAGAAATTACAAGTAATGAGGAGCACATTATCCTTCTTTCTCTTGGTCCATGTTAAATTTTATTGTAGTTACTAATCTATGTAATTATCTATTTTTCTGCTTGAGGTCTCACAACCAGAAACTTATTGTTACTCCATCCAATTACTTCACCACTTGACTGAAGCCTCAGGGTTTGCCAAATGTTTTATGTGAGTATAGATATGATGAGAGAATCATAGGACACATGTATATGAAATTAACCTTTCTTTGTTGAATATGTATGCTATGCTGTAATTATTGCCTTACTATGATTTACTTAAGTTGCAATATTGGAAATATTCTTGCTTTATATTTTCATGGTTTTTGCAACGTTGCAATCACTAAATCATTTTTTAATTTTAATATGTAGTGGGATGTGAAATTACTTTTATGCCATATTTTTTTATGATTTATCAGGTTTTTTTTATACTTTCATGTAGGCTATTAATATGGAATATGATAGAAAAATGGATCATCCTTCAAATGGGGTTTCTATTGTGGGGTACCTTAGACCAACTTTTGCTGATGAAGAAAGTTATTTAAGAAGGCAATTTCACTATGAAGATAGTGATGGCTACAACTCGGATTGGAAAGGTATCTATGTTATGTCATATGTGTCAGTTATTGAATACCAGAATAGACCTAGCTTGCTCTGAACCAAGTTTCTTGGACTGAAGGGGATTGTCAAATCAAATTGATACTTCTATAAAGAATGTAAGAACATCCAGTGGATGGTCTAGGATGTCTATCTATTTTGAACCTTAAAGTGTGACGTCTCTAGGAATTATCTGAGTGCCCATCAATAATCTTCTGTGTTATAACGAACTCAACCACAGCCATGATAGGTCCAGTACAGACCCGCCTGATTTTTGACATATTATAAGTTTACCAACAACGTATATATATATCTTATATCTAACAACTATTAATTATTTCCAGTGACACAGCATAAGCAGATATAACCTTACTTTCTCTTAATATAATCCCTCATTTACATAATGAGAAGGCAATTTTTTTTTCCTTTTTGTAAAAAATAAAAATAAAACTACCACTACTGGCATCAACCACTATCCTCCATCATCATTAAGAAACTTCTCATACTAGCTGCATTCAAACACCAACAATGTTGGAGAAATGTTATTCCGTGGGTTCTAAGTATTTATTTTTTATTTTTTTGAAGAATTTGTTTTGTGAGTGCTAAAATGACAACCCCGTTCAATTAATTTTTTATGCTATCGTTTGTGCAATGCATATGCCGAAACCGGAAGCCAAATCTGTGCCCCTTGAAACCACTCCATTCAGTTCCAGAACCTAACACTGAACCCCAACATGAAACCCATCAACAAATTATAATGGTCTTATAAACAAATCAACAACCTGATATCAGTTTTATATCAGTTCTTGAAGGATAAAATATCTTGGCCATATATGCTTATTGAATATTTCCATTTGACTCATTTTACTGTTTGTTTAGATGGTACTATTCTCAGTATTAGCTCGAAAAGTGAAAGAAGCAACACCAGTTCAACTCTTTACAGGTTGGAGATTGTGAGAATAGAGCTATTTTCTGTGTACGGAGTTCAGGCATGTACATTTTTACTCCCCATGGTCATATTTGTAACTTTGAGTCATATATCCTGACCTACATGAGATATGTTGAAGATTGGAAATTTAAATCTGACTTGAATTTGATTTCTGATAAGGTATTTTAGTCAAACAGTTTAGATTTATCAACTTCTGCAAAATGAAGTTTGTGTTTATTTGTTTCTAAAATGGTTTCTTTGTACAAGGTTTATGCACTTGAGATTCTGAATTTTTTTGAATATCTGCAGTCCACAATTAATTTACAAGATTTTCAAGATGCTGAGCCTGATGTCCTTGTACATTCTACTTCAGCAATCATAGAGCACTTCAGCCAGAAGGGAATTAGGTGCAATGTTGCTCTTAAAGCACTTTGCAAAAAGAAGGGTCTTAACGTGGAGGTAAAAAGATTCAGTCCTCGGTGTTCTTTTTCTTCATATCAACTGTTGGCACATGGTTTATTATTTCATGTGATTTGCTTATCCCCATTGGCAATTTGTAGGATGAATACCTGAATTTAGGTTTTGGTTTTGGTTTTGGATGAGTCCATAATTGTAGGCATTTACAAACCATGAATTTAGTACAAGAATCTTTTACATTCTTCGACTTGCTGTCTAGTTATAGGTTCTAGTACAGTTTTTCATATTTGACTTGTTGAGCAACAATTTAATGTTAATTTGCTTCGGTAGAGAGCAAATTTGATTGGGGTTGATAGTCTTGGCGTGGATGTCAGAATTTTCTCTGGTGTAGAAGTACGAACTCATCGTTTTCCTTTCAAAGCCCGGGTAAGAAGCTTATATTGCTGTCAATTGTAATACTGTTGTGCAAATAAACTTCTTGTATGAAGATTCATCTGAATATTGAACATACTAATTATTCTCAGTCTCTCTAAACCAGCCAGTGGTTGATGAAAATGTTAAAAGTGTTATGTTGATTGCCTGAGATATTAGGCTATGTAACTGTCAAATGAAATTCATTCTGCTAAGTAGCCTAAACACAACTTTCTTGACTTTCCAAGTTCAGCAATTTCTGGGTATTAAAAAATGTACCTTGAGGTTTCAGGTCCACTATTGATTCTCTCATATCTTTGATGTATATTCAGGCTACGTCGGAAGTAGCAGCTGAAAAACAGATGCAGCAACTTTTGTTCCCACGATCTCGCAGAAAGAAATTCAAAGCTCATCAAGACATGCTCAAGGACTCAGACTGCTTCTAACAAACTAATATGAAGAAATTTCAAATTCATGAGCTAGAAAATAATCAAGCATATGTAAATATCATGAGTTAGAAATTGTAATAATTTTATTAGTTTATTTTTCATCTAACATTAATATGAGCTTCCATCAAAATTTGAAGCTGTTGTAGTTATTTTGGAAGATCTAATAAAATTAAAAAAAAATAAAATAAAATAAGGTTCATCCTCCAATAACTGTTCTATTTAACCAAACCAATTGGATTATGAGTTGTGAACTTCTAAGTTGGAAAGCAAAATAGGAAAAAAGTATGCGGATATATGGAGGAAGAATGAGAGAGAACGACAAAATATAACTGGTTGAAGTGCTATGGGTTTGTTTGACTTTTAGGGTTCTTCACCCAGATTTAATTTTGGATGTGAGTTGGAAGAGAAACAAATTAAATAAAATAGTTATTAATATTTATGGTTAATTTGGGTATTACACTGAAAAAGAGAAAAATAAGAATAAAAAAAACATCACAAATTTGAATTTACAATTTCTTTCTGGTGAGCCATTTATTGAACCTTGTCTTCAATTGGATCCCCACAGCAAAATGTGAATCCTCTTGTTGCCTGCCATCATGATTTCTTCTCCTGATGTTCTTCCTTGTCTCTACTGCTGCTTGTAGTCACAAAATCATGCTTGTTAGAGACTTTTGTCTTGGAGCAGCCACCAGCTTCAGTTCTTCGATTGCAGCTTACTGAACCGGCCTCCTCATCAGCAACCGCAGCATGCTGTTGATCCTCATCCTTATCACCTCTGCATTGAAATCAGACAATTAGCAACAACAACAACAACTGCAATTAAATATAAACTTAGATTTGTAGTAGTATTACAAACCCGGAATAAACAATAAGCCCAACAACAACAGCAGCAAAGGCAATGAAGTACATCCAATCAACCTGAAGAAACTAAATGGCATCAGAAAGGCAATTTGACATTCTAACACGTTTGTTTTCGTACCATAATATGGTTATATTGTCATAATTATAGCTTACAAACCTTCTCATGATATGCAAAGATACGAATCAAGACAGCCCACATGTCAGAGGTCAGCAAAGACAAGTTGAGCATTGTGGATCCGTTAAGCTGAAAAGGGGACAACATAATTCAGTTGATAATCTTCTAAAAGAAGACTATTTTTTATATAAGAGCATCCATGCACTGTCATATGATTTGAAATACTATCCTTCAGAGTTCAGAATCCAACTTTATGTTCTTTACTCCATTGATGGACTTATAAAATTAATCAGGACTAAAACATACCTTAAGCAAGACAGGGACAAACGAGTAAAATAGAAACATAGCCGCTGCAAATCCAAAAAAAGGAAGAGCCTGGAACCAAGTAAAAAGTCAGAAACACAAAAGATTGAACTCTAATATAGAAACAACGTTCAAACTTACTATGTAGTAAAAACGAAAGGAAAATTGTTGTTTCAAATTTTAACTGGTTTTGTTATCTAGGATTACTTGGCAGACAAATTTGTATGTAGAGAAAATTTTCAACTCCCTTTTGGTCCAATCACTTTGCTTACAATGTAGAGTAGGGTATAGTAGAAGAGAGAGAGAGAGAGAGAGACTTACAGCCCCAGCTGACCACTGAATTGATTTGAGCTCATTCCTTTCAAGTATGCTTCTATAGACACATTTAAGGGCCGCACTTTGGAGATACAATACCATTAAAAAAATCGATGGATAACCATGCTCCAGCATAGTGTATTAAAAATCATTAAAGCTTCACAAGATAAATAATCAGGTGCAATGTTCCTTATTGTGTTTTATTTAAATAAGCAAGAATAAGGTGCAATATATAAAACTCGTTAAAACTCCTATCAGAAAGCTTACTCATTAAAGCTGTACAAATTGCAGTTCTGTACATGCATAAAATTTTTGATCACCTTAAATAACAATAAAGTAATTCAGTGAAAATTTTGCAAAAAAGTCCAGCGACGATCTAACAAGAACTCATATACTCCCATATCAATCAATTTATCTACAGACAAGGATACATTTGGATAGCGCTGATAATGCCACCAAAGAGGCCCAAAAATGCCATGAGTTCAACTCTGTCAGCACTCTTCACAAGATACTCCTGCATAACAGAGAAACAAAGATTGAAAGGTCAAAATTTGTAAATAATTCACTTGGTGGCACAGTGCCAACTGACTTGGGCAAGTCTTAGCTTCTTTCTTTATTATTTTTTTCTATCTATCAACAGCCATAAAGGTTTTTCTTTAAATCAACAAAAAGAAGTCTCACATCAAACGTTTGATGAACCATCTTCAACCCAAATCTCCATTAAAGAAAATATCACATAGTCTTAGATCTGACAGAGGGAGACAGAGAGTTCTACTTTACTAGAAAAAGAGAAGCAGAGATACCATTGGATAAGAGAACATGGACCAACATCTGCAACAATTGAAATTGATCCTCTCTAAATGTCCCATATAGAAGGTAAGGACTAAGGAGCATCTAAATGAATGTAGTTCCGCTGGAAGATAACAAGGCATAAATCCAGGAGATTGCAGTAGAAAAAGGGAGGAGAATAAAGGGAAGAAAATGGGCTGGAGAAGGAAGGAATGAAAGAAGCATGAGAAAGGACTATTGGGTAGTGAGAAACATAGGGAGTGCAATGGCAAAAAGACGAAGATCTGCTGGAAAGGGAAAAATGCAGCAAGTAGCAAGGACTTCCAGTATTATTTTACAATATCAGAGTTATAAACATGCAATGCTACTGAAGTGTAAGAAAGTATAAATTTGTTTACCTCACTGACATTACTAACAGCATATAATGTTGCTCCAGCTATAACTAGTATATCTCCTATACGAGGGTTGCTCCCACCTACAAGTCACAATATCGTCTATAATATTTGAGAATCACATTATACACATATGTCCACATCATGATTACTTGTAAATGACTGAAAGTCTATAATGGCAAATGGAAATCTAGAAGTGAATATTAAATTTCTTTCACTACACCTGGAAAAAGATTTTGCATTTGCTCATGTGAACATATAAAGTTAGACACCATACAGAGTAAGGCAGATTTAATTATTGTTTTCTTATTTATTTATTCTCGTTCTTCCTTCTGAAGTTTTATTTTATTCTTAAAGTGCATAAAGTTTTCACACATTGCAACATTTATTTTCTTCAGTCAGGATACACTGATCACTCCAAAATTCTTATAACATCAGGTCTGGTAGAATGGTAGCTTCTCACATTGGACTCGTAGGATACTGCACATACTACCTTTTATACATCACATGACTCATGCTTTCATTGTATTTCATCACATGCATCATGTGTGTTACTAATCAAACAAAGCATTCAAATACATTAGCCCTAGAAACAAAACACGAGACAACAAATAATAGGCATTCCAAACCTGAAGAAAACGACATTCAATTCTAATGACCGACCAAGATAATTGTGTTACAAGATTAAACTATATGTGAGTTTTTTTTTCTCCTTGCTTTTTCTATTTGTTCATTTCCTCTCTTTCTTTGTGTGTATGCTTGGAAGAGCTCGAGGATGACTGATATTGAAGTAGTACTCGAAGGATGAGATGTGTTACATATATGATATATTTACTGTAAAGACAAAATGTAAACACAATCCAAACCAGAGAGAAACACTAAGACAGGTTAAGGTCAAGTGGATGAAGGAGCATTTTTCATTACCTGCCCGGTCACCTGCATGAACATCTGAAAAGACAACTAAAACAAGTCCAGCTACACAAACAATCACACCTGTTATCTTTCTGAATCTATATTTTGTCTTTAAGAATATCCATGTAAGAAGCATCACAGAAGGGATGGTCCAACAGTCCAGCAGCATGACACTCGTTAGAGACGTGTACTGATAGGCTTTCACCACTGTTAATAGAAAGAAGATTAGATCAACTATATAACAAATCAAGAATAATTTTATATACATAAATATTCCATCTTGCAAATAGGAATTACCTAGATGCATAATTCTCCTTAGAAATAAAGGCATACAAGAAAAATTAATATTTCTATTTACATACTAGGGGTGTAAAACATGCCAGGTTGAATTTTACAGAGAAAAGGAAAAGAAGATACTTCAAAATTTGGTTAAAAAACTTACTTTAAACATCTTAAATTTGGTTTCTCTACTAAAGAGAAACACTCACCTAGAAAATTGGCCTCTACATCAACCAATCCAAGAATGAGATAGTAATACAATTTTGCCTGCACAAATTCCAAAAGATATTAAGTTACTAATCCGTGAATATCTAAAGACTAAATGACAGAAAAAGATCAAATGAAACATAACACTGACATAGCACTAATCAAAATTAAATTTCGGCTAAAGCTAAATCTCACAGGCGAAAGGTTATTCATCTCAGTTAGTTCTTATGGTTTACTACAGCCTCAACTTCTAGCTAACTCATTACTCCCGATCATCCATTACAATCCCACACAAGTGCTGATTAAGCCCAATTCCCCATAACAGAACTCACAATTTTTTCTTCTTTTAGTGGGATTGTAGAATGTAAATCCTTTAGCAAAGCTCACATCACTGCAGTTACAGACAAGTTTTCTTTTATTAAACTTGGATATAATAATTATTAAACCAGAATCACAAATTCACTTTGTACTTCCAACGGGGTTAAATCTCCATCAGATCTCCTTTAAAGGATAATACCAAGAACCATCAATCATCACCATGTGTAACTTGTTACTGGTCCATCTAATCATCACCACACAGCTGCCGTCATCCTCTGAGTATATTGCTTTACTAATATTAAATTGAGCATTAAAATTTCTATTTTATATTGAGCCAGCAAGAACAATACCTTTGAAACAAAGGTTTAAAGATAATCAAACTCCATAAAACAGAATAGAGAAGAACACAAATAGAGCATAGGTAATACCTTAAGTGCTCTCTTCTTATAAAGCATGTAACTTCCATAGACAATAACTAACAATACATAGTTGAGAAACGACTGCGATGTTGGCGCATTAATTCCTAAGAAACACAACAAGATCAGAATATAAATAATAACACTCAAGAATTTTCAATAAAACCAAGTTGCACAGGAAATAAAGAAAGAAAGTGGACATAAATAATCAGAAAACACGTTATCAAAAATCTAAATGTGTGCTGCATATGATAAAAAATTGAATTGCATGAAAAATGGAATTTTCATTTGTTGCTTTTTATTGGAATCTTTCTTTTTCTTTTTTCCTTTTTTTTTTTTTTTTTGGCACACTAAGGAACTTCACTAGAATACCGAAGTTGATAATGATTAAGTTTCAAACATGATCAACCGAAGGAAGAGCTAGTCAATACAAAACACTGAAACAGTCACTTGAATTTAATTGAAACTAAAGAAGAAGAAGAAAAACGGAACCTGCAATTTATGAATAATATGAATTTTAACTTTCCATGATCATAGTAACAAAAGAAAAACCAACATAATAATAATAAATAAATAAACTTAAACTAGCATTTACAATCAAATATTTTGGACAAACAGCAAAACAACCTTTATCAAGATTTTTGAAAGCAAAACAGAAAGCAGAAAAGTTCAGAGCACAAATATATAAGGTATAGCTATGCCCCATAGAAATCAATCACACCTATAATCAGTATGCCAATAAACAATGATATGAATTATCAATAGAATTGTAAGAACACGAAAATCCTTTTTTTGCAGGAATCTAGAAATGAAACATATAACAAACAGTTTCTGCAATAAAAAAATCAATAGCAGACAAATTAAAAGAAAAAACAAAATTACATAAAACTAAGAAAATAGAAACCAACCTTTTCTGGCTAACTCAGAAGAAGCAAACCCAGTAGAAGTGATCAAAAGTGAAAGGAATTGACCCAACCCAAGTCCCAACAATGTCTTCTTTGTACAAAACTCCTTTAAACTAATCATTTTCTTCAGCAAAAATGGTCACCAGAAATCCCTAAACAATTAATAATAATAATGACTAGAATAATTTTTCTAAAAGAACTCAGTTCAGAGAACAAGTAAATACTCAAAAGGGTTATCGCAAAACCACCGTTTGTGAGCTGTAGAGTGTATAAAAATCCAAAAATATTAAATACCCAGATGAGATATTTGAGTGTAAAGATTAAAGAGAGTTTGTGTTCAATGTAATATCTGACAACGAATCAATTCAATGGCTATCTGAAGTTATCAAATTTCTATATGGAGAGGACTGAGGAGGGAGAGGGAGAGCAGCTCCCAGCCGTTGAAGTTTGGCCGAATTTGATGCCAATAATTTTTGTTTTTATTTTATTCTTCTGTCATTTTTTAATGATGATAACAATGATATTCTCTTCATTTAATAGTAATAATTAAAACAAGCTCAACTCTTATACGGTCCTGCTCATTACAGTTTCTAATAGCTTCCAACAGCATAGGGCCACGTCATCATATCCATGGATCGTTTGAAATTTTTATAATGCACCTATAAATATGATTTCAGTAATGCTATATATCCCACCTAAAATCCCACTTTTTTCATCCCACTACATATGGCATTTGAAGTTTCAAATTGTAAGTGAATATACATTAATGATGATTTATCTCACCTACCACATATATCCATTCAACATTTGACACCTCACATGTCACAATTTAGTGGGATGAAAAATGTGAGATTTTAGGTGGTGTGTTTAGCATTATTGATATGATTTACGCAGCCATTTTATAAGTATATCAATATCTAAAATTTGAAAATTAAATTATACTATAAACATACATTTTAATGCCAATAATACCCTTATTAAAATGAATAAACCATTTTACCGCATCTTATTTGTAAACCTTCTTATGTTATTAATAAAACAAATTTAATTTAGTTGGAAAATGCATATTACTTTTCTGTTTTTTTAACTTTAATATGTATACAAGTCCAAAAGAAAGCATATTTGAATATCTATAGGATGTTATGTTATAATTTTCATTTTATGCTTTTAATATTTTAAGATCTGTGCTTGTCAAAAAAAAAAAAAAGTATTTAAAGATCTGTAATTCTGTAAAATCAAAATATATTATCAGGTTGAATGCTTCCCATCATTGTTATGAATTATGATGCATTGTTGGCTTGCTGCCAACTTGATTTGGGTCCGCTCCTAAATTATTAGCGTATAAGCTCAATGCATTACGTCAAATAACATTTTAATCTCTTTTGGAGTCTATTTTTTGGGATATTATCATATGGAAATTACTAAAAATGACCATATAAATTATGAAAATTTTGCTTATAATCACAAACGAAAATTTAATTGTTAATAACCAATTTTTTGAGAAATTACTGGAAAGCTTTCATATAAAAAGGGTCCCCAAACACACACACACACACACACACACACACACTCTCTCTCTCTCTCTCTCTCTCTCTCTCTCTCTCTCTCTCTCTCAATCTCCCTCGCCGGCAAGCTTTTAAGGGTCGCTGAGCGTCAGTGACCTTTTGGGCCACATCCAGCGGTGGTTCGTGTGTGACGGGATGGCGCAAGTTCGTGCAATGGCTGGTTCGTGCGACAGACGATGCTGGTTCGTGCGACGGGAAGCCGGTGGTTCATGCGCTGCTGCTTCACCGGCGACAAGATGGCGATGGGTGATGGAATCGATCCCCCTTCTGTCGGTGATGTGGCCTGCCCAAAAAAAAAAAAAAAAAAAAAAACCTAATTTAAGGAAGAAGAAGGGGAAAATTCCAATTTAGTCCAGATTTCAAATTTGGACATTTCAATTTATGCATGATTTCAAGTTTGGACATTCAATTTAGTCGTAATTTCAAGTTTGCTTTGAGGTTTAAAAAAAAAAAACTATTTTCAAGGGTACTTTGGTAATTTATGGACATATACTGAATTTTTTTAAAAAAAATGGTTATTAACAATTAAAGTTTCAAAAGTGGTTATTAACAAAAGTTTAATAAGTTCAATGGCTAGTTTTGGTTTTCTCTCTATTAACATTCCCCTCAGGAAACGAAACTAATGTAAAATCTCCCCATTCTGTTACCTTTTCCATCCAAAAAAAGTTTGAAAATGATCATTTATCCTTCAATATAAAATGAAAATGACCATTTAACCCTCAATATATTTATTAAATTAAAAATATATTTAAAAAACACAAAATCAAGTTCATCATGAACAACATTAGACCTAGATTCATCATGAACAACATCAACACAAAATAAAACCCAGTTCATCTACACAACCCAGATTAAACCCATCACCATACCACACCACCCCCAAACACAGAAATTAAACCCAAAATCAAACCTAACTTTTTGCACAAACCCTGTTCATCACAAACCCAGATCTGGAAAACCCAGTTCATCAGATCTTTACAAACCTAGTTCATCAAACAAACCCAGATCTGGAAGTTAAAACCAAAATACACAACAACCAAAATCAAAATAAAATCAAACCAACATTAAACCAAAATCAAGATCGATCAAAACCTCTCCAAAATGAAGAACTGGATTCGATCTGGTTCTTCTCTCCTTGTTCTTAGATCTTCTCTGCTTTATTTGATGGTTCAACCAGAGAGAGAGAGAGAGAGAGAAAGAGAGAGAGAGAGAGAGAGCGAAGATAAATATCCGGTGACGGCGGTGAGGCCAAGAAGAAGATCATGTGACAACGGCGATCGGTGAGAAAGAGTGAGAATGATGAGAGAGAGTGAAGGAGTTGTACCTAGATCCCAGACATTAATATTTTTTCTTTTTCCCTTTTTGACCGACGATCTTCTTAGCTCCCAATTTTCAATTAGATTTGGTCTTGATTTCGTTTAGGGTTTGGTCGTTTAGTGGTGGTGGCGATTAGGGTTTGGTGTTTGAGGTATGGTGGTGGCTAGGGTTTCGTGTTTGAGTTGTGATGGATTAGGTTAAGGTTTGAGTGTTGGAGATGGTGGTGGTATGGTGGAGAAGATGATGATCACGATGATGGTGGAAATAGATCCATCTCTCACTCTTTTTTATTTATTTTATTTATTTTTTATTTTTTGTTTTTTTTGTTTTTTTTTTTTTTTGTTTTTTTTGTTTTTTTTGTTTTAGTGAATGTAAATTGCCTATTTAAAAAAAATGTAAATTATCTTTTAATCTCTACCATCCATCTGAAGATGGTGGTGGAAATCAATTTTTTTTCTTCTTTCTTTTTTCCGATTTGTTTTTTTTTTATTTTTTATATATATATAAATTATCTTTTAATCTCCACCATCCATCTTTTTTAGATGGACGATGGAGATCAATTAAGGATACTTTTACAATATTACCCTTCTAAAATTAACGGTCAAAGCATATTTGGATGGAAAAGGTAACAGAAGGGGTATAATATACGTTAGTTTTGTTTCAGGGGGGAGATCGGCCATTATAGTCAAACCCTATCCTCACCTTTCTAATAGAGCAAAAGTCAAGGGGGGAAATGATACTATCCCTCTATTTATTTATTTATTATTATTTATGTGATGACACTTTGATAAATGACTTGTATGCTTATTGAAGAATATACTTGCACGCCAGAGTAAATGCTTACACAATGAAATTATATGCTTACATGCTGAAATGTAAAACTCAGCGTGTAAAATTGTTGGGAATTGAAATCAACCGAATTTAGTTCTTCACAGATGAATTCTTTCTCTAATTTCCAACTTCCTCCCTTTCCCAATTAGGGTCAGTCCTGAGATTTTTTCGGCATGATGCGAACTATAGAAAATAAGGTCTTCGATACTCTATTTATATTTACTTTATTCAAGTTTGTGCCACCATTCCTTTCAAAAAAAAAAAAAAAAACCACTTTGTGCCACTATTGATATACTCTATTCTTGGGAGTGCTAGCCTCTAGACATATTGGCAATGGTCCAGTCTTGATAACAATATAACATCTTTGGTCATGAGAATTATGTTAAACGAAGATGTTTCTTTTACATTACAAATAGACCCAGAAGTTTATAGCTACGCATGCTATAATCTAAATCAAGCTCAAATTTGTATCCCCTAAATAGCCTCATAAATTTTTGTCATTAATATTTTGAGCAGTACTCAATATCCTCAGAACAGAAAATGAAACACATAATAAAAAAAAAAATTACACAGATTTAGAATAGCTTGTCATTATTGAGGAGTTGTTTTTTAAACAATGAAGCTTGAAAAAAAAAAAAAAAAAAAAACTTAGGGACTGTCCTGTAAGTGTTTTTCATTTACTGTTTTTCAAAAAGAAAAATAAAAATAAAAGCAGTGTTTTTGGTTTCAATTTCGAAATCCGAAAAAACGTTTGGTAGCATATGATAAAAACTAAATTCTGAATTCTGAAAATGGAAAAAACTCACCTGTTAGGTTAACCAGAAAATGTCAAAAATCGTAATTTTCCTATAATTTTTTATAATGTAATTTTTTTTATTTTGAATAAAAAGTGAGTCAATAATTTATCAAATATCTTATAATTGAGAAATAAATATTAATTATTTACTAAAAAAAATTAAAGTCTTTCAATTGAAAGAAAAAGAAAATTAAAGGTGAGCTTTTTTTCAATTTGGATATGTGCGTGAAAATTGGATTATTATTTTTTTTGAAACGACAGTCTTTATTAAAAGAAAAAAGGAACAACAGAACCAGCCTTCCAGCTGAATAGAGCAAGAACGCCCAGAGCAAACAACAACAGAGATCTACACAATCAAAACAGAGCAAGGCGAAAAACAAAACAACACCACACGCAACACAACCAAAACCCAGAAATTTGGATTATTTACGCTGAAAGATGCTTTTTTCTTTTAACTGTTCTACCTTAAATTCAGTATATGAGGTTTAAAATGACTTCAATTATTTTCTATAATCCAATCTCCAACCAACAAATCCAAAAACTTCAATTATTTTCTATAATCCAAAACCCGAACCCAATTTAGAATTTCAGATTAAAACTCACAACATCAAAACCCATCACAAATCAAAACCTAAAAATTGTATAGGAGCTTATCTGCTCTTGGAGGAGCAGATCAGCGGTACTAAGGCTGGATGAGATGCAGATCGACAGCACTTCAGCGTCGGCTAGCTTGTCCTAGTTTTCCATCATGGAGAATATGAAGAGAATATTCTATTTATTTTTTCTTGGTAAACATATTCATGTGCACTCTCAATATCAAATTTTATTCACACTAGATTTTCCTTTATATATATATATATATATATATATATTTAAGTATTACACTATTACATAAATTTAAGGTTTCACTTGGGAAGGGGAAGGACTTGAACCCGCAATATTGTGGTGCAGCTGTGAAGGGTTTAATACCGGACCAACCTCATCTCGTCCATTTATGATCTTATTTTATATATTTTTATGTCAATATGAAAACTAATATTGGCACACCACACTTATGACATTAAAATGTAATCTTTAAATACAAATAAATTGAATAATTTTTCAATTTTTTTAATTATTAATTAGTTTTCAAATAATTGTAACAATTCCCATCTAATGTAGTTCGGTGACAAAGGACTTTCATTTAATCTTGCAATGTCAAATGTTCGAGATTGCATAACATGTTATATTATATATATATATATATATATATATATCAATTAAAGATTTTAACATTCTAGGATTAAACATAATCAAACTTAATAAATATCATTATGAGTAATTTTCTAAAAAGTTATGCAAATGCTTTGATTAAGAAATATCATCATCATCATGGTAAGTTTCAAGACACCCAACAACCCTCTTATCCAGCGCCTTTCACAGTGAAGAAGGAAGAATACAAATTGTATAAGATGCAATGCATCTGATAATAAGAGAGAAAATCACAATCACACTCGCACATGTAATTGGAAGGTCCCACAAAGAGAGGATCGGGCCAAAAGCTTCATGCATGATCCTTTGACTATTGTCTCTCTTTCTCTCTCAAATTATTCCACTTAAAAAAAAAAAAAAAAAAAAAAACAAAAAGGCCCTTTTTATGTGCTGACTGCTGAGTTGGTTGAGTTCAAAAGTAAGAACGGTGTTCAATTTTTTTGGAAGCAAATTCATTAATATTTTTGTTGAAGGTGACAGCTTTGACGGTGTCTTGTCTCGTCAATTTAGGTGAGATTGAGAATGGTTCTCGTCAATTTAGGTGAGATTGAGAATGGTTACATTCCAATTGTATTTATAATTTTTCTATCCGTTTTTTTTTTTATTTTTTATTTATTTTTTATTTTTTTATTTTTTTTTTATTCTTTTTAAACGGTGTCTGTCTATCCATATATCTATACAATATATATTTTTTTGAAGTTTTTGCCATTAATAGAATTCGAACCGCTAATTTATAAGTCATTTACCGAAACCCTAAACTCGTCTATCTACCAACTGAGTTACGCCCCTAAGGACTTTTAATGAATTAATGCTTACTATCAAGCTAACAAAATATGTATGTAATTGTTAACGAACAAACCGTCACTAAGCGCACGAAAGAGTTGCCACATAAAACACAAGCAAAAAACAATAATAAAGAAAAGGTAAGATGAAGAGAAGTAATTAAATCAAATCACACACAACATAAGAATTTACGTGGAAACCCAAATTAGAAAAAAAAAACCACGGCTGTCAAGACGACAAGAGAAAGTTCCAATATGTAGTAAATTGTTACAACCACACGTTCATGATCTCTCTCTAAATAATACCCCAAACCCGATTACACCCAATGCTCACTTTGAGATCTCTCTATTATTTACTCTTTTGCTCCACCACTAATAACCTAGTTATTATGGTCTATTTATATGAATCATAGAGAGTTTAAGCTATAAGGAAATCCTACTCATATACGTACAAGGATTACTTGTTCCACATAAATGCTATTGCTTATTTATGACTAATCTTCTTTTAAGGAGGAATCCTATTCCTATAATCATGAGAATTTCTAGAAACAACATATTTTCTCTTCCACGAATATTTCCTGATTTAACACATGCTTATGATTGACTACGATTCAAGTTGCAGTTGGCTACCCGCTTCCTAAACCGTGTTGAACTTGATCACTCAGAAAACCGTGATCCATACGCCTCATCCCGTTTGACCGCTGCCTGTGCCTTTGCCTCGCCGGCGGTCTGGGCAGCGTAAAACTCATTGGACTTGACTGCTTCATGTGCTGCTGCCCAGGCACTTGTCTGTTCGGTAGTATGGGCAACAGTAATTCACCGAAAAAATGTTCCTCCAGTTCTTCTATGATTTCAAGCCTCCCTCAAACATAACCTCATACTCCCAAACACTCTCACGTCTCCAAGAAGTCTCCGCATTGGTAAATCGTGTTTGTTAATCATTGGTAATTCAAACCATATCCTACAATCCTTTCTTATGGCGAGAATTCCTAAAACTTGTCCACAACTACGATCCTCATCACCGAGAATCAAACATACCCACCATTAGGTATAAACACTTAGGAAACAACTATCCCAAGTTTTCTCCGGCACATGTCGAAATTTACCTTGCTGAAATTGTTGTACAACTCCTCTCGTTAGGTTCCTAGGGAGTTCGTTTAGCCATCGACATCTTTATCCACCACACACCTTGCATCACCTCCTAACTGTCCGTGCACAATTATGGACCCGCTATCAGCTACATCCTTTTCACTGTAATTAGCGGTCATGCCATGAGGATGTTTATGCCCATTTATAGAGCATCGCTGTAGTCATCATACTCAAGAGAAGCGATTGCCGGATAACCCTCTTTAGAGCCTTTAGCTGCACTTGTTTTCTTATTTTGACAATCCTTTCTTACATGTCCAGATTGTCAACATGTCGAACAAGTGACTTTCCATTTGAAGTTTCCCTTTTTCCCGTTAACCAAAAGAACAAAGCTATCAGAAGATTTACCTTCACTCTTTAGCCTTCATTCCTCATAAATAAATTTGTTCGCTACATCTCCAAAGCATATGGTTGAACTCCCATGCATCAAGATTGGCTTCATGTGTGCATAGGACGATGGAAGGGACCAGATGAGTCTTAGACCTTTGTCTTCTTTATCAAACTTTACTCCAATTGACTATAATTCTAAGACTATCCCATCGAGCATTCCTAGATGATCAGAAATTTTCGTACCTTCAGTCATCTGTAGCATGTGAAACTGCTTCTTCAGGTAGAACCGGTTGCAGACGCTATTCGCTTGATACAATTCTTCAAGCCTCTCTCAAAGTTCTTTCACTGAATATGTTTCATGAATATTTGCAAGAATGTTCTTGGCTAGGCACAATCTATCGCACCCACAGCTCTTTCATCCAAATCCTCCCAATCATCATCGCTCATCTTGGATTTTCCAGAACTAATACTAGCCTTTTCTTTACTAGAATCTCCAGGGTCTTTAGGCCGGCAGGGGTTGACTTGCCATTCAACGCCTTGTGTAAACTGTATTGAATTAATATATCTTTGGCTTGAACTTGCCACAAGCCAAAGTTCATCTTTCTATCAAACTTCTCAATATCGAATCTCATCATCCTTGCCATAAAGTTTGTTAAGATCACTACCAAGCAATCGGGGCTCTAATACCAATTGTTAGCGAACAAACTGTCACTAAGTGTTTGGAAGCGTTGCCAGATAGAACACAAACAAAAACAATAACAAAGAAAAGATAAGTAAACAATAACAAAGAATTTACGTGGAAACCCAAATCAGGGAAAAAACCACGGCCGTCAAGACGACAAGAGAAATTTCCCCGTAATAAATTATTATAACCACACACTCATGATCTCTCTCTAAATAATACCCCAAACTCGATTGCACCCAATGCTCACTTTGAGATCTCTCTATTATTTGCTCTTTTGCTCCACCACTAATAACCTAGTTATTTTGGTCTATTTATATGAATCACAAGGAGTTTAAGCTATAAGGAAATCCTACTCATATACGTACAAGGATGACTTGTTCCACATAAATGTTATTTCCTATTTATGACAAGTCTTCTTTTAAGGAGGAATCATATTCCTATAATCATGAGAACTTCTAGAAACAACATATTTCCTCTTCCATGAATATTTCCACGAATATTTCCTGATTTAACACATGCTTGTGATTGACTACGATTCAAGTTGCAGTTGGTCATCCACTTCCAAAACCGTGTTGAACTTGATCACTCAGAAAATCGTGATTCATGCGCCTCATCCCGTTTGACTGCTGCCTGTACCGCCGCCTATGCCTTTGCCTCGCCGGCGGTCTGGGCAACGGTAATTCACCAAAAAAATGTTCCTCCAGTTCTTCTATGATTTCAAGTCTCCCTCAAACATAACCTCATACTCCTAAATGCTCTCACATCTCCAAAAAGTCTCTGCATTGGTAAATCGTGTTTGGTAATCATTGGTAATTCAAGCCATATCCAAAAGTAATCAATAATAAGTCTAAAATTTTAAAAGTTGCATATATATATATATATATATATTTATGATTTTTATTTTTAAAATATGACATCGAACGGGTCAAGGGTATACTCGAACCAGTCGATATCAGACATTATATAAAAATATTTTTGTAAAAGAATTTAGAACGAATCAATTTGTTTGATATAATTTTGTCATGTTTAGATGTATGCAATTCAAACAAGAGTCGCTGCATGTATTCGAATTATTCGAATAATTTTGAGACAGTGGCTCTCGTAGGACGCATGCTCGCATACAAGTCGTTGAACCTACAATCCGTGATTCTATTTACACATGCTTGTAAGCTATTCCGCAAAGTAATCCAATATATCATTGACTAGATATATGTTTCCCATCAATGTGAGATTTATTATTTTTCTAATTCAATGGATGCACTTTAAGTATGAATTTCTCATTCACTCGTTTACCATTTTTCCACAACTTGTACTTGGCCATCAACCAAATATATCTCATATGAGTACTTTTGGTTGTGTGGTATATGACCCAATTGCACCCACACAAAGAACTAACATGGGATCCCAAATGCATTTGAAAATATATGTTGGTCTTAATTCACCATCAATCATTAGATATCTATAACCTTTGACTTGTTATCTTTTTATTGCATGATTCACAAATTTTCATTTTGATGAGACAACTTTCTCATCATTAGGGGTACGGATGGCAATGGGTCGGGTTCGGGTCGGGTTCAACTAGACCTAGACCTAGACCCACTAAAAAAATTTAGACCTAGATCCATGAAAATTTCCAGGTTCGAGTCTTAAGCAGACCCAGACCTGCCCTGAGGACCCACGAATGTTCACGGGTCCGGGTTTGGACCCGCGGACCAACTACACCTTTAATATACTTAAATCTCATTATTTTAGTTTTTCTTTCTATTTTTATTTTTACCTACTCAATTTTTAACAAGTAAAACCTGTTCAATGCATGAAAAATTAACTTGAATTGAAATAAAACAAAATAACAAAGATTGACTATTGCGTTGAGAATTTAAATAACCACACAAATCGAATCAATAATCCATAAAGTCATAATTCATAAACCAACATTAAACAGTACACAAATAACATCAAAATTCAAAACAAACACAACTAGTTTAAAATCAATGACACAACAAATAAATCATTGATCATCAATGAATCAATGACGTTCATCCTTCATTTCCTCTCCACTTCCAATTGCCAAAGTTCCATTCCAACACCTGCACACAGTGAGCAATTTATAAAATTACAACAAAAATGAAATGAGCAATGAAAAAGTGAGCACATTTTCCTTATGTGGACAATATCTTGTATTTCTACATCATTAGGATGCAAACACTTAATATTTCTCAAAGGGAAATTGACAAACAGAATGTACATTAAGCAATAAATGCAATGAAGCTTAAAAAAACTTGAAATTTTTAGCAAGTCTACACTAACTAACATAGCACTACAAGAGATCCAACTTCCAATTCCAATACTCTATTTTTTAAAGCGGACTGAATCTTATATTATCATATTCAGTTCCTGGATAAACTCAAGACTCAACCCTCTAATCAGGTAAAACTATGACTATTGGTGAATATAAAAAAACTCAACTTTCTTTCTTCAATTTTCTCAATAACCAAACATAATGTTAACTTAAAGTCAATCAAGCAACCCCTAAAAAAAATCTTTTAAAAATAAAATAGTAGAAAAGACGAGCAGATATAGAAATACCAATAGTGGGTGTAAGATCATCGACAGAGCTAGAAATGGAGCTAACAAGAAAACTGCATGGACTATGACTCCATGAGAGAGAGAGAGAGAGAGAGAGAGAGAGAGAGAGAGAGAGAGACAGAGACGGTTACCTGGATTCATATTTCAGAGAGAGTGCAATGACATTGAGAAGAAAGTGTTGAAGTGGTGAGCTGGTGAGCAGTGACGGAGAGTGGAGCTGTCGGTCGAAACTCAAAAGGTGGAGAATCAGTGAATTGTGGTTTGAGATTGAGCTGCGGCAGCAAGAATCCAAGAATCAAAAAAGAAATTAGGTTTAGGGATTTAGGAATTTATATATAATATCAAAATAATCGGGTCCTCAGGTTCGGGTCTAGTTTTTTAACCAGACATAGACCCGACCCGGACCCGAAGCGGGTCTTATATTATGGACCCAGACCCGACCCGAGACTTAACCCGAAACCAGAATGAGAGGACCCAGACCTGACCCATGCGGTTCAAGTTCGGTTTGGGTCTCGTGGGTCCGGGTAAAATTGTCATCCCTAATTAGGGGAAATAAAAACTTCCCTTGAAAAGAAGTGTGAACTTTCTTGGAAAGTTCCTAATCTAATTCACTTAGACCCATACATATCTCAATGTGAGAATGAAGTACGCAAGATAATTCATCTTCAAACAATAGCGAATTAGTTACTAGATACATTTACATAAGCTACTAGGGTAACAAAATCATGCATCCCGACTGTTAATGTACCAGTGTGGGTGATTATTCTAGAAGAACAATCTAAACAAATGATAGCAAAAGAAACATCTATTGCATGCTAGAAGCGAGGTAGATCACTTGGTTTGAAAGATATTGTTCCCTGAATGAGTAAAATAAATAAATCAACTTTATCTAAATTAACTCCAGAAGAGTTTAATGTCCCTGAAGAGACAAAAGTCAATAAAGTGATAAAAGCCCTATAGGGGAAGGAATCTTTAAAGAGAAACAAAAATATAGAAATGAGGAAATTTCTATAAATTATACAAGAGAAATGTGGAATTGTGAAGAAACAACCATCAATGATATAATTTCATACACAGTGGCAATTGAAATTATAAATGATGATTATGAACCTTATAATTTTGATGATAGTGGATATAGGCCTGATTGACCTAAATGGAATGAAGCAATTCAAATCGAATTGACTTCATTAGCCAAATGTGAAGTATTTGGATCAATAATCCAGACGCCTAAAGACATCAAAAACGATTTGGATAAAAATGGGTTTTTGTACATAAACTTAATGAAAAAAACGAGTTCGTGAGATATAAGGCATGACTCGTAGCACATGGTTTCTCACAGAGACCTGATATCGATTCTGATGAGACATATTCATTAGTAATGAATACAATTACGTTTCTATTTCTAATAAATGTAGCTGTCTTAGAAAGACTTGAAATGCGTCTTATGGACGTAGTGACTGCTTATCTATATGGTTCACTTGATTCATATATTTATATGAAAATCCCTTAAGTATTTAAAATGCAGGAGCATATAACTTGAGATCTCGTAATTTGTATTTGATAAAATTACAAAGATCCTTGTATGGATTAATACAGTCTAGAGGAATGTGGTACAACGGTCTCAGTGAATATCTGATAAAAGAATGGTATATTAGTAATCCTATATGCCCATGTGTCTTCATAATGAAATCAAAAGAGTTCTATTTCTCCTTTCTGCTACCCCATTCTGTTGAGGTGTACCTGGTGCAGAAAACTGAGAAACTATCCCATTATTAATAAGATATTGCTGAAACTCACCAGATAGATATTCTCCACCACGATCAGATCTCAAGATTTTTATGTGTTTCTCAAGCTGATTTTCCACTTCAGCTTTGAATGCTTTGAACATGTCAAAAGCATCCGACTTATGTCTCATGAGATACACATAACCAAATCTTGAGTAATCATCCGTGAAGGTGATGAAGTACTCATATCCACCTCTAGCTTGAATGCTCATAGGTCCACATACATCAGTGTGTATCAATCCTAAACATTCAGTGGCTCTTGCACCTTTGGCAGAGAACGTCCTTTTGGTCATTTTACCTTCCAAACAAGATTCACAAGTTGGTAGATCATCAACCTTTAAGTCACTTAAAGGTCCGTCACTTACCAATCTTTTAATCCTATTAAGGTTAATATGACCTAAGCGTAAATGCCAAAGGTAGGTTTCATCTGTTGATAATTTTACTCTTTTATGATTAGGTTCCGTTATTTCTGTGTCTAACGAGTGAGAGATATTTCTATGCAAAAAGTATAGACCGTTTTCCAATGTACCTTGGCAAATAATTTTGTCATTCTTACTAATAATAAAAACTTTATTAAAAGTAACCGAATATCCAAATTTATTCAAACAAGAAACTGAAATTAAATTCCTCTTGAATTGAGGTACATAATAAACGTCTATTAAATCTAAATGCCTTCTAGAATCCAAATAAACTCTAATATCTCCCACTGCACTTGCAGACACTAACGTTCCGTTGCCCAAGCGCAAATTGATTTCATTCTTACTCAGCTTTCTCCTTTCTTGAAACCCCTGCAAGGAATAACAAACATGATTAGTGGCTCCTGAGTCTATGATCCAAGAATCTGTAGAATCAGCCAAAAAACATGTTTCTAGATAATTCAAATTACCTTCTTCCTTCTTGTTCTGGGACTTTGGGCAATTTCTCTTCCAATGTCCCTTTTCACCACAAAGGAAGCATTTCCCTTTGATCTTGGTTACTTTCTTGGTCTCCTTCTTGATAGGCCCAAGTTGCTTTTTCTTCTGTTGTTTCTTGACCTTTTGACGGGCCTTAACAGTAGCAACTTTACCAACCATATGAATCTCTTGACCTTTGCCTTTCACAAGGATCTTTTCAGCACTTTGAACATCTTGCATCAGGCCTTGTAAGGTGTATTCCTTTTTGTTCAAAGTGTAGTCCAATTTGAACTGATCAAAGGAATCTGACAATGAATTGACAACCATATCAATCTTTGTCTCACCATCTATCTCAGCGCCATGCAGTTCAGCAATGTTGAGATGTGCTATGACTTTCATCATGTGATCTTTCACAGCCTGTCCAGGTTTCATCCTAAGATTCATAAAAGCAGTCACTGCCTCTCTCTTAGTCGTCCTAGACTTCATAGCAAACATCTCCTCTAGAGACATCATTATATCAGCAGCGGACTCCATTCCTTCATGCTGCTGTTGCAACACGTCGGAGATAGTGGCCATAATGTAACATTTTGCCATATCATCTGAAGTCTTCCACTGCTCATACTCATCTCTACACATTATGCTAGATTCATTATTAGGAGCAGGTGGTTTAGGAGTAGTTAGAACAAACTTATGTTTTTCACTTTGCAGTAACAACCCAATTTTCCTTTTCCATGTGACATAATTATCTCCAGTTAAAGTGTTATCTTTCAGGATGTTCATAAGTGATGGGGTCATGATTTCTGAATAAAACAAAACATATATAAGTAAATAATCATGATAAAGCACTTTTAAATATTTATCTTGAATTAAATAAATAACTCAATCATAAAATTCAACGGTGATCTAACACCCATAAATGTTACGCCTCCTTTGGGAGTTCGCACCATTTACTAGTTAGACTAGGTCCCACCTAATTGTTAACATAACAACCAGCGTTTTCAATTTTAGCCTTGCAATTTTACTGACAAGAACTCTTGGGAGGATATCAATAAAATTACATTGAGTGTGTTACCAAGATATCGACCCTCAATTTTCTCTCACGAAAATCCCTCCTTGGGGAGTAGATCTCGTTTGAGTCCATTGTCTAGTCTATCCTTGTAAGGAAGTATGTTGCTAAATTCCATTCATGGACGCCCCTTGGGGGGATTACCAATAAATAATAAAGCTCAACTAACCTTGGAGGCCATAGGTGTTACCAAAACACCTTCTCCCACTCAATTATTTAAGGCGTGTGATTAAATCCCATAGAATGATTTACCGAGTTATCTAGATGCCAATTTAGATACCTAAATCATTCAATGCATGTTCATACCAAAAGAGATATATGCGTGGCACTCCTATTCTATATGTCATGTTATCATACAATAACAAATATTGTAATATTTAAGCATAAATTAAATAGCAACAATTTTGGCCCATCCTAGAAAAACAAGTAAATTACAATTTGTCGGGAATACAAGATCTTCAGGTGGCCCATCAACCATACGCTCATCCTTCGGCCTTCTCCCATGGGCGTGCGCAGCCCACAACCCCACAAAGGGGCTGCCTTGCGCAGCCCATAAGGCCACACAAGGCTGCCATGCGCAGCCCACCAAAGTTTGGGCTTGTCATGTGCAGCCCAATCCACTCCTAGGGTGCGCACGGTGCTCGTACTTGGTTCCGGTTGCTTCATTTTGCTTCGTGTCTTCGAATCTCCAAGACCTAAATATATTACGGCAGTATATATATAATAAATACTGCAGTATTAATTTTTTTTTTTTTTTATTCACTGCAGTATTTTTACAAACCAAAAACTGCACATACTAAAAATAAATAAAAAAAAACTGCAGTAACCCTAAAAAAATACTGCACATATATATAAAAAAATAAAACCTAGCAATCTACCAAGAAGGAATTATGGCGATAATAGACCACCCTTCTTGTTACAACTCCGAAACAAAAATTACATTGAAAATCTAGGGCCAAAATCGAGCAATAACAAACCACATAAAATATATATAAATCCATACATCACATGTAATTATATATTTGAATACCTAGAGTGCCATCTCTTTCTAAACATGCATAATCACAATAAAAAGAAATAGATCCACGTATATAAATGTTAATTAATTAAAAGGGTTCAACCTAGGCTCTGATACCAATTGTGGGGAAAAATAAACAAATAAAAGTGTTACACGCAGCGGAAGCGATACTAAAGACGATTTAGTGACTTTTAAAATTTTTCCTTTATGAACCTTAAACCCTTTTAATCAATAAACATGCATATATATCAACAAAAGTAAATTACCTCTTGTCGCGTGATCCGATTGACTTACGTCGATGGTAATCCGCAAGACCTTCAATCCGAGCACGAACGTGGATCACCTAGGAGCGTGGTCTCCCTTTCCTTTGAATTGCAAACCTGTGAATGGACCAAACAAATACTTTCTTTTCTTTGTTAGTCACAAAACAATCAAAAGAATGTCAAAATTATTCCGGTCACTTTTGAGTTCACAATCTTATGATCGAAACTCGCGTGAACCTAGATCGATATCGTATACACAAGCTTATTGATGTTTAAGCAATTGTATACTATCAAAGAATAATTTTTCACTCCTTTTTGTCTCTCTAGAATAAAAACTCTCTTAGAATTAAGAAGAAGAAGAAAGAAAATAAAAACTCAAGCACCAATTAATTGATGTGGCCGAACCCTATAAGAACATATATATAGGTTGGCCGAATTTTTCTTCTTTTTCCTTTAGGGTTGCCGAATTCTATGTAGTATCTAATTAGGGTTGGCCGAATTTCATCATGTCACTTATATAGGGTGACTGAAATTCAACCCTAATTCTTTTTAACTTTATAGACTTCAAACCCTAATCCAACTCTTTTATTTTTATTCTTTTATTTGACTAAATAAAAAAAAGACTCCTTATTTGATTAAATAAATAATACTAATTTATTTATTTACTTATCAAACAAGTCTTTTACTTTTAGGAAAGATTTGTTTCTTTAATTAAACAATTAATCAATAAATCAATTAATTCTTATTTAATTAAAAAAAATGAAACAAAATAATATTTTTAGGTCAAAACCTTAACCTAGCCGTCCCACTTATATATAAGATGGGCCTAATATTATTTTCCTATTTCATTTAATCCATTGGACTTTAAATAAAAAAAAAGCCCACATGTGAACCAGACCCATTCTTACTAAAAGAAACAAGCCCACATGTCTTCATTAATATATTAATATAATTGAGCAGCCCATTACTTAAATAATGTGCAAATTATATTCTTAATATATTAAATGCAATTCTAGATGGACCCTTAAATTGGTCCGGTAGAATATATCAAGTGATCCATGCAAGTCCGTGTGGATTGGGGATCTTGGCGGGCCATCTAAATTTAAGCTTCAATAGACATAACCTAATCACAATCAACAAATGATTCACTTAGGTCCGATCCATTAATTTTAACTCATTCCACTAAAGAGCTAAAACTGAACTCTTAAATAAAGATAGAAAAGGAAGATGCTCCTCATTCATACCCTAGACAATCATATTGGAGATAGTGTATCCTCGTGATTAATATCAGTAATCGCCAAGAGTTCATAGACCGCCTATAACTCTCCAAGTTACCATATTTACTCATATGACCACGTTTTGAACTTGGATATTTTGACTTGTCCAGAAGCCATGTTTTCAATAGACACTATTGAAAACTCAACGTTGAGATTTAATATCCAATTACCTCAAAACATCCATATGATGATATTATACTCTCATTTAATTAAATGGAGCCACGATGTCCATATCTATAAATGAAGTCCTCTATCGATTAACAAATGAATATCACCAAACTATCGAGGATAGACTATGCGATATAATCGTACTCATTGATAACTCAAATGATATCACTTGCAACCATAAGTCCATCATTTATCTCAGGATTAAGATAGACTCTCCGATTGTCCTGATAATGAAAAGACTATTATCTATTGACGGTTCTAGATAAAGCTTTTCATTGTGATCCAGTTCAATGCACCCAGTGCACTAGATCCTTTTGCTCGAAGACACTCCGATGATTTTAGACTCATCATATCTCATTTGATCCCACTCAAATGCTAGCAAAAGAATTCTACAACTTTAACAAGATAAAGGTGCCCAACCTTTAACTTAAGTTGTGAACAATATTCAAGACTAACTAAAGAATTGTGTCTACCACATACATATCCAGATGTACGAACAATTCTTCTTTTCCCATAGTCTTTAGACCTTATGATTATTTACTTTGACAATTATAATACAAACTATAAATGCTATACGATTTGTTAAACCAGAAATCACTTTATTAATATGAAAAAGATTGTTAATTACAACATTACACTCTTGCTATTGAGCATAATCCTAACAGTTCAAATATGTAAGGGTAGCTTAGGATTGAAGAAATTCTCCTCAAATGCTAATGGACCTCATTATGGACATCAAAAGTTTCATGGAAGGTGGATTACTTATCATGTCTCTTAATTGAAGAGATTTAGTTGCACACACACACACTACTCTACCATACATATGTGATATTTGCATTTTGAGTGTATGTATTTCACAATTCACACTTGCTCAATTTTTATGTTTAATTTGAGTATGTGTGCAGTGCGCTGGTCTTATAATTCGTGCACACTCGTGCACAGCCGCTCATTGCGCTACTCGTCCAGCGCAGAACCAGCGCAGCAACTAGCACAATCTTAGTAGAGGATTGCCACTGGTTGTGCGCTGGATGTCATGCCATGCTCACACCAGTGCAATCTTCACAGTGGTTGTATGCCGGTCGTGCACTACTCGACCAGCGCACAGACCAACGCACATGACGTGAAGTTGAATTGTTTTTTCCCAAAACGACCTCACTTTGTCTAGATCTTATATATATATATATATGTCTTGATGACCCTAGGTTCGTTTTTAGAGCAAAAATTAAACATTCTAAGAGCCAAAGAAGTGTCTTCAAAGCAAAGTCATAAAGACTTGATTTTTATCTTCCAAAACACAAACATCCATCATCCTTTTATGATTCATACATCATCTAGCATGTTCTAGGTATAATTTCTCATGGGTTTTCATTATTGCCCACATGACTTGTAGTTAGAACATCATCTTCATATTTTACATGTTTTTGCTTTACAAGATAGCTTCTTTATGACTTGACTAGTTTCAAGAACGCTTTTTTATCGTGTTTTGTGAGTTGTTTGTGATATCTATTGCATATAGGGTTTGATTTGCTAATATAGATAAGTTGTATGCAAGTCATATAGCAACATGATATCTAGAAATGTCTTTGACATGTTCATCCATGCCTAGATAAGCTTAAATGTTTGACCTTGCATTTATGCACTTTGAATATTGCTTATATTCACTATAGGTTGTTTATCTCTTCTTTTTGAGAGTCAAGTCTTGTGACTACCGGTGTGTAGTGCTCAAGTACCCTAGGTCTAGAATCACTATTAGAGGCCCGTTAGGTACTAGTAGTGGGTTAGTGACCGTGCAGGGTTTGACGTGGTCAACCTAGGTTATAAACACCATTACAAGTAGTGGATTTGAGAACCGTGTGTGGCACACATATTAGCCTGTGGTTTTTCATTGCTGAAGGTTTCCACGTAAAAATCAAGTGTTATTTAATTTCCGTATTTTACACTTGATTGTAGTTTTTGACTAGATAGTGATGTTTTATTGATTATTGACTAATCAAGAAAAATCGGTAATTAACTTGATTAAAATATATTCATATCTAGATATAATTAGACAAGTTTATATATATTTTCAAAAGTAAATGAAAACTAAAACAAGAAAAATCAACACAAATTTTTTTTTTTTTTTAACGTGGTAAAACCTCATATATGAGGAAATATTCACGGGTTGATACTATAACCACCAGCAACACTATCTTTCACTAGTTGGTAGAATGTACACCCTCAAAAAATCAATACACATGATCCACCCTATTGGATCGTCTCATTCTAACCTACCCTTAGGCCTTTTGCTAGTGAGAGACTTGCCTCTTTCTATCCAAGACACTGCATGTGTCTCTAGAAAGTTTCTTGCTCAACTTTTTGATTCGCTTGATCCTAGTCAAGACTCATTGCTCAATCTCGATCTGCATGATCTAATTGAGACTTTCTCCTTTTACAAGGCTTGATCTAAGTGCGAAAATGCACACATGAAAAACATGATGCAAACACAAGCAAGTAGAATGTATTGATCAAACACACTCTATGAAGAATTAGTATTGTACAAATCAAGCTCATAAACAAATGTAACTAATCCTTTTGAACATGTGATTAGAAATCTAGATTAGGCATTCAAGATCACTCACAAAAAATACCTAGAGATCTAAACATGTCAATTAAAGCTATAACAATAGATTTACAACAAAAGGCACAAATCTAGCTTTGAAATCAAGTGGACAAATCAACACTTGAAATCCACAACATATTCACTCAAAGAAGAACTAGATTTAAACAACTGAAATCACAATCAAACTATTTTAGTTCTATAACATGTCACAAAACCTAGAAATTAACAATCAAGAACAAACACAAATATTTTTAGTTTCAAGTTCATGTTCATCAAAATTTATTAGAAAGATATTCAATTAAAAATCAACAAAGCTAATTTCGAAAATCATTCAAACAAGTCCAAAAGTAGAATCCAAATCATCTACAACACATTTTACATTCAAATCAAGAGATTCAAGAAATTAATCACAAGAAAAGTGTAGAGAATATGATTTACTTACAAAATGATAAACACTTGATGAAGATCAAAGTAAATCAAAATATATGGACTCTAATCAGCTCTCTAAACACATGGGACTTGTTCTTCTTCAAAAAAAGAAGATTTTTTTTTTGAATCACCAAAATCGGATCTAAAATGAGTGAGATATCACAAAAACAAAAAACCCAAAACTTATGAAAATTTCTGCATAAAATTCAATTTAACAGAGAGGGAAATGATATGGCGTTGAAGGGACCATGGGAAGGGGATAGAGACATTCCACCTCAGCTCCCCATGGAGGTATGTGGCCTCCACAGGAGTAGATGGGTGCCTTTCCCGTGGAGGCATGAGGCCTCTACAAGAGAGGGAGTGTTTTGGCAATTTGCCACCCCTATTCCCTTTTCTTCCCTTTAGCGCTCTTCTCACATACTTTGACCATTCTTCGGCATCAGAACTGGAATTTGAATCCGTTTTTGGATTACGAACCCTAAATCACTCTCATACATGGATGTCTACAAAACTTTAATCGAAAACACGGAATTCGACTTGATACACAAGGACGAAAACATGTAAGATAAACACACGGAATATTTTGTAAAATCCAACTCGGAATTCGAAAGCTTATGAATGAGCAACTGAAATGTTCGAAACTTAATAAGGAATAATATGAGAACATATTCAAGTCCGATACCAACAAAGTACAAATAAATAAACACAAGAACACACAAGTATGCCATTTCCTAAAAATAGTCCTAAAATATGCAATTTCATAAAAGTTGTCAAAATAAATCTAATGCATGTGCATACAACAATATGTGTGTGTATGTGTTATACCAAATGAGCACAACGATGTAGGGATGCATATGTATGTAATGTGTGTTTGCGCTTATGCCTTGTAAGAGGATAAAGAATCTCAATACCTTAGCATCTAAGTAAGCATCTTTCCTCTTGAAGACGAACTTTGCATGAGAAGTTGCTTTCCTTCATTGAAGCTCATGTCAAATATGAACATCCTAAGCAACTAGTCAATACAAACAAAAAAAGTTTTGTTATGGAATTAAGTTAAGACAAATCTAAAACCTAACATCCTCGCCCCGCCCGTCTCTGTACTCGTTATCTATATATATATAGATATATATATATATATATATATTGAAGCACGTAATCAAAATTAACACTAAAAAAAATAGTATTGTGACTACTGTCTTCAGAAAACATAGTTTTTCATCCCACTAACATAATTTTCCCTCTCTTTTGTTCCCCTTTTTTCCCTCCTTTGAAACACAACTCCATTCTAGATCATTATATATAATATACCCCCACACTATTATTTTCATATTATTCAATAATTTTGATATGATATTTTTTTAATAAAATTGGATTGACCTAAGGGAAAAAAGTATCATAATCGATCATATACTGAAAAACCTATAGACAATATCCATATATATATATATATAAATGATAAAAGAAAAAAAAAATAAAGAGTAAAAACAACCGAATAAGCACAAAAACCAGGAGGAAAACAGCCACAAACAAAAAGTGGCATGCATGCCATACCAAAAAGAAACATAAAGAAACAAGAAAACCAAAAAGACTTCCGACCCATGCAGTTTTTGTCATTAAAAAAATACATTAATAGGATATGGATGATATGAAGCAAAAAACCAATCCCCTAATGGGGAATCACTGTACTTGCACTGTTTATTTTAAGGTGGGTATTCATCGTGAATAATATTTCTCATACAGATTGGAATTGGGGATGGTAATGGAAAACTTGTCCTCGACCTGTACCATTGACATCCTTACCTCATCCCATTCATCTACCCTCCCCCTCATCCCGTCTTAAAATCCCATTTGGGGGAACTGGTGATGGGGGTGTTTAGAGGGAGGTTCCCCCACCCACCCCAAACCATATTTTCCCCATTTCCAATCCGAAAATTGACGGTCGGAGACTTATCGTGGTAGCAGTTTGTAATCGGAGACTCATCATGGTAGCAGTCAGTGGTTGGAGACTCACCGTGTAGAGGGGAAGAAAAGAAAACGACTAACACTGTAAAAAAATAAAATAAAATAAAAGGAGAAAACAATACTGTCAAAAAAAAGAAGAAAAAAAAAACAATTAAAGTCGGAGGTGGAGAAGATGGAGACTAGAGAGAGCACTTGGGCGGCTAGGTTTAAAGAAAGAAAAGAGAGTCAGAGAGAAGAACTGAAGAAAAGAAAAATTAAAGTCTTGGTTTTTTGGACCGTGTGTTAATTAGAAAAATTATTAAAGAAAAACTAGAGTGAATGACTGAATGGGTCAAGTACTAACTTAGGTTTATATACTTGTTTTTTTTTTTTTTTTTTTTTTTTTTTTTTTTTTTTTTTAATTTTTAATTATTTAGATATTACTTATTAGTTAGGATTAAAAATTAAAAATAATATATATATATATATATATATATATATATATATAAATAATACATTAGTGGGAAATTAAGAAAAGGGGGTCAAGTTTGCCCCCACCCCCACCCTCACCCACAAACCCCATTTCCCAAAATCCCATGGGCCCGGTGTGGATTTGCCCATCCCAATTCAAAAACAAGATATGTTTTTTTTTTTTTTTTAACTATAATGGCACATCAATCTCATAGCGCTCCACAAAACAAACTTTTGTTGTGCGCTAAATCCTCTAATCATTTTGAGATTTTTGCACTTTATGAAACAAGTCGAGATTGTGTTTGGTTAAGGTCAGTTATTCATTATATTCAAAATACATATGGATTTTCATTATCTACAGAAATATTGATACCAATATTTGAAGATAATACGGCTTGTATTGCTCTAATTACAAGGGTATATATCAAAGGAATAGAACCAAACATATTTCTCTCCTAAATTTTTCTATACTCATTAACTTCAACAGAACCGACAAATTGATGTTAAGCAAATACGGTCTATAGATAATCTTGTTTACCAAAACATTGCCTACATCAATATTTGAGAAACTGGTATATGAAATTGACATGTGTCGGCTTTGTAAATTACAAGATTGTTGTTGATGTTTTTGTATATGGGGAGCGTTTTATCAGGGGGAGCATATCGAATGAAGTATATTAGTTATTTTGAGCATATGTGCATTGTACTTTTTTTTTCCCTTTAATCAACTTTTTGTCTTATTGGGTTTTCTTGATAAGATTTTTAGTGAGGCAATTCTCTAAGTACACCCAAAAATCATTTGATCCAGAAGATCATCATAAATATTACTTTGATCCGGTTGATCATCGTGTATATTTTGTCTTGATCCAGAAGATCATTAAACTTTGATCAAGCAAATTAATGGATATCTTTACTTTGTCTCACTGGGTTTTTCCTTGAAAAGTATAAATGTTAGCAAAATTTTGGATATATTTACAATGTACGCTTTTTCCCTTCAATCAGGTTTTTGTCTCATTGGGTTTTCCTGGCAAGATTTTTAATGAGATAGTTTTGAGAACGTCTAACACCACTGGATCTAGAAGATCATTGTATATATTTTCCTAAGGTTTTTGTCCTATTGGATTTTTTCTAACAAATTAAAATACAAATAGTAGAAATCCAAGGAAAAGTATTATGGATATGTATGAATTTCACCACTCACCACTCACCACTCACCATTCACCACTCTACTGTATAGGCTATCAACATGGAAGACATTTAGCATGCTTCATCATCATCTAATAAAGAAATTGGAGTCTCTCATTTTCACTTGTAATCTTAGTTTTGAAGTGTAATCTGAAATCATCAATATGCTAAAGTAGTATAATTCTCTCCTCTCTTTCATTATTGTCTCTTATTATTTTGTTACCATGTCTTTCAATTTTATTATAACATAATTTCTTAATTTTTTTTTTTTAATTTTGAATCATACTTTTTGATTTTCTTAAAAAAATAATTATTCTTACTTATTTATTATTTCATTTTTTGAATTTTTTATTAATTATTTAATATAGGGGTAGTTTTGTCATTTCATCCTTGAAGATGACACACTCGCAGTGCGAATTTTGGTACCTCACTACCTTCTTGCAATTTATCATTTAATTTATTAAAAGAAAAGGTAAAATTTAATTTGACTTTAAACAGACGAAAAGTGACGGCCGTTTATTCCACAAGTGAAAATATTTTATTGAAAAAGTGTGTTTATAAAGCATAAAGAAAGTAGTCAAACCTTAATTATGTTAAAGGTTAATAAAGTCAATGTAACCAATTTTATTTTATGAGGAAAAGGAAACAATTTTTTATCAAGTTTTGTATAGCCAATTGAAGCACTACGTCTACAACACATTAGGTGGATCAAATTTTGGTGAAGCAGTAATAAACTAATAATGTGGTTCCACTAATGTGCTGCTCATTTCACTTTTAATTTGCTTTTCAAATTTAGGCTTCTGCTAGCCGCGTAATGTGGGAATTGGGAATATGGCTTCTTACACCTTTCCTTTTTGATCTTTTTATTTTTATTTTATTTTTTATTTTTTAATCAAAAAAAATATATTATTTTACATTGATTTAAATTGGTACTAATTGATTTGATTTAACTTTTAATTTTTTTTAAATTTTTAATTTTTTTTTTTTTTGCGAGAACTTATGAAAATTACTGGATCAATCATATGAAATTTGTTTTTAATTACAAACAGAATTTTGAATATTAGTAACCACATTGTAAAATTTCAATTCTCCTATTGCCAAAAAGTTATAAAAATATCCTTCGAAAACCTTTGTGTTTTTATTTTATTTTTGATATGAAATAGAAATCATAAAGTTACAAGTTTTGCTATGTGAGGCAGTGGTGGCAATATGGGCGGCCTGGCCTGGCCCAGCCTGGCAAGGTAAGGGTGTGCTGGGCCCTTAACAGGCCAGGTCCAAAAAAAGCCTTGAGGAAGAAACAGGCCGCTCATGCCCGACCTGTTAAGGTTTGGGGCAGCCTGACTAGGCCCGGAAGAACGACCATAGCTAGAGATGTACATTTTTCCACGGAACCCCAATTGCCCACGTCCCCATCTCCATTTGGGGATTTTTTTTTTTGGAGAAATGGGGAAATGGGGAAATTTAGGGGGGGGTGGGGAGGAAGAGGGATGGGGGGACCCCTCCCTATCCCCATTTCCCCATTTCCCCCATAATTATATTGAAATGGGGATGGGGATGCAGGGAGGTTCCCCATCCCCATTTTCCCATTTTCCCCAAACATATATAAATATAATTATAATATATATTTTTAATTTTTTTTTTAATTTTTTGAAAACCCTAACTCCCTAAGTATATATACACATTTTATATAAAATGTACTGATGAATTTTTTTTTGTATTTGTATTGGAATGTTTGTTTTTTAAATTTAATTTGTAAATTTTAGTCAAATGGGGAAATAGGGGAATAGGGAAAACGGAGAAAATGGGGAATTGGGGATGGAGATGGATATAGGTCCCCTTAAAATTCCCCAATTGGGGGCGGGTGGGGTGGGGGATGGGGGAATGAGGATAGGGGGACCTATATTCATCCCCATTCCCTAAATGTGTATCTCTAGCCATAGCAGACCGTGCTGGCAGGCTGGCCTGTGGGCTTAAACAGGTAGCATGCTTGCTTTTTTTTTTTTTTTTTTTTTCCCAATTAAATAAATGTTAAACCAATTACATATAATTTATATAAAAATATAAAATAAATGAATAAATAATCAATTGTTTTTTTTTTTTTTTTACTTTTTTTTTCCTATTTTATTTATTTTTTGACTTAAATTTTTTTTTATCTTTTAATATTTTAAGTTAAAATTTTA